>JAWZYU010000013.1:30688165-30755165 GCA_038380435.1 Ryuthela nishihirai
AGTATTAAAGGTAAATTTTTTAACCCTAGCACAACACATTTTAAGTTTAAGTTGCAAGACACTTTTAACAAGGTAATGGTCAGATCCAATTTCAGCTCCCCTACATGACCTGGTATTCCTAACAGAACTAGCCCATTTGCTGTTAACTAATATATAATCAATCATATTCTTATGCAGCCCATCAGGTGAAACCCATGTGCACTTATGTATGTCGCGGTGTTTGTAATAAGTGTTAGTTATTCTGAAACCATTGAGTTTATTTACCTGTAGGAGACGTTGCCCATTGCCATTGCAACTACCAATAACAAAAGGGCCTATCACCCCTCCCCAAAGGTCAGAGTCAGTACCAATTTTGGCATTGAAGTCACCTAGAACAAGGGTAATATCTGCTTTCTTGACAGAATTCAAAATATCTTGAAGTTGTCCGTAAAACGTATCCTTCTCATCCTCATCGGCATCCTCAGTGGGGGCATAACAGCAGATAACATTCAAGTCTTTAAGGCTTGTCTGAAATTTTGCTGTAAGAAACCTTTCATTAATGCACTCATATCCTAGAAGAGCATCACTAGCATGTCTGCTGAGCAGCAGACCCACGCCTTGGTAAAGCTTTCGATCCTCCCTCCCTGTAAAGAGAAATTTAAAGTTATTTTTAAGTATCTCACCTTTACCTGTCCATTTGGTCTCTTGCAAGCCTAGAATATCTAGGTTATAGCGCTGGAATTCCTGCGTGAGGACATCAAGAGAATAATCTCTATGTAATGTCCTCACGTTCCACGTTCCTGCAGAGAGAAAATGATTAGTAGGATTTTTAAAGAAATTAGGTTTATTGAGATTGGAAGGGCCAACAATATCAAACAGCCCCCTGATCACAGGCATGGGGCAAAGACCTGTTCCTCCTCCGCTAAAGGCTGGAGTCACCGATGCTGATAGGAACTTGAGGCACCACCTTTTCAAGTGGACTTTTTCAAGAGCCATATGGCCTGCCTGAGACACATTCCTCCAGTTTAGGCTTGACGATGCCCAAGTAGCTAAGTAAGGTTCAGGTACCTGCGATGGCCTCTGATTAAGATTATCCACCAGCTGATATAAGGTATCCCATGCCTCTGTTCACTTAGGGCTGGCAACCCAGAAGCAAACAGAAAACACAGCGGCAGATTCTCCCTCAACAAAGGCCCACCAGTACAACACGTCCAGGATCCATAATCAAGCTCAAATCCATAAACAATTCCAGTCTAGTAGGTATAAATGGTCAGCACCAGGACCCTGTGAAGTTGACCACTCCTCAGCAGGGTTGGAAAAAGAAGAAAAAAGTGGCCGTAGATAACCAGATCAGTAGGCCATACTGAACTGGCAGCCCTCCCCTTCCGTTCCCTTCCAAAAGAGAATATCTCTTTTGAAAGGTACTAACGGCCTGCACCACGAGAAGGCGGGGTCGGACATTAGGTGTTAGACCTGGCCGGTTCTGTTCATCATTACTAGGGATTGGTACACAGCTCTCCTTCCAGTTTATGCCTAGCTATCATAGAAACGCAAAATTTTTGATGCGATGGATCCTTCGAGATCAGGGGTCAAATTCCTACATAACGTTGCTAGAGAGCTAAAAGTTGGTTAATAGGGCTATTGCGAACAGTAGAACTCAGAAGTATTCAGAAAGTTCAGATCCGTTGTCGAGTTTGCTAAGCTGTGAGCTAAGCTGTGAGATGAAAGAGATTATGGATTCCTGAACTCTGTATTCCGAAGTTCGAGGTAAGATCTACGTCAAATATGCAGTATGACGTACAGTAAGGTCACCAATTTTTCTCTGCGACAATGAAATAGTGGATTTATGCGATGGTAAGAAAATCGTTCGGTCATAAAAGATTCGAGACTTTAAATCAGAACTTGCTGCATGTGTAACATTAATTTCTGCTTGCAAACATTTCTTTCTTTCTGAGCATTATGAGCTTGGGGCGAAGCTAAGCTCAGTTGATAGCGAGTGAAGCTCGTAACTTGATGTTACGTGGTTCGAGTCTCCACTCTGCCTATATCGATAATTTCTTTCACTGAACCAAGCTCATCCCTCGACGAGAAAGGGAACCCAATAGATATCCAAAAGCCGGTTTTCGTCGGATGGTTATTAAACCGTGCAGCCGTGTGTAAGAGAACTTTACCCTGTGCATGTTAAAGAAAACACTGGATGGCTTTGACGGCTGATGGGGATTACTATCTATCTCGTAGCAGCTGGAGAGCCCAGCTCTGAGAGTATACAGCTCTTGGAAGTCTGATGAAGTAGCTTTTAGCCATTATGTGAGCAAAATTTCCACTCGGAGGGAAAATAACCCAACTAGTATAACTATTTCCTTTCATTTTACAATAGTTGCGATAAAAGTGTCACATATGATGTTCCGAACACAAATCTTTTACGTAGCAAAAGTTAATGCGTAGCGGAGCTACCCGATTACACTTTCAGGAGGATCAGATTTGTTCTTTCTTTTTAATTTCCACTATGCTTTTTTTTTTGTTTTCCCGATTGAGTTGAAGGATTGGATTATTTTTTTCCTCTGAATGGCACTTTTGTGTACCCAATGGGTTAAATGGCCAGGTTACAAGGATTTCAAGAGTTCAGAGAAGGTCCGGGATCCGCCGGACAGCTCCTAAAAGTCAAACGATAGCTACTCTTTAACGTCATTTAAGGTTTTTTTACGTGAACAGGATATAACTCTCTCCTGGCACGGAGCTAAGTCTTAATGTCCCATCCAAAGGACGGCGGTCTTTCCAAGCCTATCAGTGCCCCTTTTTCACGAAGGAAAGGACAGCGATCTTTCCAAGCCTATCAGTGCCCCTTTTTCACGAAGGAAAGGACGGCGGTCTTTCCAAGCCTATCAATGCCCCTTTTTCACGAAGGAAAGGACGGCGGTCTTTCCAAGCCTAACAATGCCCCTTTTTCACGAAGGAAAGGACGGCGGTCTTTCCAAGCCTATCAGTGCCCCTTTTTCACAAAGGAAAGGACGGCGGTCTTTCCAAGCCTATCAATGCCCCTTTTTCACGAAGGAAAGAACGGCGGTCTTTCCAAGCCTATCAGTGCCCCTTTTTCACGAAGGACAATTTGGAGTTGAGCGGAGATAAATCTTAACACTCACACAATTTGGTCTCGAATGTAGGAACTCAGATTACGAGCCTGACGCGCTACTGCCAACCCCCGCCAGTACAGCGTTGAAGAGAAACAAAATTTGATTAAATTTATATAGAGCAATTCATATTTTCCCTCTGTTCACTTCTTTTCACATTGTTTTTGCAACAACAAAGGATTTTTTTTCCCGTATTTCTATATTCACATTTTCTTCATTTATATTTAATTGATTAGCTCTGGCATATGGCGTATTTCCATCCACAGAGTGTAAAGGCGTTAGGATTTTATGATAGCATTTGCTAGAGAATTATCACTGTTCCTTTTTCCATCTCCTCTCGATACCTCGAAATGAAACTCTTTTTAAAAAACAAAAAGAGATTATTTTTCAGATTGAAAGCTGTGTGAAAAAATTTTCTTTCTCCAACGCGGAAAAAATGCTGCAAAGAAAAAAAGCAAGTGAAACTCTGATTTTGAGTCCTCAATATTCTAATGAGATACCGAAGAATAGTTTTCCTATTTCCCTCACACTTCCTCCGGAAGACCTGTCTCGTTGGTCGTGACGTCATTAATCACGCGCACCGAGATCTCTTTCAACCACTTCCGGTTTTAGTGTCTGTCTCGTGCACTGAAACGAGTGGGTGTCGTGTCGTGTCGCTGTTTACGATCTGCCTGTTGCCACGATCATTTGCTGCCGCAGAGAAAAGACAAAGCGATCCCCTGCAGTGACCCTTTTCTCATTCTTTCCCACCTCAACTTCAACTTTGATTACTTCCTAACCGGAAAAACAGAAGACCAATTGTATTTCTAAATACTCACTCCGCGTCCAATAAATAAAAGCATATTGCCAAAAGACCGTAAACCGCGAAAAGTTTTAAGCGGTTTAATAGCTTCGGACCTGAAGAGAAGGATATTTGTTGAAATATATCGTTTGCTGGTCTTTACCCTAGATTAACCGTTGGCGAGGCGTTGGTTTTATAGCTGTTCGCTTTATTCCTTCCGTAAAATTCCAGAAGATTGGATCGTTACCGAATTTATGAGTTGTTTCTTATTGCAACCTGGTGAGCATGCTGTTTTAATTAGTGTTAAGGCGAAAAAGATTTTTTTGAAGAATTTTAATCAAATATGCTGTTTATATAAATGAATAAATACAAAAAAAAAACTCTGAAGGTGTAAATTAGTATTTTCGATCTTCTCTAACCGTTAAGATTAAATTCTACGTACATGGCAAACGTGTTACTATCGCAGCATTAAAATTTGTAAATATTCGTAATTAGTGAGTAGCAGCCTTGTACTATAGTGGTAGGACACATTGACGCAGTTCGATGAGGGAGCAGGCAGTTCGCGAGCCGGATTGGCGTATAGGTTGACGAGGCCTAAGCCATTTGCAGTAGGTCAGAGTTTGGCTTAACCCAGGCTTGCTCAAACTTTTATCTTGAGGGCCAAATTTAATTATTCACTTTATTGAACATTTTAGGGGCAAACTTCATTTGTACAAGCCGCAGGATTTCTCATCGAGTTTTGAAATTAAGAGTAGAACTATGTGAAAGAAGGAGTTGAGCCACACGGACTGACCTTGATCCCGAAGGATCGGTACATTGCCAGGCAGATAGGAAGCAGACTGTTGCCGAACCACTACAAAAAAAGTTAATTAAACATATTTATTTATCAATAAAAATACCATATGTGATACATATAATTGTTTTACAGCACTTGGAGTCTTTTCATAAAAACAGAAAAATATGGAATACATATAATTTGCATAAAATTGCACCGTCCAGCACTTCTCAGCTAAAATTAAACAAAGAGATGTATTATATACCTCTCTTTCTTCCGTTCTTCTATAAAACAAGCGTAAACTGTGTAATCTTATAACCGGAAGCCACGTGTAGTAACTACGAACTACTACGTACGTCAAAGAGAAGGAAGCTGTATAAAAGTTGGACAACGACCATGGCATATACACAAAGCCATAAACAGAAAAGACCATGTCAGAATACGAGAGACAATGCTAGCGCCGAGTATAATCAGGCTTCTGCGTCCTCCTCCAAAGGTTTGACAGACACTCCACAGTCCTGTGGGAAAGCTACAAGAAATCGTTCTTATCGGTGCCTTGCACTCTTCCCAACGTGGAATTAGCGACTGTCACGTGACTGACCACCGAGACAAAGAACGTCGCTCTCGTTCGGAAAGGCTGACACATGGTCCGGACGCCACGAGACTGGCAGAAGAGGGATGTGAACAAATGGAATATTCGTGTCTGAGACAATGTGACTTGAAGTGGTAGTGCTGGGATGGAAGTTCCTAATTCCGTCCTATATTGGAAGCAATGAATCTGCCTTCGAAGCACAAAAGTATCGGAAGAAAAGTTAACCGGTTAAGTTTAGAAACAAAGTGGACCCAGGTTCGAATCCCAGCTAAACTGTGCACTATCAAAAGTGCAATACAAGCAAACCACAATCTGATGTTTCAGGCGTCTTTTAAAAAAAGGTGGAAGATAGAGTATGACTTTTTGCTTCTTACCGAGATTAAAATAAAGCATTTTTTTTATCAATGGAAAAGCAGCTGCGAAGTGCTTAACTTCTCAATTAAGTATTATGTAAAAAAAAATACCATTAGAGATAATTTAAAAAAGTAAATAACCCCCCCCCCCCTGAAAAGTGTATTTCCCCTCTTCAAGGAAAAGAAATTTCCTGGCTGTCAGTGGAAAACTATAACCACTGCATTCTATTAGTTAAATATTAAATTCCAAGCACAAACAGCTTTTTTAAAATATAAATTTGAAGTTTTGTCACTCCAAATTTAGCACCCTCTAAAATGGTAATAATTCAAAATAACAGAGATAGTAATATTTCATTAATATCTGTCAAACAAAGAAATTTTTAATTTGTTGCTTAAAACAATAATGTTTAAATATCTGCAGACTGAGAGATAGGCAGCTGGATGACAAGGTGAAAATAAAAACTTCTTTAGCTAGTTTTTCAAAACCGAGCCAAAAAAAACCGAAAGTCTATTAAAATCGTCCATTAGCAAATTAAAAAGCAAGAAGATAAAAAAAAAGGTGATGTGTGATCAAGTAGAAATATGAGCTGCATGTCAATCATTATTTTTTATTTGCTTTTGTTTTTACTCTTTTTTTTATGGATTGTATTCCACTCACCTTTGACATTTTGGGCGAGACTTTAAGGCCTCTTGTCGTGGTTAATATTATTTCATTCCTCCAGACACAGATTAAGTGGCGCTTCTTTTTCTTCAGTTCTTGTCTTGTGTAGTAGATAAATTAATTTCATCCCTCAAACTACACAAGAACTTAGATACACATGAGTGCTCAACGAAAGTTGAGTAAACCATGATCTCATGTTTCACATCTTTCAGAAAAAGATGGAAGTTATAGTAAGACTTTTTGCTTGTCGTTACAATAAAAATGAAGCAGAGGAATTTCGTTAAATTTGCATCACTTTAGTGTGTTTAAGTCACTGACAAATTTACACTATGTAGTCTTTGGAAAGAACTCGAGCATTCCTCTTATAACAAAAAAGAGCTTGTGTTTGTCATTTTCCGATCATAATATATTAAACCATAACTTTTTGTGTTTTAGATTTTGGAAGGATTTTTTTCCCCGTGAATTTTAATTAGAGATCAATGCAAAATCTAGAAGGAGAACAGCGACATTCAAATGCTTCATTCAAAGTAATAAGTTCTGAAATTTATTTTCACTCCTCCTAGATGTGGAATCTGTTTTTGAAAAAGAGTATTACTTAGATCACTTCAGTCGTGACAATGCTTTTACTTTCACAATTTTTATTTTACATATAATACCATTAAAGCTTTGCTTTCATGGAAGCAATCAAAAATATATTCCTGAAGTCATAAAATATAAACCAATTGATATATAAGTCAAGATATTTTTGTAGCTAATTGTATTAGAATGACGTTTTGATTCATTATCATTCTTTTAGAAATTGCTTCACTAATTGCGGCAGTCATAGGAACCAACTTTTCCTCTATGGAGGTAAATCGTAGGGATGTCCAAAAGTTTTCACTGTATTGCTTTGGTGTATTACAGAAAAACTTCGAGTATCTCCAGTAGGATTTTCCTTTTCTCAGGGAGTTTCATTTCCCCAATCATCTATTAGTGTAAATTTGCCTTCTTAAAGGCGTAAAGTGAAAAAAAACTTCATTCTCTTCGAAAACGAGCACCCAAATATTCTGCAGAGAAGATACACTATTCCTCTGATTATTATTGTGAAATTGCTAGTGACCGGAAGTGACGAATCTGATGGAGAGCAGCGAAGCAATTGCACCAATATTTCAACTGAAAATTTTTTGGAGACTCTCTTCCATAACTGATATCAATAAGGGAGAATAGATTCTTTTCCATAATATCGGAAAAGTATACATCAAACAATGAATGTGTTAATCACTCCCCAAGTTATATCGTACGTGTGAATTAGTACATCGGTTGTTTGATAATGTTGAGGAACATAGGGTGAAAACGAATCAGTACTCGGGACGGTAGCGTACCCATTAATACGGTTTTTGTCTTTGTAAGCCTCATCCCCATGAGGATTTTAAGTACCACATAAGCTTATTTTATTTGGAAGTCCCTGAAAATGAGACTCAAGCACGTCTTCCCCCATTAGATTCAAATATGTCACCCCATCACTATCTCCGGTTTGAAAGTTTGCTGATACGCCACTGTCTTCGGATAGTATATCAGCAGCTCTTTTTCAAGAGACGGCCCATTAAACCCATTTCCAGCTTCAAAATGAATCTCTCCATTGTTATAAGAAATTTAACTTTATTTAGAGAAATATTACTTTAAGTTAAAAGACGGCAAATTTAATTATGTTTTACAAGTACATTAACACATTTGCAAATTTGAGATAATAGCTAAAATTATTTTTTTAATCTTATAAATAATTTTAAATTACTGTATAAATCCATCAAATTCGTAGACAAAACGCGGATAGAAACATCTTTTAATGCAAATTTTTTAATACGTTTCGGGCGTGTTTAATTGTCAAATATTTGACCACAAGACAAGCAGAAAAGAAGTCAAAAGTTCAATGGCGCCCTCTTTTGGCAAATCGGAGAGTTCACACTGCAACACAAAAGCAAACTTCCAGGGGCATATTAGCCCCGTGAAGCGTTTCCCGCGTTATGTTTCATACATAAAATAAGCAGATACTGCGAAAATAACTTCCAAAGCTGGTCGTGATGCGCCTAATATTTCATTATTTTATATTATTTATGCCATAATGAATACTAAATTACTATTTACATACGTAAAATAAACAATTTTTTTACATAAAATGTTTTTAATAATAGCTCTGATAGTGTATTAAACATTTTATATGCTTTAGTATAGTATGCTAAATTTAAAAAATATACTTAGTTATATACATATAATCCTGAATCTAAAAAAACGTGTCGAAATGAATTCATTTGAAACAGGATCTTCATTTCAAAAGGTACCAATTCCAATTCTATTTAGTAAAGTATTATCACCATTTCAATCATATTTCTTAGTCATATTGAGTCATGTTTCTTATTCTGTGTTTCAGGCATTGAACATTTCTACAGAAATAGTTGTGCAGCAACACAAGACTTTTGCAAAAGCTTATTTTGAAATAATTTATTGGGCGCAACATTGTAAATCAGAGCATAAAATATCCTTGAAAAAATATGTATCAATAAAACTTAGACCCAGATGTAGCATAACGTTGGCAGTGATTAAAATGAAACATTGAAAGTTATAGTTTTGAAACCAATTTTTTACAATTTACTATATTTTCAAGTTTCACAAATTATCCACGATTTCGGAAAGACACTCCTTTTATCTCCTCCCAGTATCTCCCCCACTTTTTCCTACGTAAACGTCATGATCGCCAGGACTGAAATTTCTACAAATTTAATTTCAACTTTCAAAGTTACAGTCGAATAATTTTTTGAAATTACATTTTTTTTGTGAGCAAAAAAGATTGCTTCACATAAAATCAGTTTTGTAATTTGTGGCTTTATCCTAGTGTATTTTTTTTTTCTTTTCAAATTGAATATCATCCTTGAATCGAGTTAGCATCAATTTTTATATATTGTCTGTGCTAATATAGCCTTTTATCTGGTAAGAGCTTTTAAATGCGAATCCAAGCAGGCACAGGGCTCTACTATATGCATTATAGTATGGGTAAGTTTTTTTAGTGTGGACGTAATGTTTCGTGTTCAGAGATATGTGTTGTAAAAAAAACGGCTTTTTGTAGAAAAAATGGAAGGCTTAACTTAATATCAAAAGTAGTTCTATTTATAGACAATTTTCAGTAATTAAAATTTAATGCTTTTTACATTACAGTTAGAACTATTAATTTTTTTAATGAAACTAATCACATTGACAAATATTAAATTCAATCTAAATATGTACTAATGTTTCAGAAAAAAAAATCAAAAATTTTGACAAAACATAAGTTACTAATGAAAATATTTATTAAAACCTGAAAACTGTTTTTAAATAAAAAATATCAATAAAAACAACAAAGACCCTTTTATAAAACATGGTTACACTATATATATTTTTAAAATTTTAAACATAGAATATTATATTTAAAGAAAATAAAGAGACGTAAAATAAACGATATCTTTTGTCACACATTTAAAAAAAAAAAAGTAACTTTAGTATTTGGCATTTGAAAATCTAGAATGGCATATTTTTAGAAATTCCAAGGTTAGGAATACTCGAAGTATCAAAATTAAGTACCTGTTCAGTAAAATGAGTTCATGGTAGAATTTATATAATTATGTTAATTTGAATAATTTATAACTTCCTGTTATTATTTATATTAGGCCTCTATCTTTTGTCATCCCATAATAATCCCATTTCTTTCCTCCTCTTCCCAACCTGTATCTCCTTGTTCCTCCCCAGAAGTGATTCCTGTTCAGCCGGATCTGACTCAGAATGTAATAAGTGTTGGAACTCACCTTCACAATGGAAATGACTATCCAGAGAAAAGCATGAATGGACTTGGATGCAGCCCTGTTACCCCACTACTATCCTCCCACCATGGTCACATATATCCTGGTAATGTACCACCAAGCCCTGCCCAGAGTCGTGTGCCACTGCTTGATCCCCAGAGATCTCAAACCCCTAGCTCCACTGGCAAACCTCAGCATTCTGGATCATGCCCTTCTGTATTATCTTCTTCTTCATCTACAGGTGAGTTGATGTAGCTTGTGATTCCTTGTTGACTGTTTCCTTAAATGTGTAAAAAATCAGTTAAAGCAAACCAAATCCATATGTATTAATTCATACCTCTGCAAATAAATATTTTATATAAAACAATACATATTTTTATAGTAACATCATAGATATTGATTGATTACATTTTCTAAGGGTAGACAATGTAAGTCAGGGTTTTTTTTATATATACAAGTATTTTCATTATACTCTTTATCTCTTCAGCTTCTCATCCCTCATCACTTTGTGATTCTGATGGCCCTTCAGGAAGGCACTCTGTTACATCAGCAGCACTTCCACCAAATCTGGATATAGAATGCATTTCTTGGAGTACTGTCACTAAAGCTGGTAGTCGCATCACCATTCCAGGATCAGGTATGTGTTATTTAATCAATGCAGAATTCAAACTTTATCCATCGTTAAATATAGCATTACAAAAACATTATTCTCCTGCTACTACTGTCAGAATTGAATAAATGATTGTACCTCTTTTAAATAGACACTGCTCTGCTAATAAAATGTACCACCAAATGGAAGTGTGGTCTAAAAAAATAGTTAGTCTCCCATATATAAACATATTAAGAATACACATATGTACATGGAGCTACTTTATATTGTAAAGGTAGTGGTATCATCCCAATTAATAACTAGTTCACCTGTAATTTTTATTTTACTATGAATTTTAACATACTATAATTAATGCTAATATTTTACTATGAAATTTAACACATACTATATAATTAATACACATACTATAAATTTTAACACACACTATACAAACACATTAGAAGTTTTTAAAAGTCAGTAAATTTAAAAACTTCTAGAGTTATCTTTATATGTGTATGTTTACTTCATTAATATTTGTGCTATTAATTATTTTTTGTTATTTCAAATTAAGTTTTTCTATTTTTAACCATCTGTTTGAACTGGGGAAATTTTTTAGATAATACCACTGTGCAAAGGTCAAAACAGAATTAATTCTGTTGTTTAATTATATATGATCATATATCTGAAACAGCCATAGTTATATTTCAACCCTATCTGACTTTGAAATTGAACTTTTTATTGCCATAATTTAATTTCTGTTTCATACATCAAAGTTATATTTTAAACTGTGTCCAAATACTGTTCCGAAATATACAATCATTTTACTGTGTGCCTATTTACTGTAATATATAATAGTATATAAAGCATTCTATTTTCTTTTCTGTTCCTATTTTTAATTTTTTCTCTCTGTATTTTAATATCTTTAATTTCCAATCTTCTGTCCCATTATTCCAGCTCATTTGCAAAGCTACAGCTATTTTGCCTAGTGCTGCCATCTAAGAGCCAATAGAAATACTATCCAATAGATATACTCTTCTCTGCAAATTAATTCACCAATCAACAAGCTCACCTCTATACAAAAGTGTTGATGGCTGTGTGCTTAGTATAGAGAAGAATGCCTACTATCATATGCAATTTAAATATGAATCATTCGTTTGTAATTATGAAGACTCATAAAGCTTTGGCTCACTGCTAATAAAATAAACATTTCCTCAAGCAGCTGCTTGCCACAGATGTCTGACAGAAGCCTGCCAGTTTAATGCTCCATGGTAGAAAGTCTGTAAGGATGGTGGGACCTCAGCAGAAAAACAACACAAACATCCAAGCCCAAATTACATTTAATACTCCTTATAACAGGAAAGAACATCTTTGATCCAGATACATTGTCTGGAACTCCCAAAAGATAACAGCTAATTATTCTCTTAATCGTGTTTGATGATAAAATTCTAAAGTTCTTAAATGCACAAATTTTCTGGCATTGAAATCATTTTCTTTTTATATGTGTGCATTGTTACATTTATAACTAGGTATTAAAATTTCTGACTATCATAACTACATTATAATGTTTTTCGTGCAGGTATTACTATTACAGTACCACCTGGGGCTGTAAAGAAAGGAGCAAATGTTGAAGTTTATATTGCAGTTTTAAGGGAAGACAAAGACAGGCCTCGGTTATCTGGTAAGATATATGCTCAAATTATAAAATCTTTGCAACTTCAAAATTTGTATTAAAAAGATTTTGTCATCGATATTTTTTGCAATAATATATAATAAGATGTTTAACATATTACAAAAAATGCAAATATTTGGGTAGCATTTAAATTTTTTTTATAATTTTAATGTATGTTTTTTTCATATCATTCACAATATTATAATTAATCAATAATAAATAGACAATTGCCTGTTTGACACAGAAGTCAACAAAATAGTTTTGTGGGAAAAAATTGGTTTTCCTGATGTATGGGACTGCAACTCATATCTCCATGGTGCTTGAACCTACATTTCCAGATTCATGCCAGAGTGTAAAAGTAACATTATTGAATAAATTATGGAGCCGGTGATAATTTAGTGGTTAGAACACTGGAAGTGAAGACGTGAGTTCAAGTCCCACACATTGTCAATATTATTCTTAAAATTCATTTATTAAATATATGTAATAAAATATATTAAACTAGAAAATTTATTGTATTCAGTTGCTTAGAGTAGTCAATAATTAACTCTCAGATCTTGGGTTTGAGTTTCAAAGAGGTAGATTCCCTACAAGAAATCAATTGATTTCTTGGATATGGAACAAATAATATCTGTGCTCATAAAAATGCATAATAAAACTATACCGTCAATAACAAAATGTTACAAATATAATAATAATTTAAAGGGAATACAAATATGCTCTATTAGGAATTGTAAGCAAATATAATACACTGCTCACAAAAATTAGGGGATATTTCAAAATGAATATGAAACGATAAAAAAAAGAAGCATTTGATTTTTTTTTATTAAACAATAACATCAGAAAAGCAAACGACAAGTCAAAGAAAGTTTTTCGATTATGCAAATGAGATGCAAAACCAACTTTTATTTCATTGGTGAAAATGCAGTATACAAAAGGCTGAAAGTACAGGAGTATCTGCACATTCCCTGATCTTGAAAGTGCACATCCTGCAATTTCTCAGCCCTTGCAATGCCCCTGCAACACGATTTTCCCGAATGCGAAGCCTGGAGAGCCATAGGACATCTTGAAGCTGGTCAAACACAGATGACAGTGGCAACAGCACTTGGAACATCCCAAAGCGTGATTAGCAGACTGTGGAATCGCTTTCAAGAGACTGACACAGTACGAAGAAGACGAGGGCAAGGTCGCCCATCTGCCACAACAGCAAGAGATGACAGCTACTTGACATTGGCAAGAAAGAACAGGCGCAGCAATGCAACAGAGCTGCGGGGACAGTTTCTTGCTGCCACTAGACGACGGATATGCACCCAGACCATACGAAATCGGCTCCATCGTGTTGGACTGCATGCCCGGCGACCAATGGTATGCATTCCATTATCTACTGAACACTGTAGAAGGTGGGTTGATGAGCATCGTCATTGGCCTCGTGATGAGTTGTCAATTCTCCTCTTCTCTGATGAGTCACGGTTCAGTCTGCAGCCTGACAATCATCGTGTCCTGATCTGGCGTGAACAAGGAACACAGGAGAATTCACGTTTCATGTGAGAAAGGGACTCCTTCAGTGGTGGTGAAATCATGGTGTGGGCTGGCATCAGCATTGGTGGTCGTACCAACCTCCACGTCATCAGAAATGACGTGGAGGTTGGTACGACCACCAATGACTGCTGTTAGACCGCTGACTGCTGTTAGATATCGAGATGAGGTCTTGCACCCTATGCTGGAGCAGTTGGAAACAACTTTCTTTTCATGGACGATAATGCAAGGCTTCAGCTCGTCAACATGCTTCAGGAGGCAGGAACCGAACGCATGGACTGGCCTTCACGTTCTCCAGACCTGAATCCCATTGAACATGCTTGGGATGCACTGGAAAGACATCTGGCAAACCATCCAATGCCTAACACAACACTTCTTGAGCTGGAAGTTGCCCTTGAGCAAGAGTGGCAGAGGATCCCATAAGAACTGCTGGACATTCTGATCCTGTCCATACCCCATCGCTGTCAATGTGTTTTGGCAGTCTTGGGTGACCATACACCCTACTGAACAGTTGTCAATGTGTGGCACTCTCGTTCAGTTTGACATGCTTCTGTTCACCCCCACCAATATGTCACTTGCTACTCAATCACGACAACTGAGTTTGCATCTCATTTGCATAATCGAACAACTTTCTTTTACTTGTCATTTGCTTTTCTGATGTTCTTGTTTAATAAAAAAAATTCAAATGCTTCTTATTTTATCACTTTATATTCATTTTGAAATATCCCCTAATTTTTATGAGCAGTGTATTATCCAAGAAATAATAAATGTGTTTTGGTTTGAAATCCACCCAGATCTTCAACTAAATATGTAAGGTTATTGTCACATTGTTATTTCAAATCTTTTTAAATTTTTTTAGTAGCAATAGGTTATGGATTTTGAGTTCTTATGTTATCGAAGATCAACCAGTTAGTATCAAGAGAATACATGGTGTTTGTTTGCATGATTGTTCATAATATATATTTGCAAAGAATTAAAATTATTTTAAAAATATTTTAGCATTAAAGAAATAAGCAACAATACAGAAAAATCAAACATTACTCTTCTCTTATTAAAAACATTGAGCCATTCGTTTTATCAGGGAATGCAGTTCCTCCTTTCATAATCAGTTATCAGCTGTCCTTTTCAATTTACATGTTATTATCATAAACATAATCTGAAATTATAATCAGCATTGCACATAGCTGCATTTACTAAAACCACTGAACAATAGAAAAAACTCTGTATTAATATTATCATCTTTTTATTGATTTCCTTTTCTTCTTAGTGTCTGTTTCAATATTTTTATCTTGAACTTTATTAAATATGGTATCTATTTTAATCATATGCTTTCTTTCAGACAAAGAAACAGTTCTCAGCCCAGTTGTTTTATGTGGCCCTTCATGCATACATTTTAAAAAGCCTGCAATCATTACCTTCCAACATTGTGCTATTTTGAACCCAGAAAACTGGAAAATCAGTATACACAGCAGTGATAGCAGCACTGAAGAGGAAAGTCCAGATTGGAAGGTATATATTTATTTTAACTACCAAGATAAATTTCAAGTTAATAATGATTTTATTTAAAGAAAAAGGTGGAGGGGGGGGGGAGATGGCACTCCCCTACACAAAGGACAGAGATAACGAAGTTTTATTAGGCTTGTCCTGCTTTCTCAGATAGCATGCAAACACATAGGGATGTGTCTCCTGACTTTTAGTCAGGTGTACTAACCACTAGACCATGTATGGGTGGTTTTAGCTATTTTGGAACTGTCATCTAAGGGACCTGGGTTCGAGCCCCGGATTAGGCATGGATGTGTGTGTCGTTTTTCTGCTGAGGTCCTGCCATCCTCTCAGATCTCCTACTGTGGCATATAAACTGACAGGCTCCTGTCAGACCTCTGTGGCAAGCAGCTGCTTGAGGGGGTATTTATTATTATTATTAAATTTTAAAGTATTAATTTAAAACAATAGAGCTGTGTAGAGTTTATTACTCTTTTTTTCATTGTGTTTAGTTTTGTTGAATTGGTTTGTCAGCGTTTTTTTTTTTAGATTTTTCCTATGAATTTGTTTTTAATTCTGCTAACTTTATAAGTTTAACTTTAACCCTATTCTGAAGATTGAAATTGGGATAATGAGATAATTTTTACCTTCATATCATTGAAATACTAAAATATGAATTGCATAGTCAGCATTTGGGTACTTAAAACAGGGGTTTTCAAACTGTGTCCCATAAGACATTTCCTCCAAAGCTTACTAGAGTTCCACAAGTGACTGCAAAAAAAAAACACTAATGATTTAACACTTGTGTGAGATATATAGATCTCTAAAATAGATAGAATTTTTTGTATGTATAACATAAGTTTTGAAATTAATGAGATGATATGTTTTTATTTCCACCTAAATTAAAACTTTTTAAAGCACAACTGGAAAATTAACAGAAAAATATAGATTCATATTTCTTAATATAATTTTAAAAAACTCATTGTGTCCATATATGTGAACAATAGTATCCATCTATGTATCATATAATTTTCATTCTTTATCACATGGGATCCATGTTCAATGCAAGTCACTCTACATATGCCCCTTTCTCAGTGACCCTGACTATGAGTGCAATAATGTTTTGAAATCCAAATCATAAAATATATTTGTTATCATAAAATTTTCATAGGACAAAGAAATTTGAAAACTTTCATTGTGGAAACACTACATAGGTAAAAAAAAACTGCAATAGTTAAAATTACTGAATGAAAACGTAATAAATATGTGTTACCTATGTGGAAACTGACTGGTTACATATGTAATTCTGAATGTCTCAAAAATAAATGTGCTTATAACTTTTGGTATACCCATTACAAATGTTTTGCATGAATTTCTTTTGAAATATTTGGTATAGTATAATTGAAGTTTTGGAAATGTTGTAAGAGATGATGATCTTAAAATTTTCCCTACTATTTTAGAATGTTGTCACTCTTGGCCATGAGACTATCAACACCCCATTGTACTGCCAGCTGGATGGACGTCAGTGCCACATTGTAACAGATCACTTAACACGTTATGCATTAGTGGGAGAATCACTTCTTGAGAGCAAAGCTATTAAATCCCTGGCTCTTGCTGCCTTTGCTCCAGCCTTATATTCTTCTATTGATTATAATATCAGGGTTTATTGCGTTGAAGATACTCAGGCAGCCTTACAGGTAAGTGGTGCAGGCTTTATTAGTCAATAAAATATGTTATCAGTGAAAACTAGCATGATATTAAATAACTGACAATAAAATGTAAACAATTTATGCATGAAATATTCATATCCATACTATAAAACAGTTTTTATTACACAATATATTTTCACTCCTATACAATCTAAAGTTCAGAGAACATTACAGTTCATAAAAGATTACTGACTATGGGCATCTCCATTCATTGCACCATGTGCTAGGAGTGTAATGGATGCAGATTGTCAAGTTTCGATGCGATACTGGATATAATTTTGTCATTTCATATATATATTTGTATGTGACCTTGCATTGTAATCCTTTCCTTTGAGTGAAACTTTCCTTTCTCCCCTCACTGACTGAAAGGCTATTTATTGATAGTATGTCTTGCTGTAATCAGCAAGACAGATTTATGGTACCTGATCATCGGTGATCGGCTCAGCTTGATTGATCAAGGAGCGCAATGCAAATGACCATCCTGTGGGACCAGGAGGTCAGCGCCGGACGGCATAGGGCCTGTAGAAGGTCAAGACAGTTCTGAACGAGACGCTGGCTGGAGTGGACACGTAGAGGCTGGGTGAATAGATATTCACGAGAGGAGAGGTTTTCCTCTGTAGGTGCTTAGAATCGCAGCCTGTTAAGCAATCGGAATATGATTGTTTGTAGCCAACTTAGCCAGTAGTTAACGTCAGTGCTCGGGGAGATTCTGTATATATTTTCCATAATAAACCTCTTGTTATTGTTTTAAATTTGGAGTTATCTTGTTACAATTCTCCAACGTCGAAAGCCCAATACAGAACTAACCAAAATCTACATCTTTACCTGTGAGCGTCGTGGATGAATTATATTCTACCAACCCCAGGAACCGACACAGATATCCAAAGTCGGTAATCTTTTATGAACTCTAATGTTCTTTGAATTTTAGATTGTACAGAATAAGAATGAAAATATATTGTGAAATTAATGCATTAAGCATATTTTGAAAGAACATATTTTGGACTCTAGATAATGATAAAAAAAAATAGTTTATATTATATACACAGTTAAAGAACTAAGATAAATCTTATACCTGGATGAATATGGTAGAAATGTGCTCATAATTTTCATGTGCCCATTGCAAATGTTTTGCTTGAAATTCTTAAACATAAATGGTATAGTATTTATTTTTTTTGGAAATGTATGAGATGATTATTTAAAGCTTGTAAATGGTAGCTGAGAATACACTGGATCTTGTATTGCTGTACAGAACTGATCAGGCCAAGTATCTAAAGTTGAATGCTCTTCTCTTAGTAATTGGGTTGTTTTATCTCAGAGTGGCACTTTTATAAAGCAATCCAATCACTATGAGAAGAGAGTTCAACTTTAGATGCTTTGCCTGATACAAGATACTGGTACACAGATTTTCTTCCACTGTATTCCCAGCTTCCATTTACAAACCTTAAATAATCATATCATACATTTCTGAAAGAAATTTGTTTTACCTCTGAGTGGCACTTTTGTGCACACAATGAACTAAATGGCTAGGTTACAAGGGCTCAGATTTGAGTAGGGGAAGGTGGCCTATTTGAACAGGAGATGAAAGCCTGCCATCAAGTCCATCCAGTATGTTCTTTGACATCTATAGGGTGGGCTTTTCTGTACACAGGGCCTTATATCCCATCTGATCGATGATGGCCTTTCAAAGCCGATCGATGTATATGCCCTTTCAGACTGAGAACAAGGTGAGAGTTTAACAGACCTTACAGTAAAGTTGGTACCTTTCAAAAGATATATTATCTTTTGAAAATCAGAAGGGTAGGGCAGCTAGATCAATGTGGTCACAAATGGGCAATTTTTATTTTTTTCCCATCATTCTGAGGATTGGTCAGTTTTACAGAGTTTGGTGATGACCATTGAAACCTGTCAGTCTCTGAATAGCTTTGAGAATAATTATGGATCCTAAACTTGCTGCACTGGTAAGCATATTTTGAAGAAAAATCTACTGCTGTGTTTTCTATTTATTTTTGGATTGCCAGCCCCAAATTAACACATACATGATATCTTATATCAGCTGGTGGATAATCCATATCAGCAGCCATTGCAAGTATTTGAACCCTTGCTTCTAAGAGCATTACCAACCCAAAAATGGAACAATGTTTCTTAGGCAGATCAGTTTCTCTTTCAATTTTTGTTCTAACCACTAACCATTTGCTTTTCACAGTTACCCGTAATATAAAGACTGTAAAGAGATTATTCTCTTTATGTTATACAGGAAGTCTAACATTATGTCTTCGAGATTCTAGGTTTGGTTTGGTTGTTTGGGGTTTTATGGCACATCGGCAGCTAAGTCCATAATGTGCCAAATTAGACAAATAAAAGGGTAAAAGATAAAACCCGCAGCTAAAGTTAAAAGTCAAGAGGGTAAAGAGTAAAGGACAAAAACCAACAAATATGTGTAAAGCAGTACATATAAAAATATAAAAGTAAATCCATCCCAGCAGCTATTCCAGCTATTCGTCTGTTTCTCATGCCGCACATCACCATTATCTGTTACATAGCTCCCAAGATAATTAAACTCTGACACCTGCTAAAAATTGCAACTATTCAGATTAATTGAATCACAGCCTGCCTGACCAATTTTCATCACTTTAGTTTTCTCTCTGTTTATAACCAAACCTACTCTATTACCAGTTTTATCAACAGCTCGAATGAAAGAGTTCATCTCATCAACATATTTGCCAAAAGGGCTAAATCATCAGCTAATCTAAATCAGAAATTTTTGTATCTCCAGTCCATTTAAGGCCAAAATCTTTCCCTTGAAGTGAATTTCGCATAACATAATGAATAACCAAGCTAAAGAGAAAAGGAGACAAAATACACACTTGTCGAACACCAAAAGTAATGCTAAACCAATTGCTACAAGCCTTACCAACTCTCACACACGACTCAGTGTTATTATAGAGAGCTTTCATTATGTTAACTAACTTGTCTAGTATACCATATGATCTCACAATCAACCACAAATTATGACGATCAACTGAGTCGAAAGCCTTTTTGAAATCAACAAAGCTAGTGACCAAAGGTTTCTGAAACTCTAAACATTTCTCAAGAATCTGCCTAAGTGAAAATATCTGATCCACACGTCCCCTACCACTTCTGAATCCATATTGCTCATCACGCAATTGACTGTCAACCAGATTCTTAATTCTATTAAGCACAATCATGCAAAGAACTTTACCTGGAACAGAGAGTAAGCTAATACCCCTATAGTTATCACAAGAACTGCGATCACCTTTTTTGGAAATAGGGATAATGATAGCTCTGGTAAAATCCTTAGGAACCATGCCTTTATCATAAAAGATATTCAAAATTTCAGTCATCCAATTGGTAACCGAAACATTCCCAGCTTTAAGCAGTTCCGTAGTAATTTCATCAACCCTGGGGATTTATGAAATTTAAGTTTAGACATAGCCAAACTAACTTCAGATTGTGCTATAGGGCCAACATTAAAGCCACCAATGCGTCTATCATCACTGCAAACAATTGAAGTAGAACTAACCACATTGTTTAGAACATCACTGAAATGCTCAGCCCACCTAGCCAGGAGAGAATCCTCACCTTCTATAACCTTACCTTGTTTATCCTTCAATACCTGTATACCTGTTCATTTTCTACCACACAAAACATTAACTCTCTGGTACAGCTCTCTGCTGTTGTGCTGTTTAACTGCTTCCTCGGCTTTGTCAGCCAAACCATCAAGACAAAGATTCTTATCAGCAGCTAACTGATCCTTTACACGTTTATTAAGTTCTCTGTAATGCTTTCTATTAGGACTAGTAGGGTATTGATTAAGGACATTCCTGGAGTGCATACCATGACTGTCATAATGACTAAGTAACCTATCATGGTAAGCTTTGGCTATAACTGGGTCTTTCAGAGCTTCAGTATTAAAAGAAAATTTTTTAACCCTAGCATAACACTTTTTAAGTTTAAGTTGCAAGACACTTTTAACAAGGTAATGATCAGATCCAATTTCAGCTCCCCTATGTGACCTGGTATTCCTAAGAGCCCATTGCTGTTAATTAATATATAATCAGTCATATTCTTATGCAGCCCATCGGGTGAAACCCATGTGTACTTATGTATGTTGTGGTGTTTGTAATAAGTGTTAGTTATTCTGAAACCATTGAGTTTACTTACCTGTAGGAGACGTTGTCCATTGTCATTGCAGCTACCAATACCAAAAGGGCCTATTACTCCTCCCCAAAGGTCAGAGTCAGTACCAACTTTGGCATTGAAGTCACCTAGAACAAGGGTAATATCTTCTTTCTTGACAGAATTCAAAATATCCTGAAGTTGTCCGTAAAATCTATCCTTCTCATCCTCAGTGGGGGCATAACAGCAGATAACATTCAAGTCTTTAACGCTTGTCTGAAATTTTGCACTCATATGCTAGAAGAGCATCACTAGCATGTCTGCTGAGAAGCAGACCCACACCTTGGTGATGCTTATTGTCGTCCCTCCCTGAAAAGAGAAATTTAAGATTATTTTTAAGAATCTGACCTTTATCTGTCAATCTGGTCTCTTGCAAGCCGAGAATATCTAAATTATAATGGTGGAATTCTTGTGTGAGGAATACAAAAATAAAGCTCTGTGCAGAGTCCTCACATTCCAACTACCTATGGAGAGAAAATGGTTAGTGGGATGTTTAAAGAAACTATGTTTATTGAGAGAGGGAATGCCAACAATATCAAACAGCCCCCTAATCACAGACATGGGGCAAAGACCTGTTCCCCCACCACTAAAGGCTGAAGCCATCTACACTGGAAGACTTCCTCCAATGTAGAATTTGACTATGCCCATAGAAGCAAGAGTTTGGTACCTGCAATGACCTCTGCTCAGGATTATCCACCAGCTGATAAAACATATCCTGTGAATCTATTCACTTGGGGCTGTCAACTCACAAACAAACAGAAAAAACAGCAGATTTTCCCCAACAGGAGCCCATCAGTGCAGCAAATTCAGGATCCGTAATCTAGCTCAGAGCCATTATTCCATTCAGGTTGGTGTATATAGTCAGCACCAGGACCTTGTGTGGTTGACTACTCCTCAGCAGGGTAGAAAAAAAAGTAGACACAGTTGTCCAGATCAGTATGCCACACTAATCTGGCAGCCCTCCGCTTCTGTTCACTTCCACAAGAGAGTATCTCTTTTGAAAGGTACTAACGGTCTGCACCACGAGAAGGCAGGGTCGGACATTAGGTGCTAGGCCTGGCCGGTTCTATGCATCATCACAGGGGATTGGTGCATAGCTATCCTTCCAGTGACTACCTAGCTACCATTTACAGACCGACAAAGCCATACAATCTAATAATCTGTATAACATAAAAATTCAAAAACCGGGGATAAAAAAAGAATCATCAGGTAAAATAAGTCCAAGTGTAAGGGGCTCGGAAGTAAAATCATGGAGATTCTGGGTTCTAGGAGACCAAATGAACAGGTAAAGGTCAGGAAATAATCTTAAACTTCTCTTTTGTGGATTGGAGGATAAATATCTGCAGGGTGTAGGGTTTGCTTTTTAGCAAGGGTGCCAGTAATGCTCATCTAGGATATAACCACATTAATGAAAGATTTCTCATAGCTAAATTTAAACGGGGATTAAACATAAATGTTATATGTTTTATATTCCCACCAAGAACTCTGATGGGAATAAAAATATTTTACATAAAACTTTCAAGATATTTAATTTGAAGGAAATGGTATTTTTGTGCTGGATGACCAATGGCAAAGTTGGTACTGACTGATCTCTAGGATTGGCTGTTAGGTGCTTTTGGCATTGGTAGTTTCAGTAGCAATGGAGATCAACTACAGGTTACTAGACTTAATTGAGAATAAGTAACACTTACTATGCACATTGTGATATTTATAAATATACATGGATTTCACCTGATGAGTTACAAAGAAATATGATTATATGTTTTTGTCACATATTATGCTGACAGGCTCCTGTCAGACTTCTTGGCAAGCAGCTACTTAAGAGGTAATTTATTTTTATTAATTAATAGTGAATGACAGTGGTGGACTGGCCAGGGTGTCAGCTTGCCCGATAACAAGTGGACCCTCTTTAACATTAGATAATATGTTAAAAATGATAGCCTTATAGTTATGGCTGGGTCCCCTTTGTCTCCTGGCAACCAATATTTTTAGATGCAGTCTGCCACTGGTGAATGGGCTAGCTCTGCTATATCCTATAGGAGAACTGAAATTGGCTCTGACCATTACTTTGTTAAAAGTATGTTGCAACTGAAGCTCGAGAAATATTGTGCTAAGTTTCAAAGAATTACCTTTAAGACCAAATCTTTTAAAGATCCTTGAATAGCCAAAGCTTGACATGTTAAGTTATTGTCATTATTGCAATCATGATTTGCTTACAACTGAGGTTTTGTAAGAACAAAACCATTTTAACTAACGCCATGTTGCCCACATGAAGAACTACTGATTAGTCAATAGAATTATGAATAGGGTGGCTAAAGGTCTGAGAATAAGAGGAAGACCGATAATGTAGTGGGAAGACAATGGGAAACAGGAGTAATTAGCAGTAATTAGAATCAGTTCTCTATTCTCAGCATAAAACTGAAAAAGGATATTGACTCTTCAAGCTGAATGGACCTTATAAGATCACAATGTTAATGACAAATAACTTTGTGTATAGTGAATAATAATTGTAAATGTAAACATATTCAAAAATCTCAATAAGACAATATTGAGATTTTATTATTGCATCACAGAATGATGATATCACTAGAAGAAACAAATTTAAATTTTATTTCAGCTGCATCTTTTTCTTAATTTTAAGAAAACTGTATAAATTGATACAGGTATATTTGATAAAGAAAAACATGCATAAATTCTATTTAATGCTATTAAGCACTTTATTCTTAACATTATAACTGATAAGAAGCTGTTAAAATTAATTCAGATTATGAATATTAATGTAAAAAAAATAATTTGTTAAATTATTCAAATAGGGTGTTATACAAGTTGAACAAAAATTAGGAGGAAAACTCATTGACCGTCCCAAATCAATGCCTTTCCAAGATGGAGGTGCAAACTTATGTCTATGTCTAGAAGATGTAGGCCCAGGTTGGAAATGCAAACCAGGTGCAAATTATCAGGTATGTCGGAGCTATAATAATAGACAACAATAAAAAAAAACAAAACTAGCATTACTGTCTATTAAAAGAATGACAATAAGACTTTTTAAATGCATATTAGCATAAAATAATAACCTTTGTATTAGGTACGTTATACAGAGTACTCCTAAAAATAAGTATACACTTTGTACATTCATCATCATCATCATCATCATCATCATCATCCTCAAGCAGCCATGGGCTACAGAGGTCCAACCAGATCATGCAGTTTAATTCTCCAAGCATATCTATCCTGAGCCACATCTGCTGCATCTGGCCACTGCACACCAATTTTAACAAGGTCCTGTACACCATGTAAATTTACAGAGAGAAAAATGGAATATTAAAAATATTTAATTAACATTATTGCAACAGTATGAGAGAGTTTCTCAATCATTTGCTGGAAGATGAAGAAGAATTATATAGTATCATCCTGTTTTGGCCATTAGATTTCTGCTTACAAAGTACTCTAAAGAACATTATGTATGCAAGGAAGTTAACAACATTTGAGGAGCTGGGGAATGAGGAGGAAATTGCCTTTTCTACTATTCCACCAACACATACCTAAGTCTGTGGTAGTCTACTATGAGTAATTGTTGTCAAGGCATTGTGGCTGATGATTTATATTTTGAACATCTCATACCATAAGGTTAATGCCACAACAAAGGACTCATGCTTATATATTTTGCAAGTTCAGAAACAGAATAAAATATGTACAATTTATGGGACACTCTGCATATAACAGGAACATTAGTTATTAAAATTTTTGCTTTAATTTAACAAGTATCTTCCTTAATAACTGCAGAAAATATTTTTATAATTATTGTGTAAAAATCATACTTCACTTTTAGCTGAGAAAGTTTGTTTTTATACAAAATTCTAGTAATAAAATTTTAATATACATGCAGTTCTGATATATTTAATAAAGAAGAACATGCATTAAGTCAAAATTGTTAAGCACTTTATGCTCAAAATTTTCTGATAGATAAGAACCAATAAAATGCAGCAAATAAAATTAAATATTTTAGATTAATTATAAGAATAAAAATAAAAATTTGTTAGACTAATACAGTTTGTTAAAGATAAATGATATTTAAAAACTAATAATCCATTAATATTAAGCTTAATATCTCATAATAACTGCAAATTTTAAAACCATCAAGGTTAACGATGTATTGAATGAAATCTAGTTGTTGAAACAATAATAGTTCATTTTACAAGCAATGAAATTTTTAATTAAAATCCTTTCAATTTTTCTTGAATTCAGTTGAACAAAGTCATTTGTATTAGATGCAAAATCAACCTAAGATAATTTTCTGTCTTTATAAAAGTAATGCTAAATCAGTCTTTTGGTGTCCATCTATGATTACATATTTTTTTTTAAATATTAAATATATTAAGTTAAGCTTTGTACTGTTAAAAATAATTAGCGGCTACTCTGTACTATTTATTTCAATATAAAGACATATTTCAGTGAAAAAGAATTTACATCTTTTTTGTGTGGAGTTTTACATCACAAAAGCTTCTAGTTATAAGGATATTGCATTGAAACAATACAGAATGCAAATTTTAAATTGTCTTCCCTCCCTCCCCCACCAATATGATTCTAAAAGACAAATATAATATTTAAGAATAAAAGAAAAGTATAGAAAATTACAGATTTTTTTAGTGTGAAATTTTTGAAAGCAGTATATTGTTTTGTTTTTAATCAGATCATTCCCCATATGATGCTGTTGTTTAAAAGCATCTATTTTATTCTCTTGCTATATAAAACTGCCCCCCCCCCCCCAAAAAAAAAAGAAAAGAGTACCAAAATTTTTTAGTTCAATGCTAAATCTATATATTGAAATAAATAGTACAGAGTAGCAGCTAATTTTTTTTTATGGGAGAAGAAGCATTGGAGGACCTCTCACATTAATTTAAGTTACAGTTGGAGAAAGTTATATACCAAATTTGGTGGTGGCCTCTTGCTATTAAGAACTCTTTCTTTTTCTTTTTTTACCCCTTTTTTGTGGAGGGGAGGATTTTTGGGGTTCAAACCCTTATGTTGCTCTAAGTTATTATGATAGAAAGTATATACTGAATTTGATAGTCTTAGCTCTTACCATTTAGGTGGAGTTCTTGGTCAAAACAGACAGGCAAACTCTCTCAAATATATATTTGAGTAGATTATGTACCATGCTTAGTGGACACAAATTCTGACTTACTCTTTGTAAGGGCAACAAAAAGTATCATTGTGGGAGCAAATTATCTCCTAAATCTCTGAATAAATATGTGGAATTGAGTTTTGCATTTTCAAACTGTTGTCCTCTCTTATGTCACCCCTACTCAGAGCTGGATCTAGGGGGAAAAGATTTGATTCCAGATGCTTTTGCAGCATCTTGGGTACTATATGGTTCAATTCTATACATAATTTTGAAGCTAGATGGTGCCACTCTAGTCAATTTCAACATACTTGTTCACTCCCTCCCCACCCTTGCCTGTTGGGGTTTTTCTGCATATTAACCATGCCCCTTTCATCTCCTCTGTCTAATAATTTAAAACACCTTGTAAAAAATCATAATTCAAATCCTGGAATACACATACAGACTGATTTAGAGTTGGAAAGTAATGGCAGTGAACCATAAGCATGCATTGCTATATTATATTTGGCTGACTCAAATGCTGTTATTATTATATTTGGCAGACTCAAATGCTGTCATCATATATTCAAATATATTTTTAGATTTAGAATTATCCAGAGCTATGTAACTGAAGAACATAATTTATAATTTGAAAAAGAAATAAACAATTTTATTTGCTTTAATACAATTTGTTTAGACAAAATATTCTGTGAATAGCTTATGTATGTGGGCATATGAATGTCAACAACAATCTAAAATATTATTAAATAATTTGTTTTTAGGAGATTCCATTTCAACATGTATGGAGTGGAAGACAAAACAATCTGCATTGTTCCTTCACTCTAGAAAATGTGGATAGATCACTGCAATCCATCCGGTGTCATATTCTGGTTTACCAGAGAGGAATTCAGTCACATAGGCAGCTGCTTAAAATTAATCCAGATCTCAGGGAAGTAAGTACCTCTTTTTTTTTTGGCAAGTTATTTTAAAATTAATATGTTGATGCTTATGGCTTGCTATACAGGAGATATATTTTTAGCATGTGATATTAATGCATATTTTCAACAACTTATTTGTTTGAATACAATGCACACCTTTTTCCTACAATTACCTACCCAATAATCAGAATAGTATTTGAACACTGTTTTAAACAATGCATAATTTTTTTTTTAAAATAGAGTCACTTCCCTTTGTGTTTTTAATCAGAATTTTGTTTACAAGTTGTCCTACCTGCTTATAATGGACCACACACATTTCTTTTTTTTTTCTGTAGAAAAAATGTTTTAAGTGCAAAAATCAGACCACCTACTTAGCAAATGTTTTTCTTATTAGCTGATGTGGCATGCATACACAACGACACCAAAAGATAATTATATACCAGTTTAAATGTATATAAATGAATTGTGAAAAAAGAATCAATGCAAGTTTTCCAAAAAATTTTATATATTGATTATTTAGGTTAAATTATTTTCCTGAATTTAACCTTTCAAAATTTAAGTTGTATTATATTTGGAGAAAGGGTATTTTATCAAAATTTATATTCTCATATTAACATGTTTTAAGTTTATTTAGATTATGAAATGATGATATATTAGAAATGGTACATATTCACGTTTCCTGCTTATCCACTTTATTTTATACTTGGATAATTCTTTGCTCTCCTCTTCTAATTTTTAATTCAAACTTCTGGAATTCTCCAAAAGAAACAGTGGAGGAAATAACTTCAGTCTTAGGCAGTAATATTCAGACTTTGTCATCACAACTAAAAAAAAATATTGTAAAAACTTTCCATCCTGTACACATACATACCCTGCAACATTGGGATACTGCTACATTATATGAATGGAAAACCACATTCTAGGCTCCTTAACTTGAAAAATAAACTTTTTATAGCTAAATGTTACTGGAAATAAACTGATCACAATTTCCTTAATCTGAAAATAAGTTTTGTTAAGTAATATTCTTTTAAGATATAAAGATTTATTAAAGCTGGAAAATTCAATGGCAGATGCTGCTTAACACCCAACCTAAACACTTCAAAATTGACAAAAACTGAATCATTACACAAATTTGTAAAACTACATTTATTTTAATAAATGATTTATTATAAAAGTTAGTATTTATATTTTAATTAATGTTTAAAATGAATACTTAATTCTTAGCAACACTTCTCATAGCTTCACTTTCTGTAATTCTTTAAATGTTTATAAATATTTAACCAAGATTTAGATAAATATGAGATCTTTAATTTATTTCTGGCGACATTTATCCTCAGAAGCTTATTTTCAGAGTAAGGAGCTTCAAAATATAGCTTTCAATTCACATAATATGGAAATGTCCCAATATAAGTCTGGAGGGTAATGTATATACGATATACATAATCCCTTTAAATATATTTTATGACTATAAAACTGTTGAATAAATTTTAGCCTCCATTACCCTTACTAGTGTAACTAAGCAGAAAGGCAAACTAGAGCAAGATACTTGTTCTAGTTGCCCTTGCTTAGTGATATAGTCTCTTTGCAGGAAAACAATTTAAATAAAAAGCTTGCATAGAGACTATTGGAAAATTGCTGCACAGATGCCAACTGCACAAGACAAAACAAATCCCTATTTTGCTCAAAAATTGGCATTGAAAGGTTAAAATATTCAAGATAAAAATGCCATTCATATTTTAAGACATTTTTGACTTGCAATAACAGCAGTAAAATTGAAAAGCTACTATATAAGCTAAAAGCAAAGAATGCTGTATGTACTGCTGAATATATCAGAGGTAACATTATTCTGGTGGCTGATGGTTAGTGTGCTTAGCTACTGATCAATGGGACCTGGATTCGAACCTTGTATAAGAATGGATGTTATCTTTCTGCTGAGCTATCACCTTTTCCATATATGTTCTCTATGGCATATTAAACTGACAGACTTCTGTGGCAAGTGACTGCTTGAGGGGTAATTTATTTAGAGCATTGGTAGAAACAAAGAGGAGGAGTGTGTAAAACTCCTACAAGTTCCTAAGTCAAAATCGTTGAGACCATAAGGACTGTCTTCAGGGCTGGACTTTGAACTTCTGAGCCCTAAGCTATGTCAAGTTTAAGAGTACCCAAAAATTTGAAACTCAAATAATGTGCTTATTATTCTGACTGATGGGATCATTAAAAAATTAGCATAAAACTGATGTGGTGAAAACATTTGCTATGTTTTGTAGTAACTAATAAAAATTCCCAGTTGCAACACAGTAAAATTTAAAATGCATTATTTTAGGCCCTTCATATCATGAGGCCCTAAGCTGTAGTTTATGCATAAGTTCTGCCCTTACATCTAACTTAAGACTCTAGAGCACTCTTTAGAGACTCTTAAGACTCTGGCACTTACCCTGTTCCAGGCCATGTGACACTCTAAAAATTGTAATGCTCCAAAAGTATATTAAACTTTAGACCTTGTAACTGATCCAAATTAAACTAATTTACTGGATAACATCAGGCACCAGGCAATTAATCTTATTAAATAAAGTTAAATAAGGGTTCATTAAGTATATAAGTGTTATTTAGTTAATATGAAAAGAATTCAAAGATTGCCAAATTATTAAAGTTTAAATCTAATCAAAATCAATTATCCTGTTCAAGAGAAAAAAATTAGAAAAGTCAAAATATTTCATAAAACCACAAAGTTTATTTCCAAAAAAATCAAGACTCACCAAACAAATTGATGAATACAAAATAGTCTGAGCAACTAAAGTTCACTCAAAATACCTAAACTGGCATCCTCCCTTCTTCCTCCAAAACTCTTCTACTCACTAGCTCACATTCTCTCAACTACTAGTTCTCTCTCCTCCAATTACAACTCCAAACTAACTCATCTCAACTAACTTCTGTGACCTAACGTCACTTATAATACATGCAGCAAGCAACTGACATGTGTGTTGCACACTGGGAAAGAACATTGGCATAATCTTACAATCACACTAGCTATGATGCAAGAGGGGCTTGTCCTTACGTATGCATTAGCGGCTGTCAATCAAAAGTCGGAGTTGCGCATGCACAACTCCTTTAGCGGACTTAAGTAAGGAGAAATGATGCCAACTGAAAATTAAAAGCTCCAAAATAATAAATATAATGTAAATAAAGTAAAACTAGTTAAGTAAAAGTGAATGGGTGGACCATCACAAAATGGGCCTGTTCCAATATACACTGGTGCTCAAAAGTTAAGTTGCAATGTCATTTTATGTCAATAGGAAACTAACTTTGAAACTCAGTAACTCTAAAATTAACTTTTATAGTAAAATGTGACTGAAAGTAAATTAAGAATCTTAATCAAATATATATAAATCTCGTTTTTTCAGTAATAATAGCTGGTACTTAAAGTTATTGAAGCTGGAATATTTAATGTCAGTAATATATATTATAACATACTGGTATGATACTCATACAATATTGATGAATATTGAAGGAATTGCTGACACAGACTTCTGAAATGTAGGCTTATTTTATTAAACGTCTTGGAACAATACTTGTTATTTAAGTTTAATCAACTTTTGAAGTGAAATCATGTGACTTTCATTGCTATTGTTATATATCCAAACTTGCATAATTCTTTAAATGCCTAATGTATATTGCCGAAATTTACGATTTGGATAGTTTGATAGAGATTGTTAATTTATTTTCATACATTTTACCATGAAAGGCTTATTTTAGAAGTTACAGAGTTTCAAAATTAGTTTCCTATTCACATAAAATGGGGTTGTTCCTTAATTTTTGCACACCAATGTACTCACAATTTATCATCATAAATATTGGAAAAAATTTGTAAAACAATTTAAATACATCTTTTTCTATTAAAATTTTTATGCTGTGCTCCATGAAATTACTTTTTCATTAAAATTTTGGATCAGTAAAATCATTGATCAGAACATTGTACACCTATTCCAAAAATTCTGTCATATGCCTTATCCAAAATGCTACGCCCATTTTATAGCAGTAGCTTCAATGATTGAAATGTATGTTGAAATTATCGTGTGATGTTCTGCTACTCTAACAGTCAAATCATTCAAATAATACTTTGGTAAAATGTAATTTTTAATTTCCAATTCATTATTAATTTCGTGAAAATGTAATTTCGAATTCTGCTTAAATTAAATGCATATTAATGATAAACTTATATTTTTTTTCTGCAGAAAACTATTCCCAGTCCATCTTTAAACTGGTCAACTCAACCTCTGGGATCTACAGTAACAGCAATTGACAATGGTTGTCCTCTTATAACCTTGGACCAACCAATTGCTGGCTTCAGGTATTTGATAACCTGTTCTTCAATTATTAATTTAAATGAATTATTAGGAATGCAACATTTTATTACGTGAAATTTTATGTATATATCATATAAAAATGTTGAATATATATGTGTGTTACCCTCAAACAGCTGCTTTCCACAGAAGTCTTACAGGAGCATATCAGTATAATAAATCATACAGAAGATCTGTGAGCAAGGCAAAACTCACTAGAACAACAACACAAAAGAAACGTCCATGGTTGAAACCCAGGTTCCTTTAATACGTAACCAAGCAATCTAACCATTCAGCCATAAACAAATGTGTATGCTTAGTAAAGAGATCATAGAAGAAGAATTTGTAAAACTCAGTAACAGCAGAGCTGTTAACGAGTTTTGCAAATACTATGTATATCTCAACAGCAATAATATGTACATATATCGTACAGCAATAATCTACCTACCTATCGTACAGCAATAATCTACCTAGTAGAAATGCAACTTTTTAAGTTTAAGAATTAAAAAATGAATACTTTATGTTGTATAATTACTAATAAAATAAATAAAATAAATACCCCTTCAAGCAGCTGCTTGCTGCAGAGGTCTGACAGGAGGATGGCAGGACCTCAACAGAAAAACACAAACGTCCATGCCTTATCCGGGGGTCGAACCCAGGTCCCTTAGATCAGCAGCCAAGCACGCTAACCACTCGGCCATAGGACTGTTTGTATTTTCCTCATCATCTGCTAGTTCAAATTAAATCTTTTAAGGAGTAAAAGAATAGGTAAATGAAAAATTTCATTTTCTTTGAAAGCGAGATTCTTGTGTACCAGAGGTGATATGCGTTCTAGTTTAATTAACAATCCATCGTCATATTCATTAAGTTCTCATTGAGAGACACATTTTGTCACATGCTCCCAGAGGCTGAGTTGCATTAGACTTTAAACTAGAGTGTAATCAAAATTGGATTGTATTGTCTAGCTGTATACCACTTGCCAAGAAGTTATGGTTGTTGTATAGGATCCATGTGAAGATCAGGTAAACTGTGGAGATTGTGGCTAAAAGTCACTCTTTTCTGCACAATTAAATTTCACATGTTAACATGATAGGTGATAAAACAAAATAAGTTCACTTCTAAGAAATAACTACTAGACTCTAAAAATATATTAATTCTGCTAAAATTTGTACTGCAGTGTAAGAATGATGATTGATGATTTCTACTAGAGAGATGGTCAATTAGATTCAATCACACCAGCTAACTGAGAATAGCAAAAGCAGACTATTTGACTGTTTCTCACATAAGATAGGGACATATGCTTAATCTTCCTTTTCCCTTAGGGGTTCCTCCTGTCAACAAAACACTCAAGCTTCAGGAGCTCACAAAGAATAGGATAAATCTGTGGCGATCTAATGCCCTCTCCCACCCTACTTTTGGATATTGGTCACTTAGTTCTGTAAAAACTCCCTTCACTGGGCAAATAAGATTGTACTCCAAAAATCACTACATAAGTTTAAAAAGTAATAAAGCTGAATTTATTTAAGACTTCAAAGAAACACAAGGAGTTAAGCCCATAACTACAAATAATGATTTATTTGTGAAGATTATTAACAGTTGTTGTCTTTTAGATGATCCCCTATGCAACTGAAGAGAAATATATGGAAATGTACTAATCTTATATTATTCTTTACTTAAGGCAATTCAGTAATCACTTATAAAAGATACTCCTCATCAATGTTAACTTTTAATTATCAAAACCATATATCGAGGTATAATGGGGAGAGCAAGGCATTAGAGATTATTATTTTAGCCCTTAACAACTATTCCACTTTTTGCAGGGCTCAAATCACTGTGAAAGGTCATTCGAGGCTCCTTGTCTGATATTTGGGGCAGGGCTCATCTATGTTGACAATTTCCTGCCTTTCATTCATTTTTACTGGAACTAGTGTGGACTGTGCTTCAAGGACAGCCTAATATTGGCCTACGAATTGACTCTGCAGGGGTGCTCTATAGGTATTCCGCTCTCTTCTATGATCTCTGTTAACAGGTACTGGTGCTTTTCAAACTGGGTTGGGCACAGACTGCTGTTGTAATTGAAATGGCGGCACTGATCTGGCCTTCAAATACTATCTGCTGTTACAGTATTATCTGTTGTTTAGGAAGGATGGGGTGATTCCAGGTAAGCACTAGCACATAGGGGAGAATGAAGCTAAGTCCTGGCAGACCCTATAATCCACTGAAAGATTCTCTAAATTCTTTCAGAGTTCTCTAAGTAATGACAGTAACTAACTTTCTAAACATCCATTATTTCTTTACTGTGTGCACTAAGTTTTATGTCCTTATGACCATCAACTTGTGGAGATCTCCTGTAGATATGGAACAATTTAATATTAATATAACCTAATGAAAACAATAAAAGTCAACTGATTAAGGTAGCAGAGCTGAATATTTGACTGCTTTAAATGACTTTTGATCAAATAGCCCAGACCAAATAATTGCAGAATATTTAGTACAACTGAAATTGCCATTCATTAAAATTTATCTCAGAAGTTAAGTAAAAATTAGTAGTATATATATATATCAAACCATTCAGTAAAATGTTCCTATTTTTAGACATTTGTATAATGATTCATTAATTTCATTAATATTTAAATTATGTGTGGTATGTAATACTAATGTTTAACATTTCAGTTTTCATAACCTCTAAATGCTGAATAAAGATGCATGAAAATCGAGATTTAGAAATTTAGCGTATCTTCAATATCTTTCTTCAAAATACAGTTTGAAGAATTTAAATTTTTTTCCAGTGACATAGATACAAAATCCTGATTATGCCTGATACTTTTGATATGGCAAAGCATTTGAATGAGAACTATTTATATATATGTATTTACAATGATTATTTCCATGTTGCTTAAAGTAGTGTATATTAACATTTCTTTTTTTTACAAGGCTTACAACTCAAGCGAGGAAACAACTAAGAGCTTGTTTAGATCCTCCAAATATGAATGGTAATGACTGGAGAAGAGTTGCACAAGAATTGAAAGTTGACAGGTAAGAAATGGGAATTAGCACATTGTTGTACTTTGATCATTAAAAGATACCAAATTACATCATCTATATTTCTTATTTAAAAACTAGAAGTGGATCACTTTTTAAACCTGAAAATTTTGCACACTATTATAAACATGACACTATTACAAACAACTTTATATCAATCGTGTGCAGAGAAAATAAACTAAAACAAGCTGACTTATTTTCAGCAACTTAGTAAATTTCATAATTTCAGTATATTTTACTCTGCCTTTAAAATTAATTCTCATTAACTTTAAACCATGACGATTAAGAAATGTTAAAAGTTGTAAGTCAGCAACATCTTTGTATACACAGAGTGTTGTGTCGAGTCCTTCTCCAAGGTGATAACTCTGGAACAAGTGATCCCACATATACAGATTTTTTTTTACTTTTTTCACACTTTTCCCTATTTTAGGGTTCCCTGAATCTAGACAGAATCTCTCTCAACTTCTTTCTATTCAACTAGTCTTCCTCTTTATTGTCCTTATTTCTCTGTTTCAGTCTAAATCCACAACTTAGTGATCTTTTAAAAATATTCTTGAAAAATATGTGTAATATATATATTTTTTTTCTTTTGCCTCCATTACAGTTATTAAAATTTTCAGAAAGGGAGTATGGTCACCTCTAGATCCAGCCCTCTAAACATCATTTGTTTTATATAATAGATATAGAATTTTTCTAATTATTTATTAAAGTAAAACTGATTTAATATATTGAATGTAGCTTGGTCAGGAAAGTATTACAGTAATATTTAAAAAAAAGTAGAAAGTTACAGAGTAAACTTTATTAAAATGAAGTAATTATTTGCTTAATATACCTTTGACATTTTTTTTTGCTTTGACCTGTAATATAGTTACCAATAATGAAAACTACTTAAAATAACTGATAAAATTAGATTATACTTTAAATGTTAATTGGAAAAATAATCTATGGGAATCATCCTTAATGAAGTGTTATTTTTATGTAATTCTTCAGTAATATACAAGTGACTGAATGTTAAACATTCTTTACTGCAGATTAAAATGGATCAGCATTTGAGTCTCAGAGAGAGCAAGGATTTTTTTTGTGCTGAACCATTTTTACAAATTCTGTTGTTATTATTACAATTCTTATTAGTTTTCAAAATTTTACCAAATTTAAATAAATAATTATTGAAAGCACAATATCAGTACACAAAAGGTTTATTAAATGGTAGGAATTCAATTATATGAATTAGTTCATTCCCGTACCATTTTTCCCACATTCTTCATAAAATTATATTTGTATAAATTATACATATTTATTCTCATTGGTATTATTTCTTCTTTATGATTTTAGGTATATCAACTATTTTGCTACAAAGCCAAGTCCCACAGAACATATTTTGGACTTATGGGAGGCTCGACATAGAGATGCGAGTGCACTTACAGATCTGTTAAATATATTGCGTTTGATTGGTCGCAATGATGCAGCTATTGTTCTGGAAAAGGAAGCAGGATCTTGGCTCTGAAAGACAACTAATTATTAATCAGTAATTTCAGTGGTGTGGACGATCATGTGATTAACAAAGAATGATCCTGCTGCCTTCAAATATAAATATTCTTCCAGTTTGGTGCCAAAACTTTATTCTGTGCCAAACTCAGCTATGCATGTCAATGATGCACTTGTTGGACCAATAGGAAATTGCCTACAGTAGCAGCAAAGATTTTCCCTTTGTTTTTGTTAACTTCGTATCACATACTAAATAGCATCAAGCTTCTGTGCTCAAGCTAAAATGCAAGATCTGATTGTGCTTTTGTATATTTATGTCAAACATGGACTGCATGAAGAAGATATATTGAAAGTGTTGCTCCATGCTTGAACTGATAATTATTTACTTTCCAGTGATTATGATTAGATTATGAAATATTCATATTTCTCATAAAGTACAGGGCACTAAGACAGCAAGTCTTAATTTCTGCTGCAAGGAATACTAAGAACAAATTAAATACATTTTATGCTGTTGATTAATTGTAAATTTTTCGAAATATTTCCATGCATGCAGCATGGTTTATATAGATAAATTAGAATTTCTATATTTAGGAAAGCCTTACTAAGCCTAAGCTAAGAATAACATTAAATTCATTCATTCCTTTTTTGGAAAACAGCTGTTTGACAGTGTTGTTTATTATGCTAATATGTAAAGTACTTTGTCATCTTTAAAACTCTGTTATTTATAATATGCAAATATGTGCAATGTTTTCCATTTCACAATGTTTCATTCGTGTTAAGTAAATAGTTATTGTAAATCATAAGCATATTTCATTCAAATTTCCAGAAAATAATTCATTCCAGAATCATTTTAGTTACAAGTGTTTCTACATTTAATTCTTATACTTTGATCTTCAAGTGTAATAAAAATAGTGGCTCTTTGCCTTTTGAAATATGACCTCAGTCAATGCCAATTTCCTTGATCTTATAGAACTAGAGATTTTCCTATATTACACACAAAAAAGCCCATCTACTCTCTTAAATTTACTATTTTAAGCAAAAGCGATTCTCTATTTCATTGTGAGTGTTTCAATGGTATTATATAATTTCATGCTATCAAATTTAAATGGTACAATCATTGTGAGCCCTATTATTCTATACTTTCATGATTTAGAGGAGTTGGTTCACATATTTTTAAACTCAACATCCAATACTCCATTTCTTGGTTTCTGATAGCTACTGAGCTAAATAATGAAGTCCTAAGTGGCCCTAATTTGTATCATGGCTGGAAAAGGGGACCCATTTGACACCTTTATGGGCAGGTAGAAGTTTCTTGTTAATGCCATCCAATAGATTTCAACAGACAAAAGATACAGCTCTCCTGCACCAGGACTACAATTTTATAGATCTTTTGAGCCCATCAGTCTCTCTCAAAACAGTTAAGCCATAGACAGTAGAAAAAAAAACTCTAACTCAAACTAGCTAGTTAATACTCAAATTAGTGAACCTTAGTTCTAAACCTGATATACTAGTGGCTGAGCTATCCATATCCCTTTCCCAGCTGTATTATCAACAGAAGAAACAGCAATTTGTTTGCAACAACTTAAAAAAAAGAGTCAATGTAAAGCATGTAATTTTATCTATACATTCATTAAATTTTTAAACAAAACCACTGACAACAGTTTTCACTGAATGTGTTTTGATTTTGTATCTTCAATCTTCCATTTAAGAGTTTCACTATTTAGTCTATGTATAGGATTTTTCACGAGTGGTAATTTATTATTATCTGTTCTATTTGAAGAAAATGTAGTAAACATTTCAATAAACTTATTATAACTATGTGATTTGTTAGGAATAAGCTGATAATAAAAAATTGCCCATAAAATGTATCCAAAGCACTGAAACATTTATATGAGAAATAGGCATTGCAGGTGGTAGTGTTTCTGTGCCTTATACTTTGTGCACTAACTAGATGAAGCCAGTTTTCAAGCTTTTATAAATATGAAATGTAAGAGTTTTTGATATCTCATGCATTTCCTTCTTCGACTTTCACATTTTCAATCTTTGATACAAACTAAAAACAACATCAATAAAGAAGAAAATGTTTGGTCATAAGAAATGTACTTCTATGAAATTTGCATTTGTAGATGCCAAATGGAACTTTTTTGTCAGCTTTAGAACTGTTTTATATTGGAATAAAAATAGTTTAGTATAACTGAAAAGAAATAGTTTAGTATAATTAAAAAAGTATTATGCTTCACCTCATATTTGTGATACAAATGTGATTATGTAAGATACTGTCGAATGATTTTCACAAGCTGCTTCTAGTGCCAGCAGTTGTCCATTGTTAGCAAATGATGTTCAAAGTATAATGTTATTGAACACAACAAAGTTATTAGATAATAGTGTTTTTGCATATATATATTTCATACATAATTAGAACAGCTTTCTTATCTTTAGCAAGCTGACTGCATTATTAAGCCGTGTATATAAGATGGAATATTGACTACATAAGAATACAAAAATCAACTCAAAACGTATATGCAAGAACAATACAAAATTGTATGATATCTGATAGTTCATATATGTTTATAATGTTTACAACCTGCTTTTTCTTGAATGTATATAAGGAGTTTACATTAAATCCATAAATATGTTAATTTTCCCATATGTTAGTTTTAAGGTAATTCTAATTCTAAAATTAATATTACAGAACATAGTAAAGAATGAGCAAGTATGTTTCAATTAGAAATCTCTGAACTGTGACTTATAGACTTATAGATTTATACTTTGAAAAGAATGAAGTTTCAAACTCAGGGCTGACAATGCTTGAGCCTATCCAAAATTTCATAACATATTAATGTGACTGGCCCTGTTCTTTTTAAAAAAAGGGTTTTTTAGCAATTGGTGAACCATGAAAAATTTCAATATGCACAATTAGGTAAACAAAATGTGAAAAGTACATCATTTCAAATAGGATGCATATTTGTATTAGACATTACATAAAAAAATGAGCAGAAATGATACTGAAAGTACTTTCTTTATTCGAATTCTTACTGCAAACTTTAAATTCAAGTGATAAGAACTAACCATTCAATGATTTATAACTTTATGTAAACATTTTTTTACATGACTTGTTACACTTGTTCAAATGATTCCAAAAGTAGTTATTTTGGCAAAAAATTTTAAAATTCAATTTTAATTTAATTTTAATAATATTTTAATTTTAATTGAATAAGTCCAAATAACTTCATGACCCCCTGGTCATTAGGACCATGCCTCAAGTTCAAAGAGGGCCTCAAATTTAGATGTTAATTTTTTTTATATTAGATGCAACAATAGAAGGTGTGATTTAGTAAAAAAGATAATTTTTAGATGAGCTTCAGATAAGGGATGGAGGTTTTTTTGGTGGTGTCTCTGCTAAATCTCTTCTTACAGACCTTCATATGTCATGTTTTACTAACAAGCTTCCGTTGAACCTCTGTAACCAGCTGCTGCTTGAGAGGTAAATTTCTTAAGTAGATTTTGTCAAATTAGAATTGAAAATGTTCATAAATAATAATGCTAATTTCTATTTTGGCTTATGGCCACAAAAGTTGAAAGTGACCCGACCCTCCATGGACCTGTGTGGAGCCTTGAATGCAGTATCGGAAAAGATTTTGCCTTTTTTTTCTGAACTTCAATAACGTTTTTTCTTTTAGAAATAGTGTTCCATTTCACTTGAACTCTGTTGACTTATTAAGTTTTTTGTTTGCCAACCAGCCCTGTTCAAACTTAACCTATCTAATCCCAGAAAAATTAACAGAAGATACATGAATAGTTAAAGTGTGATATTGAAATGAATATTAGTATTTTATCTTTAGAATGTTCTGTTTCCTATCTATTCTTAAGGTAGGTGTAGTACCACTTATTGAGAACAGGGCATTGAAATTTTAGACCCACAGTTTACCTGAAACACATCAAAGATTATAAAATAATAAGTTTATATTGAGATATAGAATCAGAATAAATTGCATATGACAAAATGTGAGAAAAATACTTCGCTGTCATATAAATAATCATTGAAAATTGCATCTAAAACTGATGTTTGAAACTGATAGTTGTAAAATGTTCCATCCGTTTTTAAATAACAGAATAAATTGCAGCTGTTCTGAGTTAATTTTGCTCTTCCTAGTTATTTTAAATTTGAACAGAGAGAAAAGCTGTATTAACTCTTTTTCAAGTTCAGAGACTTCAAAATGTTGCCTCCAAATATCATGATAGGTTTAGGAATATATTTCAATTGGATTATTTATTTGGGGTTTATGGTGCAAGATCAACTAAAGCTAGTTTGGTTGGCATTGCTTACTTGGGAATATATTGCCTGATATTTTGTGTCATATAGACCACGACAATCACATAATTTTTTTTAAGTACCTATCTGAATTAAAGCAAAATTTTACAATGTAGCCAGTTTTTTCAATTTTTTTCATTTTATACAAAGTGATGCATATAAGTACAAAAAGTGGTATAAAGTGATACATTAGATTTTTTATAAAGCCAGGTTCCTCGATACAAAAGACATAACCTAGAAGCTTTCCTTTCTTATTATAGTTAATCAACTGCCAATTACCCACACAACCACAATCTCCATAAAATATCTAAGATGGCCATTAGATATCCATGGATCATCTTAGATATTTTATGGATATTTTGTGGAGATTGCAGTTTTGTGGGTAAACTAATCAATTTTTCTCTAATTAAAATGTCTTCATTTACTTCTAATTATAATTATATTAATTGATAAAAATTTCCTATTCTAATTTATTCAATGCTACTTTTAAAGCTGTATGTATCTAAATCTATGCATCTACATTTGCTTTGTTGCCCTCTATTAATATAACTATCTACTATGGCACAAAAATACTTCATTTCTGGGACTCTGAATTCTATAGAATTGCGTATATATTGGTAATAAAAAGAAGGGGGGTAAGATTTAATCTTGGTATGTGTGATATGGTATTAATTTTAAACTGCTAGTGTGCATTATTCCTTCAAAATTTCTTGTAGTAACTATGGGTGCAGCAAAAATGTGGCCAGGAGTTAGGAAAGCTAACATATGAATAGACATAATTTTAATATTATTTCAGGTTGTCCCGTGGCCGAGTGGTTAGTGCGCTTGGCTACTGATATAAGGGACCTGGGTTCGATCCCCGGGTAAGGCATGGATGTATGTGTCGTTTTTCTGCTGAGGTCCTGCCATCCTCTCAGACCTTCTACTATGGCATGTAAACTGACAGACTCCTGTCAGACCTCTGTGGCAAGCAAGCTGCTTGAGGGGGTATTTTTTTTTATTTTGCAGGGAACATTTACTTTCAGAGCTATTTCTGATGTTTTCAGAATTTCGTGAATTCATTTGTATTCATTTTATCTCAATTTGAATAACATATATTTATTGGTGAAAGAGACCACAGACAGGGAAAGAAGCAGTAGTGCCACAATCAAACAAAATACTGGTAAGTGTGTCGTACACAAAAAATATTGCTATGCACATTAACCCTCTTCTACAATATTCTGGAAAGCTGCAGAAACTTTATACATATACATATTTTTTTTTTTTCTTTAAGGGACCTGATAAGACATGGATGTGTTGTTTTTCTGCTGAGGTCCTGCCATCCTCATAGACCTTCTACTATGGCATATAAATTGATAGGCTCCTGTCAGACCTCTGTGGCAAGCAGTGCTTGACCCAAATTTATAGTATGAATAAACATTTTACATTAGTCATCTAAACTTTGGCCATTTTCTGACTTTAGCATCTTCAAATCATGGAATCAGAATCTCATAATTGATACCTCTGTCTCAGGTCTTGTTGGATAATATTAAAGATATATGATGAAAATAGATAATATTTGTTCATTCTCTACCATGCATGAAAGTATCCATTTTGACTTGCTTTTGCATGGCATTTATTATATGAAAGCAACTACCTATTCCTTCTGTGGTCTGTGCTTTATAATTTTTTGGGTAATTTCATCAGTTAAAAAAATATTTTGAATACTGTCTTCCACATTTGTTTCAAAGCAAAATAAGAATTTAGTTCACCTTTGTTTTAAAAATTTCCCCTCTACTGAGAAGTTGGACTATTTTAGTATTCTGCCACATCCTATATCATTTTTCTTGCAAGGCCAATTGCAAAGAAGAACTCTACTTAAAAATGACTCATCATTGCTATAATGTCATAGTTCTTTGCATAGATTTGTTATCTAAGCTGTCAATTACCTTGCTTCTATCACAATTATTATAATAAGTTGTAACTTTTTTTCACCTATCTCAAAGCGCCCTTTTTTCAGATCATTGCATTCCTAAAATTGCTTCTGAGGTTGACTACCTCCCACATTAGCAGTGACTTACCCATAAAGTTTCAAAGAGGAATTTGCGTTGTGCTTTGATTTTTAGAGACTTCTTTAAAAAAATATATGGTACTTGAAAGAGGGTTAATAATGTTAATATATGTTACTTGAAAAAGTGAACCCCCACCTCAAGGGTAGGTCATTGCACTTCAAAGTATCCCTAAACTAAGAATGTCTTCGAATTATTCAACACCAAATAAAATCTTCAAGCATTTCAGGATTGTGTTTCTCCGAGATGCGTTTTTCAAGCACTGTTCCCCTGGATAATTCAAATGTGTTCTTCAACAGGAACCTACTGAAGATTTAGTTTCAGAGGGATGGGGACTGAGAATAAAACTTGAATAGGGTTCCCCGATTACTCAAATATTCCACTGAACAGGAAAGGTTAAATGATATTCTATATGGAATAAGATTTTGCAGTATTTTATCTAGTTTTAATGTCAGACATAGAATATGGGGCTGAAATAAAATTATACAAAGACAACTGTTCTGGATTTCAAAGCAGATAACTAGATAAGTTAGATCTAGATAAGTTTGAGATTTCGTAGGTAAAACGACCGGATTTAATTTTTATTATTTTTTTTCGTGGGGGGGGGGGTGTTAAATACACCCCCTCCCCAACAATGTTCCTGTTCTGCAATATATCTTTTTTTTCTGCCCATAACAGCTTTAAATTTCATAAATGCTGTATAAAATATTAAAAACCATTTAAAGCAATATATATCTTAAATATCGAAGATTTTTCAGTTGATTACATAGTTATCTCTTTATATTATAGCAAAATATATCAACCGCACTATTCTGCTAAATTTTTGCTTTTAAGTGTTCCATCACTGAAAAAAATATTTAAAAAACACTGTCTTGGACAGACATATTTTCAAATTATATATTTCTAGCAAATAGCTATCGCATCCCTTTCATTGCACCATTAATCTTGCAAATGATAACTTATTATCTATTCGTTCTTTCCTTAGCTGAGATAATTATAACAGACATTATTAACTAGAAATTATTAACAAATGCAAAACATGATTTTTCAAATGATAAATATTTGCTTTTTTTGCTGGTTAAATGTTTCGGTATTTCTATTTGTAATCATTCCAGTGGACTCTTTTAAACCAAACTATTGCAGTAACAACCAAATTATCTAGGCCTTCTTTGTAAGATTTCTTTTATTAGCATTATTCTGTATTAGAAAAATCGATACGACAAAATCAAATCTGGTACTTTGCTGGTATGTATATAACTGGTAATATCAATTAGAAGTGAAATGAGCATTGGCTAATGACATTGCGATAGAAAGTAAATTTGGAAAATAACATGTTCCATGATAAAAAGTAGCATACTTTGAAGTGCTCACATATTGTTATAGTATCATTTCACTAAACTGATAGTATGCTAAATTAGAATATCATTAGGAAAATTGCAATGTTGTCATTGATTTTAAATGATAAATTATTTGATACTCATAATGAAAAAAAGTCTACATCTGTAATACTGGTGTATTCATAGAAACTCCCCCTCCCCCTCTCATAAACAGTTCTTACGTGTACTTCGTAATAAATTCCCGTAGATAGCCACCTTTAAACGTTGTTTCGTTTTGTCATCAGCCAGTGCCTTACTAGCAACTTTTGTTATTGAAATATTTGTTTCAAAAACTTGGAATATAAACCGATTCCTTCTTTAAGGAAGGTGGGAAAAATTTTGCTTCCAGAAGAATCTTCTTGTCAACTGTGAACAGTGCCATATTTTTAGGCTTTCATCATCAATACAAGAACCCATAACGAATTTCATATGAAGAAACGTAAACAAAGTTCGCCTGTGCCAAAATCATGTGGTCCACATTCACGCGGTGACTTCAGACTACGTACCATGTATGCGTGATGTCACGTTATGCAATCTGTGGATGCATGTCAGCAAACAAAAGTGTATGTTTTGTACATTGTTGTACAGTGCTCTTGTTAGAATATAAAAAAAGAAAGAATACAGTGTACGTTTCAGTTTCTTTCCAAGCTAGTGTAATTCATCATCATCATCATCCCCAAGCAGCCATGGGCTACAGAGTTCCAACCAGACCGCTCAATTTTATTGTGCAAGCATATCTGTCCTGAGTTACATCTGTTTGCATCTGGCCACTGCACACCAATTCTAACAGCGTCCTGTGTAACATTGTCTGCCCACCGCATCCTAGGTCTCCCCCTCTTTCTGAGGCCTTTAGGTAAACTGTTCATAACTATGGACAACATGACCAAACCAGCAGTCTCTCTCTGCACAATATGCTGTTCGAAGGAGGTTGCCGACTCCTTTGTTTAACCACATCATTACTTATAAAGTTGAACCACCTAATGCCCAAGATACTGCTTAAGCATCTAGAATTAAAATCATCAAGTTTCCTTTATAAAGGGTACAAGTTTTTCTACCATAACTAACTCTAGAAAGAACCAAATTAAACAATCTAATTTCAGTCTTTAGGTGTATACGCCTATTTCTCCACACTCTATAGATTCTTAAAAGTCCTAACAGCAATCCTTATTCATCTATTAATCTCATGCCGCACATCACCAATGTCAGTATGCATAGCTCCCAAGATAAACTGACTGTTGCTCAAGCCTGCAACCATTCAGATTAACTGAATCACAGCCTGCTTGACCAATTTTCAGCACTTTAGTTTTCTATGTTTATAACCAAACTTATTCTACCAGTCTCATCAACAGCTTGAATGAAAGAGTTCGTCTCATCAACATCATTTGCAAAAAGGACTAAATCAAAAAATTTCAGATCTCCAGACCATTTAAAGCCAAAATCTTTCCCTTGCAATGAATTTCGCATAATGTAATCAATAACCAAACTAAAGTGAAAAGGAGACAAAATGCACCCATGTCGAACACCAGAAGAATGCTAAACCTACAAGCCTTACCAAATGTCATGCACGACTCAGTGTTATTTTCTTAGAGCAGTGGTTCTCAACCTTTTATGTTTCACGTACTCCCTAGAAATGTGTATGTAACTGGCATAGTAGAATAATGCCAACTTAGCGACTTTTGAGCTCTCACGGCGTACCCCAAAAAAGTTTTACCGCGTACCCCACATTAACAACCCCTGTCTTAGACCATAAATAATGTAGTAGACGGAACTTCGCTGTAGTAATGCCGAAACGTGCTGATATCGGACACTCGTTTGTCACGTGACGGATGGCAAAGATAATCATATAGCTTATTGCAAAGGGTTTGGCCACAAGAGATTTGGTAGTGAAAAAAAAAATTTCGTTCCGGACTACCTTACATAAAGAACACAAGAAAGTAACATATACAAGGCGAACTGGTACTAGAAGAGATGATATTTATATTCCAACATTGTGATATTACGATATACATTGTAGTGCAGTTTGCGGTTTAACGGCCGCCATTTTGTTTTTGACGCAACGTAATGCTATGTGGGACATTTACATAATTTCCCGCCGAGTACCGGTGAAAACGGAAAAAGTTTTCGCACTTAAAAAAAAAAAGTCTAATTTACTTCTATAAAGAAAATTATTACTAAATATTGAACATGATAAATAAACCTCACAGAAATAGGACATTATCAAGAATATTCAATTAAGTTTTACAGATATATCTATAAAACTTAGATGACCTAACTTATGGCCTAAAACTTGCATTACGAAGCACAGTACAATGATTATACAAAAAGAATTTAATGATAAATGCTTATTTACTAGGTAAAATTTTGCTTTGCAAATAAAAAAATAAATATTAGCCAAATTAACTTTATCTAGGGTATATATTAGCAACTATCCATATCGGTTAACAAGCATATCGCTCAATAGCACACTTTTGTTACAATTATAAAAAAAAAAGCCCTAAAAGTATGTAATCTCGTCGGTGACAATAATTCCAACTGGATCATAACGGTAAAAAACAAATTTTCGTTTCGCACGAAAAAAAAGCCTCCAAAAATATATAATTTTTTAGGAGACACCAATTATAAAATGCACATATCGCTTAACAAAGAACTTTCGCTCCACACATATAACCCCCCCCCCCCAAAAAAAAAAAAATGTAAATATTCTTATCGAAGACAACAATTATTTCGATTACAGAACATCACTAAACAACAGAACTTTCGTTTCGTACTTTAAGAAAACAAAACAAAAAGCATGAAAGCAAAGGATAAACATTCATAAAACGCTTCGCTGCAAACCCCTCAATATTCAGAAATTTTGGTTCGTAGGAGGTCTTATACGTAGATACTCTGCATTACTAAAAACGTTTTTAATTTGCAGCATTCTAAAATTCACGAGACTCCGCCTCCATATGTTAATTAAAAAAATATATCATTTCAGATCATACCAGAGATAGCCACTTTATAAACCTAACAAATATCGAAATGTGATATTTACATGCCATCTCAAATCTCAGCAGCAGAGGATATTTTCCGTTCAATTCTGTTGAACCTCTAACCGGTGTGTAATATACCATAAGTTTAATGGTTACGTTCCTACTTCTTACATTTATTTGGTAGCGCCATTTTGCCCCGTGATGCACCGTGGCCCTTTCAATGAATTATAAGTTTCTTCACTCATTTGCGAATAGTAAAAACGCAGTTCATTTAATAAAATCATATGTGAATATAATTGCTTCTCTTGTAGCCATTTCCGACACCAAAATCTGTTTTCTTTTTTTCATACAATCGGACAAAATAATTCTTAAGCATGCAATTCTATTCTTATTAGAAAAGGCAGCCATTTTCTGTTAATGAACTAATTGCCCACAAGATGGCAGCAATTCTACGTGCTAGAAAACCGACAGATGGATGGGCGATTCGTTTAAAACTTTGGACGAAGTACTGTAGAAGCATGGTGTGAAGCTCGTATACACAACAACCAAGTAGGCATGGCATGTTTTAGTACTCATGCATTCTGAGAAGTGGATGGGACCCTTTATACTAAATCTCATCTTTGAAATCCAAAAGAGTTGTTTTTGTATAATTTTATTTTAGCTCCATAGTATACACTGAAGGGCCAAAACATTATGGCCACCTTCTTAATACGATGTTCGTCCTCCACATGCCGACAAAACAGCTCTTACCCGGTGAGGCATGGACGCTACAAGATTTCTAAAGGTGTCTTCTGGTATCTGGTACTAACATTACCAGCAGAACCTTTAATTCTTGTAAGTTACGTGGATGAGCCGCCGCAGATCGGATATGCTATTTCAACACAAACCACAGATGCTCGATTGGATTGATGGCTGGGGAATTTACAGGCCAGGGCAATAGCTGGAAGTCTTCCTCATGTTCCGTGAACCATTCTCGAACAGTACAGGCAGTGTAGCATGGTGCATTATCCTGCTCCATTGCCATGAAAGGATGTACTTGGTCTGCAATGATGTTTAGGTATCTGATAGACATAATAGTTTCCTGCACATTAATGACTGGTCCTAGGGTTTCCCAGAAGAACATTGCCTAAAGCATTACACTTCCTCCACTGGCTTCTTTTCATACCAAGTTGCATCCTGGTGCCAACACTTTCCAAGGTAAACGACACACACATACCCAGCCGTCCACAATGGTGCAAGAGGAAATGAGATTCATCAGACCAGACAACCTTCTTCCAATCATTCAATGTCTCGTTTTGATGCTTGCATGCACATTGTAGGCGCTTTCAAAGGTGAACCAAGGTTAGCTTGGGCACTTGGAGTGGCCTGTGGTTATGCAGCCCCATTTTCAGCAGGGTTCGATGTACTGTGTGTTGTAACATATTATTCCTGTCACCAGCATTCAAATTATGGCCTACACTTTGTGGGCGGTTCGTGATTTTTTCCTCCTCGGACCACTTTTTGAAGGCGGCTGACCATGAACACCCCACAAACCTGCCATCTCGAAAATGCTCTGACCCGGTCGTCTTCCCCCTGATAGGGAACCACCTTGACGTGGTGGCAGGCACACTGGTGCCTCGTGAAGAAGGGTCACAGCTCGTTGTTCTTGGTTTGCACGAGTTCTTGTAAACTCTGGTGGAGGGCCTGCTGACTGGAAGGGAGTCGCTAGTTTAGTGGGCTTATTGACTTGTCCCCTGGAAGCTCCGGGTTGCAGCCCCAATGGAGGGGCTGTGGATGAGGGTTCTGCTGACTGGTGTTGAAAGGCGCCGGTCAAGTGGGCTCATCGGTGCAGCCTCGGTGAAGTTGTGGGTTGGAAGACTGCTGGTACGTGGCTCTGATGGAGAGGACGAAGTTGAAGGCTTGCGACTGGGAGTGGGATCCCCGGTTGACAGGCTTATCGATGGAAAAGCCAAACTAAGAATCTCCACCACGGGAGCCTAGGCAATCTGGATTGTATATCCTATTTTGTGGCTAGCTGGTGAACAGATTAAATCTAGGTTTTGACCAGTGGATGAACCTTCCTTCTATAGGATTGTTCGCCATAGGTAGTCATGGGGCGAGCTGCATCTATATGGTGTTGTCTTGCCCTCGACGTAGGTAGTGGAAATTTGGCATTATCCCGATAGATGTAGTGCAGTTTTATATTGCGGAGCATCTGGGTTTTGCCTTCAATGTTACATTTCCTGACCCAGTCGTCTGGCCATTACAATTTGGCTTTTATCAAACTGATCCCATCTGAATCATTATCAAACAAATCCCATCTGAAGAACAAGAATAACACTGATTAACAGAGCTCAGTATTAGGTGTTATTTATATCATTTCGTGACCTTCACATGCGCCGTCGTTTAACTGCAGTTACTTCGATTTGCATATAGACACGCTGGTCATAATGTTTTGGCTCTTCGGTGTATATATAGAATTGCACGTCACTAATCATTTATTTCGTTGATATATGTTAATCACAACATTTTCCTGTCGTCGGTAGTTCACGCCAGATTCGTAATCTGCAATTTCAAGGTTCGAGGGCCGCCTCGGCCACTGTTGAGATTTGTCTCTGCAAAAACTCCCCGCGCTGTCGTTCGTCAGTAAGTAACATCAGTGAGCCAGGAAAGGCAGTCATCCATTGGATGCGACATTAAGCCATGGCCCCATGTGCTGGAGAGTCCTTTTCACGTTAAAGAACATGCTGGGTGGCCTTAACAGAAGATTACCATCTGCCTCCTAACAGCTGTCCATTTGATCTCTACCCAACCTTCTTTGAGCCCTCGTGATCTTTGTTGGCCATTTAGCCCTTTTGAGTGCAGGAAAATGTCACTCAGAAAAAACAACAACCCAATCCATGATCATTTTCCAATAAAATTGAAATGTTAAAGCTATTTGGAAATAAAATGTTAGAAATTATAGTAGAAAGTGAAAGTTCGTGGATAGAATCATTAAAAACGGAAAGAACTGTTCATTTATTAGCCTGAAATTTTGTAAAAATTAAAAAAAAAATCAAACTTGCATGATGGTTATTTTTAATTACTAATGACTGAATGAAAAGTTAAAATTATAAAAAAAAGTATTTTATTAACCTAGCTCGAGCTTAGTCTGACAAATTCCGAGCCCGAATTAATCTCTTTGCACGAAAGATCGTAAACATTTTATGTAATCATAATGAAATCTTTTCGAATTCAAGTAATAACTCGTTTTATAAAATACAGAGCTGCGGAAACCAACGGATAATGATTAGAGGGTGATTACTTTCTTTTGTCATAGACGAAGTTGTTGATTAACAATTTTCGATCTACATACTCTTCATATCATAAAAAAAAATCATTAATCGAATCCGGCCGATAGCTTTTTTCGCACGCTATATTCTTCACACATGCGTTAAAAAAAATAGATAAAATGATCTACTCGCTCAAAAACCTACCAACCATAGAGATCTGATAGGAGTCTTTCAGTTTAATACGCCATAGAAAATATTTCTGAAGGCGAGATTTTAGCAGAATGATAATTCAGTAAAGATACAGGTCCCAGAGAATTCTGTGATACCCAGGTGATATCCTTTACTATATCTTTGGTGATAGCACACGTGGTCCGGGGCTCGAACCCAGGTCGTTTTACCGGTAGCTGAGTGTACTAACTGGTGGACCACAAAGGGCAAGCGTAATTATAATATTCGCTCTGTTGGCAACGATGTTATCTTCGTAATATTGAGGTAAAAATTAATTAGCTTTTGTAGCTGATTAAGAAATTGAACGAAAATCTAATATTTTCTGCTTTAAATACATGCTGTGTGAAGTTTTTCTACTGTAGGAGACGGGTTCAACGCATCGCAGTTATTCCGGAAATTACCGGTAAGGATCGGCTTTGCAAGTACGATGCGTTGGTAGGAAAATGGCGGATGTCTTATTGTGTTTGTTGTTTTATTACTGTACGTGTTCAGGCTTTAAAATAAATATGTTTTCATTGTATCAACTTTATAATTGCATGTTTTGTGGATTCAAGTTATGAGAAACTTTTTAATATTAAAGTATTTTCAGTGAAAGGTAAGTCAAAATTATCTCAATAAAATAAGGATGGTGGTTCCTAAACCTATTGTGGTGGGCGATCGTTGTCCCCTTTCCAATACTTGGTTTAAAAATGGTTGAGACATACGACATTGCGAAATAAGTCGTGATAGTAGTTTATCTCTTTTTTAGTTTTATTATTTTTTGAAAAATTATTTACATATTTTTATTTTGTAATATTTCTTAGTATTCCATTTACATTTTTCGATGTAATAAATTTTAAATTGAAAGATGGTTGTGACGTAATTGCTGGAAATACTATGTTTTAAGTTCTTTGTGTGTTTTCGTTAAATTTTACAGTGCATCAAATTTATAATTTGCACTGAAAGACACCAAGCAGATTAAGAGGTGCAGCACACATTGCACAAACTTTCATATGCTTAGAACAGATTATTTACACAAAATAAATTCTAATAGTTCAAAATTACGGTGACCCTTGTAATTAAAGGATCTTTAATGGCTGATTGTAATATGCAGTTTCTGTAAAGCATAATATTACTAAGAAAGTAATCCATTTTAGTGGGCATTATTTTTTGGGACGTATATATGTCAAATTTTAATAAAAATCGTTAGAGCTTGTGAAATTTGTTTTTAAATATCTCAATGACAAGAGCTCGTAATTTTTGTACCACAAAGTTTATATAGCAGAACCACTAATAGAAATAGGCAGTAGTGCACATCACGGTCCTCGGCCCCCATTTTTTTTATGTAACATAATGAAACGGTCCTCTTACTTGATTCTCACAACCCCCCAGACCTAACTCAAACAGGGGTTCTTAGAAAAAATATTCTTTTTCGTTACCATGGTAATGATAAATCGAGTTTGTCAGCTCTGCTGTAGTATAGGGTCCTCAGCCAGCATGTACTTTTCCACAGGAAAACCTGTAATGTTGAGTTGCAATACAATATCCATCCACATGTTCCAATGTTTATGATGGTATATGCTATTTAGAATAGTTATCTCTAATGAGATTATTTGTTTTGGGGCTTTTCTTAAGTTTATTCTTGAAACTTACTTTTGATATTTATTTTAGGGGCTTTTTTCAAGTGCATAATGAGGTTTCGTTGTTTAACGATAAGCGTTGTTAATGAAATCTTTTGATGAGATTATTTATTTTTGGGGCTTTATTTCGGTAAGGATCAAGGAGTTATTTTTTAGTGATAAGAGCTGTTAATGAAATCTAGTCTTGATGAGAATGTTAATTTTTGGGGCTTTTTTTAAGTGCAGAACGAAGGTTTATTCTTTAGCGATAAGAGTTGTTAATAAAATCTAATTTTGATGAAACTGTTTAATTTTCGGGGGTTTTTTTAAGTGAGAAATGAGGGTTTATTTTGTAGCGATATGCATTGTTAATAAAATTTTGTTTTTGTTAAAGATTATTCTCAGTAATTTTTTTAATTGCAGAACATTATTTTCTTCTGTGTAACGTTGTATATTTCTTTTATATTTATATATCTTTTAAATTATATATATATATCCTCAAAACGCATCTAAAGGTGGATGCAGAATGGACTACATTTACCATTCGGACTTTTTTTCACCATGGCAAAATATAATAAGATGGCGACTGAGTACCCAATACTGCAGTTCTGCCTTTATGTCAAACACAAAGTACTGTTACCATGGTAATGATAACAAATTTACGTCAAACGCAAAGTACCATCACGATGGTAATGATAACAAATTTACGTCAAACACAAAGTACCTTACCATTGTAATGGTGATTTGTGTTGTAAACAAACGCATCTTAACAAAAAAAAACCCCTGCAATTCCACTAAAAGACCCCTCACATCCACAAATTACAAAAAAAATGAAAATTATCGAAAAAAAAAAAAACTACACAACACATTTGCCTTCCCATATACTACAAATTCATGAAATACTCCTCCCCCCCTCTTTTCCCAATAGTTAAAACACTCCACAAATATATTTCCACAAACTAATAAATCCAGTCACACATACAATAATTAACCTAATGAAATTGAGCACCAATCTCAAAACCAAGAACATCATTGACAATGCATCGCCGGCTGGCATTATAAAAAAGCCCCCAAAACTAAATAATGTTCTTGAAGACAGTACAAACCAAAAAACATGAAAATCGGAAACAGTACACCACTGACTGAATTATAAAAAAGTCCCCAAAACTAAATAATGTCCTCGCAGACAACACAAACCGAAAAACATGAAAATCGGAAACAGTGCACCTCTGACCGAATTATAAAAAAGCCCCAGAAACCAAATAATCTTATCGGAGACAACAACAACAACAAAAACTCCCTAAAGTATTGATTAACTTTCTTGACTCCATCAAAAACTGCCATTTTTCCCCCACACTGACAATTCTACAACACCCATAATTTCTACATCAAAAAGCTGTCAAATGCTTCCATATATTAACGATAAATCATATAAGTAACTTTAAAAGACTCCTAAATATATAAAAAAAATAATAAATCACTATAATACACTAATAATTACCACACTACATGTAACTACTAAAAAGCAGTCAATTCATCCCAAACTGCTATAACGAAATACATATGTTCATTACTACTGCCATGTTCAGTCCCACATGAAAAAACTTCCACCATTCTTTTCCCCAAGCATACTCCCCCCCACTACATTAGAATATAGATTAGAATATATATAGATCCTTTGAAAACTCACTTTATACGTTTCACCAAAAACTATCCTAAAATCCTAACACCCCATAAAAACTCTCATTTTTGAAACTTAATTACCCCATATTATAAATTTTGTCATTTTCATCCATTCACAACAAAACACATATTACTACACTATACTAAACACACCCAAAAAAAATTAAAATAATTCTATCTGGTTAACCACTCCTCTTCAAATGCTCCTCACTCCAAACAACTTACAAAAACATTCCCCTACACACAGCCATAAAAAGCTACTGAACTCCCACTTCCAAACGACATGACCATAACATTACAAAACAGTTTGCTAACACTTTCACCAACAACCCTCCTAATATTGAATAATTTCAATTCCAAAATATCTTAACTTATTATTTATCATATCTTAACAAAATTAAAAAAAAAGGAACATATTAATTATTCCTATTCTGGCTATCATTAAAAATCCCTCATTAAATATATTATACATATACACTTACCTCTAGCTGTATAGGCATGATATCCCAAGGAGTTATCAAGCAAAAATGGCTGAAAAAGTCAAACATAACTTCACACTCCCGTCAAATCACACATATGGCACATAACTTCAAGTAACCCACCCAAAAGAAACAAATCAAAGAACCGTAGGCCACCAACAATCAACATTTACGTTTCTACGTTATACTTTACACTTCGATGTCGTACGCTTCTTGAGCAGTGCCATCTGTTGACTTAGGACCATGATCAACAAATCGACCATAGAAATAAAAATGTGGTTAGATTAGAAATTTCAGATCAATATCATGAACTTTTCAGATGATAAAAGTCCTGTGTGACATGCAAAAAAATTATTTTTTAGAATTTAGGAATCTTAATATTCTAAAGCAATGTTATCAATAAAAGAATGAATTGTCATTTTTAATTTTTTTTCACCTTCTAATGGAGGAAATTTGAATTAATGGATGGTTAAATGAGAACAGTATTCTTTCAGTAACTCTCCAGACAAAAAACAAGATTTCATTTATCTCGTAAAAGTTTTGTTTTTGCCACTGTTCTAAGGGTAAGGGAAAAGAATCATTGGTGTCATCAAGCCACTCTGGTGTATCAGCCACTTGAACGTTTAATATCCAAAATTATCTGTACCTTGTCTTTACTGTAACCCCCTGCATGGATAAATTATTATTGTAAGTTTCTTGATTCCACACTACTACCAAAATTTCAAATTTCTATAATGAATAGATTGTTTACAATATTGCTGTAATATTTGGGAATTTTCCAATTTTAGCTCCCTCTAAAGGCAGAAATTAAAACATTGTAAGATTTGGAAAATGCAATAATAAGGTAATTATTTATTATAACTTCTTCATTAAAGGGTTTTGGGGAATCGTTAAAATGTTAAATAGCTGTGTTTTTGATAGGTAAACATAGAATACAAAAAATCTTAGGAATTACAGTTAATGATGGAATTAAAACTCATTTTGCAACAACTCTTTATCATGGAATACTATTGCTATCTAATGTTAGTCTATGGAGTTGTTAGCTGGTCAAGGCACATAGATATATTGAAACTGTTGTGGCTTATGAAAACAAATAGGTGCTAACCAGATGCATGTTTTTATCCTGCAAGATTTAGTCTGGGGATTTCTTTAAGTGCATATCTGCAGTACATTTTTTAAAAAAGATTTTGCATTTTTTTTTTGGTTTGTGTTGTGGTATGTTTACTTTTTATGATGTTACAGAATGAAAAATAATATTTTGGACTACTTTATTTCAGGAGGATATATTTGGTAAATGTGATATTAAGTATTTTGCACTTTATTGAATCACTCCCTCTGCAACCATATATCTTTTGGTAGCTTCTTTATAATGGGTTAGATTGTTTTATCTCTGAGTGACACTTTTTTTGTACACAATGGGCTAAATGGCCACGTCACATGTCCCCGAAGACTCAGAAAGGTTAAGGGAGATGTGTTTTTTAATGCGCACAAGGTATGACTCGCATACAGCACCATGACTTAACATCCCATCCGATAGCTGGCTGCTGTATTATTATTTCATATAATTGTATGCTTGAATATTATCAAAAATTAAAAAAAAAATCATTATTGTGCTTCTTTGCATTAGTTAGTAATGGCACCATTTTTATCACTAATTTTATGAATAAAGCGATGTGGAATATTCATTGTTAATAAAATTATATTAAAATTTCATGAATTCATGTCATCAATATGAATCATATAGACACTAGTTGTGAATTTGTTGAGAACATTATAATAAAATGCCACCAAAAAATATAAGATCACACAGAAAGAGAATAGTTAAGTATGGAATTGAAAAAAAAATTGCCCATAATCTCGTTACTCCATGTTCCTGGAAACCCCTAATTTTGAGATTAAAAGAATCTACTTTCATAGTCTACTTTTGTAAAAGATAAAATAGCAACAGAAGAGCTCTATTAAATAATTACCAATATAAAATTTATTTCTCATATCTTCAAATATTTGAATATGTACAGACTGACTGACTGACAGCCTACAAAGTGAAAACAATAGCTCACTTTTTTGAAAACAAGCTAAATAATGCTAGGCTCCTTGAAAGTTGAATGTTGAAACCAGTGGCATCATATGATGAATTAATCAAACAGTAAATGCAGATTGTATGAATATCTATATTGTCAGAAGAAGAACTTGATAGATGAGTTGAAAAATTGAAAAAATTAGTGAGTAGCAATCTAAAATGAAATAATTGATAAAACAAAAAGATAAGTTGATGATGGAAGACTAAATGTGTAAATGACGGAGAGATAACAAATAGGAACAGAGATGGTGGAATGATATATGAGCTCTTAATTTTAGTTTGTTTTTTTTGCATATCACAATGTTTTCTTCATATAAACTCATTTTGTATGTAAAAATGTATCTTATGTAAAAGTAAAAGTTGTATTGCAATTGAAGTCCTCAAATGTTTGGGATTCAGTAAAACAAATATGATTTGAATATACACAAGTACCACATAAATGCTTCCGGTGGAAGTATTAGATTTGGTGTCTATATCATATGCATGCCTGCTGCTTTCAATAAAAGTCTACATAACAGACTTAATATTCAGAATGTTTTCTATTTGTTCCACCAGTGATTTATCTTATATTTTGCACTAGTGTATGGTTTTTCTTAGTATTTCCAAGACTTGCTAGAAAAAACATACACCAGTTCCAAAATATAGGCAAAATTGTCCCTGGTGGAATAAATAGAAAATCATCAAGTATTTTAAACACTATTAAGGTCAGAGGTGGGTGCAGAGGAAAAATTGTCTTGGGCCAGGTGGGATCTGAACCCACGTCCTCCTGATGACATGCCAGGTGCTCTGACTGTGAGCTACCGGCCACCGATCAAACCCTCCTCTACTGCCGATGTTATGCTCCATCTAGTAACCACTGTCATTTTGAGTGCATTTGGGGACTCCCATCTCCACATTGCCTTCCTAGCCATAGGCGCACAACAACACACCACAAGAGCCTCCTGGCTGATTTTTTTGTGAGCAATCAGGATCTGCATCATTTTCTGGTCCATTCACTAGTACCAGTATATATATATATAGAACAGGGAAATTCACAGCCCTTGATTGATTTCATCAATTATGTTAACCACTATTAAACTGTCCTTAATCCACAGAGCAAAGATGGGTGCAGAGGAAAAATTGTCTTGGGTGGGATCTGAACCCACAGCAGGAGAGGATGTGATTGATCTCATCAGCAGTAGAGGAGGGATTGATCAGTGGCTGGTAGCCCAGCAGTTAGAACACCTGACATCATCAGGAGAACGTGAGTTCAGATCCCACCTGGCCCAAGACAGTTTTTTCTCTGCACCCATCTTTGCCCTATGGATTAAGGACAGCTTAACCCTTAACTACTATGCACCATATTTAGTCCGTTTGTACTCTGCGAGGGTCCAAGGGACCCATTGAAAAGAAACAGCAATATACAGAAACAAAATGAAATCAAAATTTTATTCTTACAAAAAGTATTCAGTAATATAATAAAAAAAATGTTGAATGGCTATATTTACTACTCAAAACAATCTGGACTACTTTTTTTTGCATGTCATGCAAAGTGACTTCTTACATTGTGCACTTGACACGTTGCATTTTCTGTCTTTCCTAGGAGAGCAAAAAGTGCATCTCTTGGATCTGGAAATATCTTCTTAAGGTACTATTTCAACTGGTAGTGAGATACCAAGCTTGTTAGCTATCAATTGGCAAAGTTGACGGATGCGTCTACATGAAATTGGCTGAAATATTGAAAAACAAATCATCTTTTTTCTATGCAAGGGGCCATGGGACCAGATTCGTTCGTAGAAGGAAAATGCAACTGCACGCTGTGGCTGTTTGTACACTACTGAATGCTTACTTGCGATGTAAGAAAATACATGGATGCATAGCACCCTAACTGATACGTTGGTCAAGTTATGCAAAAAATTAGAAGTGCCTGGGTCTCTAGGACCCTTGCATAGTAGTTAAGGGTTAATAGTGGTTAAAATGCTTGATGAAATCAGTCGAGGGCTGTGAATTTCCCTGTTCTATATAAATGGAAAATAATCTGTTGCTTCCACTTTTTCACAAAATACAGCTGGCATGTATATGACATAGACACCAGATTGGACATTGAACTAGCCTGCCTTGTACGGGAAGCCACATTGAATGACATGTATTTCTTGCTGTGCCGTCTGTATTTCAATGTAAAATTCATGGAAAACATTGATTATTAGCAATTAATTTAAATTTCCTTAAGATCATAAGCTGTCCCATGGCTGAGTGGTTAGCATTTTTGGCTACTTATCACAGAGACCTGGATTCAAGGTATTCCAAGTCAGGTTCACTATTCCAGTCAGTGACATGTTCATAAATTATTATATGAGGGTGCTGGATAGATGATTGTTAATTCTAGCTCTGGTTTTGGGATTGTCTTAAGCCATTGAATTAGGAATAGGAAATGTTATCCAAATTCAGTACCATAAGTCCCGCATTTGCAAGCATGCATGGCTGAAACTCTGGTCATATATAGCTGTCAGCTTTGGCTTCCCCAAGCATTCATCATGAAAAGCATAATGGGAAAGGCACGGGATTTAGATACATTTGACAGAGGCAGATTGTAGGTGCCTGACAGATGGGGCACTCGATCTCTGAAATTGTCAAAAACTTGGATTTTCTCATACGACAGTTTCAAGAGTATTCTGGGAATATAAAAATTCCGGCAAAAAAATGAGCAACCCAGACAAACTGCAAAGGACAGCCAGCCTTGAATGATCATGGGCTTTGCCATCTGACCTGCATCATACGGACCGATAGGGGCCAGAAATTATCCAAAATAACCTCCCATCTGAATGCAGGTTCCAGCTGGGAAGTCAGTGCACAGACCATGCAACGCTCACTTCGTCTCGGCTTCAGGAACCACCGACCTACAAGAGTTCCACTTCTAACGGTGCAACACTGGGCTCAATGCCTTGCCTGGGCTAAAGAACATCAAAACTGGACTATCGAAAATTGGCAACAGATAGCCTGAAGTGTTGAATCCTGATTTAAACTTCATCATGCTGATGGAAGACTGAGGGTATAGGCCCCCATTAAGCCACGGATCCTGCATATCAGGTCTGAACAGTACATGCTGCTGGTGGCTCACTAATGGCCTGGGGTGTCTTCAGTTGGACGTCTGTGGGACCTTTGGTACTTGTACTGACAACTCAATGCATTCTGATATGTAGAACTCATGGCTGACCATTTACACCCATTTATGGCCATCATGTATCCCAATGGAGATGGTGTCTACCAGCAAGACAAATGGACCCTTGCATAGTAGTTAATTCATCTCACAGGTCCAGGTTGTCTACTGCATGGTTGCAGAATCATTCTACTGACTTTGAAATAATGAATTGGCCACCTAGAAGCCCTGATTTAAATCTCATCTAAAATCTTTGGGATACTGTCAAGCAGAGTGTTTGGGCCCATGTCTCATCAGTGACGACTTTGAGAGAATTGTGGACAGCTCTGGAGGATGCATGGGTCACCATACCTATGGAATATATATGCAAGCTTGTGGAGTCCTTGCCTCATCGTGTGGTAGCTATTATCAGGGCCAGAGGTGGTCCATCATGTTACTAGGTTGCTATCCCTAATTCAGTGGCACTTCAGTGTATACATTATCCAGATCTCCAGAAGGGGGCAGATATTGTACATCCCTTTGGGACACTGCTGCATTTGACCTAAATGAATCTAATGACATTAGTTTTGTAATTGTTTTCTCTTGAAGAATGGTGTGTGCTGATGTTTCTTAATCAAAATATAGGATTATTGAAAAGTCATGCAACCCATTAGAGATAAAGATTTAATTCAATACAATGGGGCAAAGCGCAATTAAAATTCTGACAGATATTGGCAAAGACCATCACTTGCATTAAAAATGTTTTAATTCTTTTCAGTATATTTCAAGAGCTATGACACAAGATTATTTACCAGACTTCATCTGTTTTGAAATGAAATAAATTGAATTCCGCTATAATCTTTTCAATACATCTTGGATATTGATTTTGTAGCAAAGATTCTGATGCTTCTAAGTAAGCAGAATATATATATTTCTGAAAAATAAATCTTTCATGGTTCACACTAATGCTCTGGTTAACTATGAGTATAGGACACTAAACAATGAAGCAAACATGCAGAATAATCTGAAATCAAAATGCATAACAGGAGAGTAAGATATGACCACCTCATCTCACAAATACAAATCTCAAATATTTCGCAAGTAAAAAAATTGACAGTGCTAGTGTGATTTCAAGTTGCTAGATGCATTGCAGTTGAGTTGCAATTATTGTAGTGTGTAATACCTCAACTTTGTACATGCATTTTTAAGGGGTAATTTCAATTATCATTGAATTGTAGTTGCATTGCAAGTTGCTGCACTATCTCTTACATTAGATATTAATTTGGATAGAATAAGGTATAGTAAGTTGTTGATTCTGCATTCCTTGTATCAGAAATAAATATACAGAAAATAAATGAAATATTATAGAAAAGAACTGAGTCTGCTACCCCTTAAAATTTTGCTTATACTTAAAGAATATAATAAGAATTGGGTAAAAATTTATCCTGTAGAAATCTCAATATATTTTGACATAATTTTATTATAGCTAACTGATAGAAATGTTCCTAAATATTAAAATCAACTTCATTTGTTTCATTTTGCAGTATTTTAGTGAGATTAGGAACATATTTTGCATAAAGTTGGAGGTCTTTGGAATGTCTCAATTTGCTGCAGCAGCAAAAAATCCCCCTTGGGCTAGGGGAGCAGGTAAATTTTTTTCATCCTAAATTGTGAGATTATTTTTAGAAATTGAATGAAAAGTATTAATTTAGTACTAATTGAAAATGTAAAATCAGTGTCTACAAACATGTTAACATTATTGCACTGACAAACCACAAATTTAAATATGACAACCAAAGGTTTCTGTCATTGCTTCATCTGTATACATTTGGGGCTCTTCTAAATTCAGATCACAGGGATCATGTTGCAGTGCAGTATTGTAGCAGAGTCTTTCTAAGCATCAAGCTTATTGCTATATATTACTGAACTACTGATATATTTTTAAATAATTTATCTTTAATTTCATTCCATATGATACTGACAAATGAAAGATTGGAGCAGCATTTTGAGAATGAATGATTGAGCAAGTATGTCTTGTGTGCTAGTAAACTACTTAATGCATAAAGTAAAATGGTAATTAAATATTACAGTAATATAATCATGTGCTTCACTTGTTTATGATATTCTTACACTAATTGACTTCAAATATTGCAAAAAATTCCCAGTAGTATGATTGGTGGTTGATTAATGAGTATGACTGATCAAAAAGACTTGGGTTAAATCTTGGATAAAGCACTGCTATTTGTTTTAATTTTCTGCCATAGTCTATGTACTTCATAGGTCTTCTCTAAAGCTTATTATAAGCTAGAGCTTGGACTAGAACTTTTAAAAGAGCCAGCAGCAGCACTGAAAAACTTTACATGAAACATTTAAAAGTGTTTGCATGATCTATTTTTAAGATTAAGTAGTGGATGCACTTTCAAAACTGCTCTACAACTTACCTTGTATGAGGAACATTTGCACAATTCCAGATCCATGACAAGTATTTTTCCAATGAATTTCTTGATTCATTAGTGAAGCTATAATGCATTGCTTTCTTATTGTTGTCACTTTTGCTGGTTTCTTTTCATAAACATTTCTTCTTGATGCTTTAAACTAGGGTTGTCTAACACTTAACTATTAAATTGTATCATAAGCATTGGGTATTATGTCTAAGTACCCATAAACCACATTACAGAATTGAAACTATATCTACTTTTAGCTGAAATATATCTGGCTTTACAAACATCAATTATATGAAGCACAGATCCACAACTGAAAATGGAATACATAGCACAAGTGTCAAACACAGAATACAAGTATCAAACACAGAACACAAGTGTCAAATACAGAATACAAGAATTCTAAGTAGTGGAATGATTATCTTCACGCGTAAATTAAAGGGAAGGATATTTTTCTTCTTTTTAAGCAGCTATATTTATATGTGGATGCCACTGATGTGCATTTTTTATGATTTTTGAACCTAAATGATGTGCGAATTTTTCAATCTTGCCATGTGAATTTTGGTGTTTTTGAGTGTGATAGTTCCCGAATTTCACTTTTTTTTTCCCACAAAAAATTTACAGCCTTACCCATAAGTAATTAGTAAATATTTTGTGGAAAAAATTTCACCAACCAGAGTATTCTATCATTGAACTAATGCTGCTCTGTCTTTTTTCCACTAATTTAAGACTTTAAACTCTTCACCAACATTTCGCCACCTACTGTTGGTGGCATCTATGATCTCAGGTGGCAACTACTTCTTTTTATATTGCACTGAATAAGATGGAAATAATAAAGTCTCTTCACATTATTTAGTGTTATTAATGATTTAAACATTAATGACAATCATAGCATTACCTGTTGACTTTTTAATGACAACAAGTAATGCTGTGATTGTCATTCATGTTTAAATTCACAAATAATGTCTACTTTTTACATTTTGTTTCAAAATGGCAACACAATTCCATGAATTAAACTTTTAATCAAGAATACATTTTTCCTCGCTTTCTACAATGATTTTGTATGACACAAACATTTTCTCCCAATCCAGCTCCTAAATTTTGGCAGTCATAATCTAAGCAGTATGAGGTTAGGTATTGTTGGAATGAAACAAAACACACTTTTGGTTGACCAAAGGGCATTTTTATTGCAAAGCAGGAGTCAAATGGTGGAGTTGTTGGCAAATAGACATTAGCAGGATCATTTCATTCAGATTCACAGTTTCAAAATGGACTACACCCTGCATATCCCACCAAAGGCACAGCAAAACCTTCATGGGGTGCAAACCTCCTCTTGGCTGTGGTGTGGCTGAATCCTTGGGATTAAGCTACATGGTGTTGATGGAATATGGTATAGTGTAATTGTCTACTTGTAAACCATTTGTTGGAGACAATTCATGCAGAGTCATTTCCCAAGTTTGGTTACTGTTCCCTTCCATTTTAGGTGGTGATGAATGGTCAAATTGAGTTGCTAAGCAAGTGACCTAATTGTTACAGTTGGATTGGTTTCAACTATAGCTTTTAGCAAGTTGTTACTGAATTTAACAAATCTGCAGGATCGCTCATCGTCAACTATGTAGTGGTCACCAGACTTGAACTTCATGAACCACTGGCAACACTTCCTGTTGTTTAAAGCATCTTCCTCATAAACACTTTGAATGTTTCTCATTGCTATATTCATGTTATTCGCTTTATGAATGTTCTACAGCATGTCTAATGCACTCATTTGATTTGACAATGAAAGACAAATGCAACACTCTGCACTAACCAAAAGTTGCATGTAGACTGATGACTTACTACTATTCAAACATACAATACTCATCTTCCAACACACATGTAAGGAAACTCATAACACTTGTTGCAATCTTGTCATTGCATAAAACAGACATTATGTAAGGGACAGCCTGATAACTTACCAGAGCTGGTAAGAGCCATTATTTAACTTCATAACTGCATTTATTATTTTCATTTTTAACTAATAGGCTGTGTTTCAATCTTATCAAATGTTTTTAAATCCTGAAATAGTTATATGTAAATTTCACTAGCAACATGTGGAATGCAAATTTTTAGGCTCAGTGTTTAAATATTTTGCTCTTTAATTTTTGTTTGTTCTTTGCAGTGTATTTTAGATGCAATGAATGGTATGAAAGTTATTTTTAATTAGTAAAGTGATGTAGTGTCATGAGAAGAGGGCAACATTAAACATAGGTAACTTGAAAGATAGGTAATCAGAGTGTGAATATTTCTAGTTTCATTCCAAAATAGCTGTGCAGGCTAAGTTAAAACATGTTTAAAATTATTTATTTAATTGGACTATTATGAATAAACTTGTTTCATTATCAAAATGCAGTGACTTTCTGATACTCTGTAAAAAAATATTCATGATCCTAGCCAACATGATGTTACCAAATCACATCAGAAGTGTTTCATTCAAACCTGCACACACACACACACACACAAAATATTTGGTGAGCTTACTTATGATACAGGTGATTAGAACAGTTATATAGAACTTTTTCTTTTTACTTATGATACATTAGAACAGTTAGCTAGAAGTTTTAATTTCATAAATAATTCATTACGGCAAATAATCCACTTCTGAGAGTCTTCTTATAATAAATTCTGCTGATAGTTGGATGGGCCCAGCTTTTTTTTTCCAACTTTGTGTAAGTATTATATAAAATAACATTTATTCTTTACTTTTAATTTCAGTAACAGCTGCAGCTACATTAGGTCAGCCCCCACCACCTGGAACCTCTGCTTTGGGTACTTCTATTCTTGCTGCTCAGGCAACACATGCACCTACAGCAGGTGCTGCTGCTGGACTGGGAGCAGCAGGAGCTGTTCCAACAGGTCCTTTGGCCACAGCAGCTGCTGTCGTAGCTGCTCAAACACAGCAGGCTCAGCAAGCTCCAGCTGTTAGTGCTGCTTATGGTACAGGTTTGGCTGCCATCACTCTTACTCAGGTATGTAATTAGTAATATTACATTTTAAAAAAACATATACTCAAAAACTGAATTATCTTTTTTAATATTAATTTAATTAAAGAATATGTTTAGAAACATAACTGATAGCTTTTTGTTGTTTAAGTTAAAACAGATTTTCACCAAACTGAAATGGTATTACCCTGCTTTTTGGTTCAGTGGTAAACCACTGGTATATCAAAAGGGATATTTTTATTCTCTTTTATCACTGTGAATTTTGAATTAGTAAAGTATATAAAATTACTATTTCTGTAATGACTCTCAAGTTCGAAATTTTCTGCTTTTACTTCTGTTTTTACTACTCGTGTTTGTTGGTCAGCTAGTTTTGAACCTAAAATAAATTTTGTTAAGTTGAAGTTCCAGTGTACTAACTGTTTTTCACATTTGCTAATTATTGGTATCAGTTCTTTGTAAGTATTTTATAGCTTTAGAGTGGTTTATTCTTAGCTCAGTTGTGTAGCTTTTTGTTGCTATTCACTGTTAATTCCTAAGAATTATTTCTTAGTTATATCTTATTTATGAATATGTTTTGTATTGCTAGAGAATACAAGTTGATTCCAATTTTCTTTAAAATTATCATATTGTTCCAAATGTTGTTGTTAATTAGTAGCTTCAGTGGCACTAAAATTCAGTTTTACAAAATAACCTTGGTGATTAATTTCATGTATGCACAATAAAAAGTGACTACATCATCATGTTTGTGGTTGATAGCAAACAACATTTAGCATTGTCAGTCACGTTATCCCTGAGCTATCTTAAATACATGGCATTATTACACTCATATATATGGGAAATATATGTAATATAACCAACTTCCAAAAAGGTATTATTGATGTTCAATGGGCTGGTACAATGATATCAAAAACTAGAAATCATAGGACTTTCAAGGTTATCATCTCTAAAAGTATATACATGCTTGGTAGATGGAGTCTTGATATCAAGTGAGAGTGATTGTGAAAGATGGTTAATATTACAAGAAAGGGATCTTAAAATATTATAAAGGAAAGGGACCATAGAGCATTGTAAAGGAAAAGAACCATAGAGCATTATAAAGGAAAAGAACCATAGAGCATTATAAAGGAAAAGAACCATAGAGCATTATAAAGGAAAAGAACCATAGAGCATTATAAAGGAAAGGAATTGAAGACCATTTCTGAGGCAAGGTATCATAGAGCTTTACAGAGATATGAGGTCAAATTGGCATTCAACTATGCACCAAATGATCATTGCTTTAAAAGTCAGCAGTGATCATTTGATGCATAGTTGCTAATTAATAGACTGAGATCATACCAACTGAAACAATTTGCAGGGAACTCAGATGTTTGTAGTTCAGTAATTGGTGCCCTAATCAAAAACCTTTAGTACTGATAAAAAATCGGAAAGAAAGGTTCATTGGTGTTAATTCCTAAGAATTATTTCTTAGTTATATCTTATTCATGGATATGTTTTGTGTTGCTAGAGAATACAAGTTGATTCCAAGTGAGCTGCTGAAGGGGGAGTCATGGAGAATGTTCACATGACAATAGAGAATAGGAATAGGTCCAGAGGACAATAGAGAATAGGTCCAGTAATATGGCTGATGGGTCAACAAAAATGTGGCATTTTAAAACATATTTGATCATATACATCCTTCAGTGCTTTATTTTCCCTGATGAAGATGGTTAGTTTCAAGATGCTATTTTAAGTTCATTTTATGAATCTATGTCTGTTTGAGGAACAAAAAGGAAAAGTCACTCATCTTCCTTGCCATCCCATTCATCTGATATGAATCCATTGAAAATTGGTTGGATGTAGTGGAACATAGCATATGAGCATATACTCCACTGTCTTCAACCCTGAGGTAACTGTGTCCTGTAGTACATTGCAACAGGAATTACTTCCATTCACATCAAATTCTCTGAATCAATTCCATGCCAAATTCAAGATGTCACAATGGAGATCTATATGATCCTGAGGTAAAGTTTCCATGCAATTTTGTGTTAAATTCAGCTATAACAATATTTTCTATACAAGAATGTGAATTTTATGAGAATATTATTAAAATTAATATTCATGTGTGTAAAAACCACGTCATGAACCAATCTGGGGATTTTCTGTTGATGAAGAAAAAAAGTCTTAACCCATCAATGTTGGCGTTAGATGACAATGCCATACCCTCTATACTGTGATGCACAACAGATGTAAATTCTTATGATGATGTACACTTACAATTGGGTAATCTTTCAATGCAAGGA
>JAWZYU010000013.1:33755365-34006264 GCA_038380435.1 Ryuthela nishihirai
TAGATTATATTAGAACAAGATTAAAATAAATAGAACTTCTGCTGCATTACTCTAAAGGAACACTATTAAAATTAATATACTTCCAATTTCAAGTACATATCCTTTCACTATACAGAATTAAATACATTTTTGATATATATAACAAGGCATACTTCTGATTAATAGATACTTCTGGATAAGGTTCCAATTTTTGTTCTACAGAAACCACTAAAAAATTAATTCAATTATCAGACAGGGTTTATTGTTAGAAATTTCTCACATTAAAATTTTAATACAACAGGACAAAGCGAAATAATAGCACATTAAGAACACCAAGGTTTTGCCACTAAGAAAACAAATATCAAATAAAAACATACCAAAAAGATTAGATCTAACTGTAATACAAAGATGTGTTGTGGCACGTAAAATTTCCAGTGCTCTGACATGGCTCATAAGATCAAAGCTTTGACCATTGACTTCAAGTATCTGTAAAATTCAATATCATTTTACCAACTAAAAAAACTGTTATATTAATAAACTTTTGTTTTTTATACTGAAATTATTGTATTTGATTAAATACTAAATATGGAATACAGAAAATGAAAAGTTTCACAAATAACACTGATAAAATTTAGCATTGTGCAAATATGATGTTAACAAATGTGAAATGATGAGTCAATAACAAAGACTGGATTGAAGAAAAAGTCCATTTTAAATCACTATCTTTGATGGTAGAGGCACAGTTACAGATTTTAACAGTTGAGTTCAAAAAGTACATACTTATTGATAATGCAGAAACTTACACAAATTCACAAGTGGAAGTAAAAAGTAAATGTGCTTTGATTATAGATCACAATGTACGGAACTAGTGTACAAAAAATTATGAACACACAAAAGGAGTGTAGTAAATGCTAGGCAACATAAATATTGAAAAGACATGTGCATATAATGATGAAAATTAATTATATCAATATGAATGCATTTTCCAAAACTTTTATTATGCTTCACCAGCTTAATAAAAGTGACTATATGTGACATGTTCATATTGATCTTATTAATTTTCAACACTACTATACACATATCTCTTCAAAATTTAGCTATTGGTGTTTATAAAGACTCTTCTCATATTAATAATTTATTTTCATGCAAATGAATTCATTGAATACTTTTGATTTTGAACAAACATCTCATACTCTAATGTGTTATTACAATTTTTTATATTTTTGATCTTTCAGAGCCTTAGTATTTAAAGTACAGTCAGTTCTAGATTTACATGGGGGTTGTTCAATCATAATTTTCCCATAAAAATTAAAGCAAATAGTAGGGATAGAGGGGAAACACTGCCTCAAAACTCATCTAAAACACTCCTCAAAACATCATATATAAAGAAACACTTCTCAAAATTCATATATACATAATTTTTCACTATACAGTACTTATTTGTTGCAATAATAAAGACATTACATTAAAAATGAAAGAGTACAAGCTGCATAAAACAAAATGCAGCCTATCTACAATAAGATATAATTTAAACAATATATAATATTCACAGAGTTACTCTCTAAATATTATTTAATGTTTAAATCATTAATGATGCTAATAGTGTGAAGTGACTTACTTATTTCCATCTTACTCAGCACAACTAAAAATAGTTGCTGTCTCAGATCATAGTGCTGAAATCATGGGAAGAGTAACAAGTCATATCAGTGGGGAAAAGAGAGCTGACATTAATTCAGTGGTCTTAGAATACTCCGGCATGTTTCTGGAGAGATGTGGGTTCGAATCCTGCATGTCAGCAAAACTTTTTTCCACAAAAATATTTAAGAATATGATCGTTTAGAAAAATATTTTCCAAGACATACTGAGCACTGTTTCCAATGGCTTGCTCATGCTAGATGCAGTGAGATTGGAGGGAGGTGAGAGTTACAGGTTTTAGTGGATCATCTGGAATGACTCAGTGAAGGTGCAAATACTTTCTCATCTATTAGCACCTGTTTGGCCAAGGTAGAGGATTGAGGTTCAGGTTTTACACTTTCCTTTTTCTTAAGGTTACCATTGAGGCAACCTTAAGAAACTCTTGCTGCCTCAGTGGGGCAGTGGTATCATGTTGGTTCTTTGAGACATTGAAATTAGTGGGGTCTTGGAATGGCATGGCCTCTTGTTCTGTCATAATCTGCAGATAAGCTAGTAGCTTTGAGAACCTGATCATAAATTTAAAGGAATGATGCTTTAGAGGCTTTCATTTTCTAAAATTAAATTGAAGTCTTTAATTTTCTCTATGACATTGTTAAATGTTTTTAAACACTTCAACACATGTTCTATGCTGTCAAGTATCAAGTTATTAAGGAGAAAGTTACATACCGTACTGTAGAGAATGGGTAGTAACTGGAACTTTTGTGATGCTTTCGAGTGACAAGTTTAATAATCTTTGACGTTCTTGCTGGCAAGTGACCCTCAGTAGAGTTTGAGAAAATGATGAGGGATGCTGATGATTAATTTGCTTTGGTGAAGGAAATAACCAATTGTACTTTTGGTAGCATAGAGTGCTTAAAACACTTTTAGTTCCATGACGCGTGTTTCGTGCCCTTTGGGCTCATCACCAGGTGAGAAGTGAACAGCTTAAGCTAATGCATTAGAGGCAGTTGGTTATTGAGCATAGGGGAGGGGTGGAGGTGATATGAATTGTCAGTGGCTCAGCTCCGAGGTTTGGAGTGATCGGCAGATGTGAGAGTGGCCGTAATGCAATCTGCATGTGACACAGGTTTGAAAAGGGTGTGGAATTATGGAAACTCTTCAAGATCAGAGAGTGTCGAGGGAAGCTTCATTTTGTGAATAGATTAAAATATAATTATAATGAGTGGGGTACTTTTATTAAGTTTCTAAATTTCGTAAACTAAATTTTAGGGTTAAAATAACTATGTCAGTAATTATGCTATACCAAAAACACATCATTCAAATCCACCTAAATCAGGATTCCTTTAGTCTTTGCACAACATAAGTTACAGTATATAACACAATATATAATATTTTACGTAACCCATTCGGCCAGGTTTTAAGATTAAACATACTTTACCATTCAATACTACAAAAATTATTTTAATATTAAGAATAACCACAAAAAAGAAATTTTATAAAGGACAACTAAATTATTGTGAGAACAATTGCTGCAATACAGAAGATATGAATGAACATTAAACTTATGATGAAGTTAACTGAGACCACTTTAGATATGAAGTAAATATAAAAAAGGTTCTGCTGAGGGCCTGCCATCCTCTCAGACCTTCTACTATGGCATATAAACTGACAGGCTCCTGTCAGACCTCTGTGGCAAGTAGCTGCTTGAGGAGGTATTTATTTTTTTTATGTTTCAAAAAGAAATGGAGTTATATAAAGCAAAGCAATTTGCTCCTGAATTAAGAAATAAATATTGCATTCTTCACGGTTAACAGAACAAAATACAGGGAACAAAAATATAAGTAAAAACAAATATGCATCAATATGAAACAAATATTCAACATTAAAATTGTTGCTGGAAGAAAGAGACTCATTCCTCCTGATTGTCTAATACTTTAAACAAATTATTTTTACTGGCAAAAAAAAGACACATACCTGATCTCCTCTTTTAAGTCCAATTTCTTCAGCTTTGGATCCCTTGTCAACTTTTGAAATAAATATGGCAAATCCAGTTTCATATCCCCCAAGTATGGAAAAGTGAAGAACTTCTTCTCTTGTTGACCTGGCAAGCGTAAGAATACGGCTTCGAGCTTTAGCAGCACAGGCCATGTTGAGCAATTGTTGTTGCCCATGCATTTTCTATAAAAGAATAAAAGTAGCCAGTTTCATAATGAAAATTAACAAACTCCTCTGTTCAAACAGGTTTGAAATTGATATTGTTAGAAAAGTATGATCTGCCACAAGAATAATAAAAACGAAGGGTAAACCTCTAAACAAAAGTTTTCCCCTCAAATTTTTACTTTTAATTGATACATCAATTCAAGTAATACTGAAATGAAATATGTTACATAATATCAAATCTAATGACAACAGAAATTTCATATTCTAGAAACTCTAAATGCACTGAAAAATGTTTAGGGCATGTTGACATTGACAGTCTCATGCAACAGTAGATGAGCATTACTAAACAGTAAAGGGATCATGTATGTATGTGTAATTTGAAGGGGGGACATGCAGTTGTTTGGTAGGTACTGCAGTTCTCTTAAAGATCAATCCTAAAACAGTTCAGAACAGTTTAGTTGGATAGTTTTACTTCTTTTTTCACACAATGGGCTAAATGGCCAGGTCAAAAGATCCCAAAAGCTCAAAGAAGGTTGGGGAAGGGGACCCATTGGAACAGCTGTTGGGAGACAGATGGTAGCCTCCTATCAAGGCCATCTAGCATGTTCTTTAACATGCACAGGGTATGGCTCTCCTGCAGATGGAGCCATGGCTTTATGTTCCATCCAACAGACAGTGGCCTTTACAAGCCCATCAGTGTCCCCTACTGATTAAGGCAGGGAGTTTTGCAGAGATAAATCTCAATGTGAATGACCTTGACTGCAGGCTATCATCTATCACCCAACAGCTGTTCCAGTGGGTTCCCTCCCCCAACTTTCTCTGAGCCCTGGTGACCTGGCCATTCAGCGAACTGTGTGCAAAAAAAGTGCCACTCAGAGGTAAAACAATCCAACCCTGGTAATCATTTTATTGTCCAGTTTAGCTACTATTCTATAATGATTATAGTTTTATTATGATAATGAGAAATAACAAAACTACTCCTTAATTATTGCATTTCACAGTTATTTAGATAAAACCATGAGATATACACTATAACAATTTTTTATATGTGTTGTAATATTAAAAATTTACTGTTTATAGTGTAAATCAAATACAAGTTTGAACCAATCTTTAATATAGGTTAGTTATAATGCTTTATCCAATAAAAGAAAATTATCTGCTAGTCTGGTGTATACATTTTAAGAATGATACCAATAAGAAAAATATTTCACCTTGAGCATTTTTTTTATAAGGATAAAAACAGAAAAAAAATAAGAAAGTCCAGTTTTCTGTATGAAAGAAAGTTAACATGAGGTATAGAGCTAAAATATATTACTACAGAAAATGCTCCATAGGAAAATATAATATGGAATCTCACAATAAAACATTAAATTTCATAAGAATAATTATTCAGGACAGCCTCATAAAATGACTGGAATAAAATATTTGTATGTACAAAAACAACTAATTTTACTAGCAACAGCTGTTATGATTTTTTTGGTTGCTTGGGATTTTATGGTGCAACAGCAATTAAGGCTATATTTATAAGACTGGTTGTTTGGGGTTTTATGGTGCAACGGCAACTAAGGCCATATTGCACCAAACACACAGAAAAATGTCTCTTCTGCAAATGCCATATAGATTTTCCTTACATGCAGACCACCATTTACAAACTGCAGGTTTTGTAAACAGTTGAATTGTTAATCACTTGAAAATGCACAACTTCAAAAATCACAATTTATTCAAAAATCACAGTTTGTTCAAAAATCACCATTTTGTACTTTTAGCTAGAAAGAATGGGAAGTTTAAAGGAAGGACTAAAATTGTAATCACCCAAATATTAATATCTCAACTGCTGGATACTCAAGATTTCGGGCACCAGGGAATAATTCACTTGCCAAAAAATTAAGGTTCTTTTGATTCTGGAATGTCAAACAACTTGTGAACCGTCCAATATAAAGTGAAGTATAAATAACTTAAATCTAATCTCTGTTCAAAAGAAAAAAAATTCAAGTCAAAAGCAATGTCAGTAAAATATTCATTGAACTTAATTCACCACATATACAGGTTCAATTATATAAACATCGAGCTCTTACATCATGCTCTTCACCTCACAACAACTCAAAACTGACTTTTACTCTCCCTCTCCACCAACTCAACTAACTTCTACTAGACTTCTTCCAAGCCCATCGATGTCCCCTACTGGCCATGGGCATGGCAAGGAGTTTTGAGGAGATAAATCTCAACACTGGCCGAGCTGGCACTCAAACTTGGGAACTGCAGATTATGGTATAAAACTCCCCACCCTGGCTACAGTCTGTAGGGGACACCAATGAGTTTGGAAAGGCCGCCATCAGTCAGATGGGACATTAAGCTGTGGCCCCGTGTGCGGGAGAGCCATACCCTGTGCATGTTAAAGAACATGCTGGATGGTGTTGATGGGAAGCTACCATGTCTCCCAACAGCTATTCCAGTGTCTCCTCTCCAGCTATAATTCTTTCTGAGCCTTCGGGATATTTGTGACATCCTTCTCTGAACCTTCAGGATCCTTGTGACCTGCCATTTAGCTCAATGTGTGCAAAAAAGTGCACTCAGAGGTAAAACCCAACAACAACCCAACTGCTGATTATGAGCCTGGTACACTGCTGACTGAAAACCTTCACCCCCACCCCCTTTACTAGCTTGACCTAACCTGACTTGGTTGGTTGTTTGGGGTTATGGCACAACAGCAACTAGGGCCATATTGTGCCAAACATACAATAAACAGTAAAAGATACACAGATAAAAGTCACATAACCCTCAACAAAACTACACACAAATGTGAAAAAGAAATGAATGTGAATAATAAAAAACAATGTGTATATACAACAAGTGTAAAACTGAAAAACAAACAACAGGTGTAGAGGACCCAGAAAAAGAAACAAGTCTAAACAGTAAAAGGGTTAAAATATCATAGATCAGAAAAATAACCAATAAAACGTAAAAACAAAAACAAGTGTTAAAAAACAATCATCAGATAAAAGATGGCCGAGTGTAAGGTGCTCAGCTGCAAAATTATGGAAGTTAAAATACATATGATGGTCAAGGGTAAAAGCAGGACAAGTGATTAAAATATGCTCAATGGTTAAAATGGTGTCACAAAACTGACACTTAGGTTCGACATCTGCCCGAAGTAAGGAATGAGTGATAAACGAATGACCTAAACGGAGGAGATGAGAAAGTACAACTTCCTCCTTGAGATTTATGCGAAAACAAGACTGCCATGGTTTGACAACGGGCTTGATCTCGAAAAGCTTGCTACCAACTTGTTCAGACCAAGATATCTGCCACTGTGCCTGGAGCTCAATGAAAAAATGGAAACTCAATCGGAAACCGGCTCAATCGGAGCTCAATGGAAACTGGCAGCAGAGAGTCAGATAGGGACGTGGATTAATTGGCAGCTTCTGCCAAGTCATGCACCTGATTCTGATGTGACCAGGTACCCAACAGAAGAGAAGAACAGTGTTGGTGGCCGCCAGATGAGAGCTGCTGGCATATCTTGGAGAGAACAATCGGTGAGGCTGATGCCTTACCGAGATCAAAGCTAGTAGGGAGCAGGTGTACACTAGCCTGACAGTGGCTTGAGACAAATGCTGTCGTGTGCCTTCAAACATGTCCATGAGCCCCATTTGCACAAGCAAATGTGTGTTGGTGATGATGCAAGCACTTGCGACCTTGACACTTGCTGTGCCAGCATTTAGTGGCCATCAATTCAAATGAGTGCTGATCAGCAACTTGAGCTAACAGAAAAGAGAATTGATGATGGTTCAAAGGAAAAAGTTACCTAATAATAATTGTAATGTAAATAAATTAACTGGCTAAGAAACATAAAAATGAATGGTGAACCATCACAAAATTAATATATTATCTACTGGTTCCAATGAGAATATAGGCTTCTGTTGTGTACTAAACATTATTTCATTCATATACACTATTATATACATTAAAAATTTAGTTGTATTTAAAGGAGAGAGATGAAAATCACAAAGCTTTTACAACCATATCATTTACCTCTCCAAGTATTAAAATAATTACTGATGTATACTTAAACATTGTACAAATATGTTTATTTTCTAACGTTTATCCTAGATAAGACACTGGTACATAATAATTCTGGATATGACAGTAAGTGTGTAAATAACACCAACCTCTTTCTCTAAATAGGCTTCAAACTTTTCAAGGAACTCCATCATATCTAGGTCTGTTTCAAAGTCTGTAAAGTGATTATGAACCCAGTGTAGTACAACTCTAGTTACCTGAAAGGAATTTTTTTCATTTAATACTTAGTAATAAAAAAAATATATTGATTTTAAACATTTAATTATTTCTAGGATTTAAAAAATGCACTTTTATTTAAAAAATCCTTCAGATTATGTTTGTTTAAAAACAATATTACATTTATTTAAAAATTAATATAAGCATTTTTAAAAACAAATTTTATCATTCATATTTACTTTGGCTTATGACTAAATATATTAAAGTGAAATTATTATTTAAAAAAATAGAACCAACCAACCTTATCCCTTAGTAGTGGGTCTTTAAACCATAAGAGCAATGAGTTAGCTATTATTTGTGAATCTTTTATAAATGCTCTCTGAGTTAAAAGAAAATCTTCCATGTAAGTAGAATCCAGTGAATTGTTTTCCACTAGCTGTGTTAGAAGTTTTTCAGCTGTACCCTATAAAAATATATAAACTATGCATATTATATTCACACACAAATTATAATTAAGTTTTGATAACAAAGTAATAATATTTACATTTTACTGATAATCATCAAATTGTAAATAAATCTTAAGACATATTTACTTTATTTATGTCAACATATAATACATTTACTATTCTACTGTTATCATTTATATCATCTTAAATGTTTAAAATCTACTTTAAAAGAAAAGAACTCCAAATTTTTTAAATCACAATGCACAATATGACAGAGCACTTGAAACTGTATTAATTTTAATCCATGTGAATTTGTTTTAATGCAGAAAGCAAACATCCATAAATTTAAATAATATATAAGAACAGCTGATGTATGGCAAAAGATTGTTAGTAAAATAATTTATTGACTTGTTTTGAATAACAACAATAAATTCACTGATAGTTTAGTGATTAGAACACTTGGGATATATTTGAGTCCCACTCACAGCAAAACTCAATTTTTTTTCAGCAAAAAAATTTCTTTAATTCTATATTTACGTGTAATTCTGTGCCTTTACTATTCATAGATCCACTAGTCTATGGATTATATTTATGCCAACTTTGCAAATCAGTTCTCAGCATTCATTGCTAGAAACTTGGTACTTTAAGGTTAAAGTCACAAAAATCCAATTTGTACAAAAATCCAATTGTTTACAAAAATTCAATTTATATATTTATATTAATTTTTCTCTCTCCAATAGTTAAATGTCTTTAGTCCATATATTATATACTGTCAGAAAACTCATTTTTTTAGTCATATAAAATATGACTAAAATTTTTTACAAATACCAAAATACTACATATATTGTGGTATACATTTGTGTAATATACATTGTGGTAAGTATGAATATACATATATTGTTGTAATGCAATGCTGTTAACAAAAACCAGAACACCAAGGGGGGAAAAATCAATTTTAACACTAATACTTTTATCTACTTAAAAAAATTCAATTACTCTTATAAAAAGTTCTGTAATATTCATTTCTGTTCAAAATAATGTCCTTATTTGCTGTTATCTCTTTGCAATGTTATATACTCTGTGAAATTGAAATTAACTAACCAAGAGGCAGTGAAGGAATTGTCTGGAATGTAGTACATACATATATTGTGGTAATACACTACTGTTCACAAAAATCAGAACACCAAGAAGGAAAAGTCCATGACTTGTATGGGGCATGTTTAACACCTACTACTAAAGAAGTGATTAGAGTTTCAAGTTTATCAGTGTAGTCGTATTGAGGAGGCCAATGAAAACATTCTGAAAAGGATGTGATGAACCCATCCCACAGGTATTTAAAGGGGTGGTAGTCACGTTAAGCTTATCAGTTCTTGCGCAGGTGTTGTTAAGATATGCCACAGAGACCAGTGCGAGAGTCATATCTCCAGTGAGCGAGTTCAGCAAAGGGCATATTGTTGGCATGAGAGAAGCCAATCTTTTATATCAAGAAATTGCAGCTCATGTGGGACATAGTGCATCTGTTGCACATTGAATATGCAGAGAATGGTTCGGAGATGGGCAACGAACATGCCAGGAAAGTTCTGGACCTTGTCAACAGACAAGCTCATGTGAAGATAATTATCTTCAGAAACTGGCTATAGCAAATCACTCCGCCCTCTCTATGGGTTTGGCCCAACAGTTAAGGTAAGTATCACATTTTCCAGTGTCAGTAGTAACAATCTGAAGCCATTTATTGCAATTTAGACTGCATACCTGCCAGCCATTGACACCCCCAACACAAAGAAGTCAGACTACAATGTGAATCAAGCAACAGCAGTAACGTGACAAATGTTACAGCATGATTTTTTCTGATGAATCCTACTTCTATCTGTTCAAATATAATGGCAGAATCCTAATCCACAGATGGGTGGATGACAGGCACTGAGAGGAGTGTATTCAAAAGAGGTTCCTATCTGCATACAGCACCAATGCATGTAATTATGGTGTGGGGGTGCAGTTCTGAAGGGAAATCCACCCTAGTTCAGATCCACACCACTATTACCAGTGCTCTTTACATACAAGATATTTTACAGCTAATAGCTCTTCTGTACTTATAGACTGTCCCACACATTATATTTCAGAAGGACAATGCAAGACCCATGCAGGAGCTGCCACTGTTAATAGCTGAGGTAAAGCAATGTGCATATCCTTCTATGGCCCACTAGATCCCTTGATTTATCACCTGTCAAAAATGTATGGGATATGGTCAGAATTTGAGGCATTACCAGCATATCCCAGTAAATGTAGATGAACTTTTAGCATGGTGCATAATGCCTGTATGGTAATTCCACAATCCAGCATCAAACATTTGTTTGACTCCATACCTTGTCGTGTATAGCAGGTCATACAAACAAGGGGTGGACACAGTAATTATTAAAAAACTTGGCAACTCCCCAATTGCCTCCATATTGTAATCATTACTACAATAAAGCTACATTGGATCCTCAATATGAGCATGTTCTGATTGGTCCTTCTTAGTGTTCTGATTTTTGTGAACACCAGTGATTAAACACCAGTGATCAATGATTAAACTGTCAAACCTGGTATGTGATACAATATGTATATATAGAGAGAACAGTAACTTAGATCCTATTGAGCAGCTGAAGATTCACATTCAACTGGCAGTAGTAATGCTATACAGCATATAGAATGGCTAGACATATGTTTGCAACTGTATCACAGACAGTTTGAGGGAGGCCATATCATTGGACTTCATAAAGCCAATTAATCATTTTATTGCTGTACAGAGGTGGGAGTTGGCTCAGTCAGTAGTGTGCCATGCTATTAATCTGCAGTTCACAGTTTGAGTCTCACATGTGCCAGCACAGAGATTTATCTCTTCTAACCGTTGCAGAGTGGTTAGCATGCTTAACTAGTGATCAAAAGGACCTGGGTTTGAGACCAGGGTAAGGCATGGATGTTTGTGTTGTCTTTCTGCTGAGGTCTCACCTTCCTTACAGACCTTCTGCTATGGTATATAAACTGACAGACTCCTGTGAGATCTCTGTGGCAAGCAGCTGCTTGAGGGGTATTGATTTACTTTCTTTAAAACCCCATCCATGCCTCAATGAGAAAGGAAACACCAATAGGCTTGGAAAAGCCACTGTCAGATATTAGGATATGGTTCTTTGTGCAGGAGTAAATATCCTGGGCACATTAAAGAACACATTGGATGCTCTTGACAGAAGGTTACCTAGTGTCTGCTAACAGAAGTGGGTAACCATCTCTGAACCCATGGAGTTCTTGTGACTTGGCCAATTAGCCAATTGTGTGCACCAAAGGTGCTGTCTAGAGGTAAAACAACCCAACCTAATATTGCTTCACCACATGTTAGATGTAATATGATAAATACAACTTGTGGAGACTGTCAATACCATGTTTCAGACGAACTATGCCCATCTATACACTGCAGTTTTCTCCAGCATTTACATCATCTTAATATCATGGCCACTCATGTTTCCATATTTGTTACTAAGTGAAAACATTTGACACACACTAGAAGCCCATCTGCAACCTGTTCACACTATTTACCCTACCTGCATTTAAAACACCTGCATGTGCATGAATCATAATAGTCTCACAGGATGATATCCATCTAAAACCTGTATGACAGAATGCCTTAATGTGCAGTATAATGAACTGATGCACAGTTATTCGTGTATAAACAACAATGGCTATCTCATGGCACAATGATGTAAAACACACGTTGGTGCATTTCCATACAAATAAACAATTTTTAGATGTATCCATTAGTGCATCTACCTTTTATACTGCAATTATCAGTTTAAATATAGCACTTGTAAATAGCCACATTCAATACTTTTTTTATGCTACCCACCCTATTCAATGCACAAATGAGTGAATATCTTTGCAAAATATGGATGGAAACAAATGAAATCCAGACACAGCATGGTTCCATGTGAAATGTGTGGTCATACAGGTGGCACCATCATAGCACTACCTGCATCATAGCACTACCATTCACCAAGGTGTTTTGATTTTAGCACTGTGTCCTGTTCTATATAGATAGGCTTCACTTTTATGATTATGCAGTATTCATTAAAGAAGTGTTTTTACTGAAAAACATATTGACATATGAAATCATTTAATTCCCCACGACATTTCTGAACTGGAGCAAAACATCTGGTGTGAAGTAATAGCACTCAATGTGAATATTCTGCACAGAACATCTAAAAACATGCTCCACAGAGCTCAAATTGACTTGAACAATGCAGATGGCTAATTTCAACATTTGTTTTGATAATGCAAGCCCCATGGATGCAGGTATGTAGAAATTTGATTTCAGTTCTTTCATACATATATTATATATATATTTTCATACATATATTATATATATTATTAGGACTATATTCATATTAATGGGCTGCAGGGTAAGTAAGAAAAAATACTGTATAAGGCCATATGTAAACTCATGTAATATTGTTTTAAAACATTAATTTTAAAAAAATTAAAGCAAATAAAGCTTTACATACTCGGATAATAACATGTCCCTTGGTTGTACCACCACTCATCATTCTTTGTTCAGTCACCAACACTACCTGACCATTTTCCTCATGCTTCTTTATATTTTCTTCTCCTTGATGGAGTATCCTATAATAATCACTCTGTGTGATACAGACAAACTGGCAGTCATCTACTTTTGTCTTCATTACTCCTTGATGGTACATCTTTTCCATTGTAGGGGTAATGCCAAAACTTAAATAAGAAAAAAGCAACCATTAAGGATTGTCAAACCAACCCAATACAGCTCAACTAACCTGAAAAACATATCATGGCATTTATTACAAATTCATGCAGACTGTTTCCTACAAAATAACACATCCCTAATGTTACCTAATAAATAATAGCTACATCATTAATTAATAGCATTCTTTAATGCAAATATGCTAATTTTTATGGAAATTTAAGAAGTATGCAATAAATAAGACAATGCATAAGAATAATAAATAAGACAATGCATATAATATTGTATTTGTGCAATCTTACAAGAATATAAAATTATTTTTTAAAAAGGGTTAAAAATTACTGTTTAGAGCAAAAGGTAGCATTTAGTTGACAACAATTAAGTGCTTAAGCCATTGAACTGATGGGGCAAAATGTGGCAAGTCAACTCTTGGATTAAAGCCCTATGAGATACATAACACTTCCAGGTAGCTAGATGCTCAATTCAGAAAATATCTATTTAGTCAGTAATTAGGTTAAGGCTTTTTGCTGCAGAGTGGTTGCATAATAATGTCAAAACTGGTATTGCATATATGTCATCAAAGAAATTATGGTACAAATAAAATAGGAATTAATGAAAACTGTGGCAATAATTATCAATTAAAAATGAAAATTTAGAGTAAAAGCATTAAGCAATGGGAATTTTTAAGGTCTGAGCTGTAGTTCATTCTTGCTGGTGGACATCCATAAAGAATATTCTCAGGAAAAAATATCAAAACTTCTAGTAGAAATTAAAATGCAGTTTTCATTGAATGTTGGAAATATAAAATACTTTTAATGCTATGCTGAAAAATTAAACATTTTATGCTTTGAGAGGTTGTAAGATTATACAATTTAAATTAGTAAATTTAATAACAGCAGAATTTAAAAATACCTTTCTCCTATTTGCAGTTCCTTTGTTCTACCATCTGAAAGTTCAATTTCTACTAGTCCATTAATAATAACAGACCATGAATCAAGTTCTTCACCATCATTTATAACAACAACACCCGCTTTTTCAACAACAGCAAATACCATCACTGCACAAAGTGCTCGTCTAACAGTAAGTGTCATGTTTGCAAATGCCTAAAAGAAATAATAAAACAACTATTTTGGTTTTCTGTTGCACTAGTAATAAAATTAACTTATGTGCTGACACAAGATTTATATACTACAAGCTTTAATTAAGATAAGTTTAAGCAAAGGAAATAATTAACTCCTTGAAAACTGAACTATATTAACTCTGTAGCCCTTTTTTTTCATTTTTACTACAAGATATTTTTAATGTTCATTCTTTAATTTAAATAAAAAATTTTATTGTAAGAAAAAACATAATATTAGGTATTGGAACTTTGAAGTTACAATGATCCACAGAGGAACAACTACAAAAAGCACAAAAATTTTTACTAATAACCAATTGTCTGCCAATCTTATCCAAATGGTGATTTTCCTCAATAAGAAGAAAATACAACTCAATATATATATGCAAAATCTTCAAAGCAACCAAAAGTCCATCTAGACTGTGCAATTTTGCTCTCCAAACAAGTTTAACATGAAAAACAGCTGCTTTAGAGTTTCAGAAACCTTTGGTTGCTAGCTTTGTTGATTTCAAAAAGGCTTTCGACTCTGTGGATCGTCATAATTTGTTGTTGATTGTGAGATCATATGGTATGCCAGACAAGTTAGTTAACATAATGAAAGCTCTCTATAACAACACTGAGTCATGTGTGAGAGTTGATAAAGCTTGTAGCAATTGGTTTAGCACTACTTCTGGTGTTCGACAAGGATGCATATTGTCACCTTTTCTCTTTAGTTTGGTTATTGATTATTTGATGTGAAATTCACTTCAAGGAAAAGATTTTGGCCTTAAATGGGCTGGAGATACGAAAATTTCTGATTTAGATTATGCTGATGATTTAGCCCTTTTGGCAAATGATGTTGATGAGATGAACTCTTTCATTCGAGCTGTTGATGAGACTGGTAGTAGAGTAGGTTTGGTTATAAACAGAGAAAACTAAAGTGATGAAAATTGGTCAGCAGGTTGTGATTCAGTTCATCTGAACGGTTGCAGTCTTGAGCAGGTGTCACAGTTTAATTATCTTGGGAGCTATGTAACAGATGCTGGTGATGTGCGGCATGAGATTAACATAAACGGGACTTTTAAGAATCTATGGAGAGTGTGGAGAAATAGGCATATACACCTAAAGACTAAAATTAGACTGTATAATAGTTTGGTTCTTTCTAGGGTTAGTTATGGTAGTGAAACTTGGGACACTTTGTAAACATATAACAGGAAACTAGATGCTTTTGATTCTAGATACTTATGCAGTATCTTGGGCATTAGGTGGTTCAACTTTGTAACTAATGATGAGGTTAGGCAAAGGAGTTTGCAACCTCCTTTAAGCAGCATATTGTGCAGAGAGAGACTCTGTTGGTTTGGCCATGTTGCCTGTATGGATAATTATAGATTGGCGAATAGGGTTATGAACAGTGTGCTGGGGGAGACCTAGGATGTGGTGGGCAGATGCAGACAATGTCAAACAGGACTTGTCAGAATTGGTGTGCAGGGGCCAGATGCAGCAGATGTAGCTCAGGACAGGCATGCTTGGAGAACTAAATTGCATGGTCAAGTTGGATTTCCATAGCCCATGGCTGCTTGAGGATGATCATGATCATGTTTGACACTGTCTGTTCATTTCATTCTTAGTGAACACTTCTTCACTCCATTTAGAAACAGGGTGGGGGTTGGTTCAATCAATAAAATATCAGGCTTTTAATCTGATGTTCCCAAGTTTGCACCCAACTCTACATGTTTTGAGATTTTCTCTGCTATTGCATCTCCCTTCCCCCTCTATCTTCAGTGAGAAAGGGGCACAACTGGGCTTGGAAAGGTTACTGCCTGTCAGATAGGACATTAAGCTGCCCTGCATGTAGGAAGAGTCATGTTTATGCATGTTAAAGGATATACTTGATAGTCTTGATGTAACACTTCCTTTGTCTCCTAACAATTGTCCAATTGCATCCTTTTCTCCTAATCTTTCTTGAGCCCTTCCTTGTGATCTGGCCATTTAGTCCAATGTGTGCAAAAAAAGTGTCACTCATAGACAAAACAATCCAACCTTTTAGTAGCATGATGTACAATTCAATTTGCTAATTTGTACCATAAGAAACAGGCAAAATTCAAGCAATCTTTACCTAAACATACTACTCAAAGGTGGCTGATGACACTTTCATCTTTCATTACATGAAATCAAATCATCAAAATTTATCCAGGATACTTTAGAGGCATCTGGAGTCAAAAGCATTCCACTTATTATTCTGCTCACACAGCCCAAAGATTAACTATCATAATAACTTTATAAACAAATTATAAAGTCAAGTTAGTATTTTATATTATATATAATCAGAGTTATGCAGTATATGAAGTACTTTTAAGAATTTGTATTTGGTATGTATTTGAAAATGTATTTCAAGTACTATACTTGAAATGAGATATGTATGAGATGCATGGGAATGTGGAAATCTGCAGGATGCTGTAAGGCAATGGATTCACTTGCTGCTTCCCTCCCCAGCAACCCTCCAGGAGCTATGATCTGCTCTGCATGAGACATAGGAATTACTGTCCCAGGCTCTGCTGGATAACCTTATTCACAGCATGGCAAGTCACTGTCAAACCTGCATTACTACTAGAAGAAATCACACAATTGAATACAATGACATTATTTCTTCATTTGCATTCATTCACCTGATGAATGTACACAAATGCATTCATCAGGTGAACCCTTCCATCCAGTTGTATATATTCTTAACTTGTTTCTGTATGTGTGGACATTCCTTTTGTCCCATGATGATACATATCATATCCATAATTTTCACTTCACCAGTGTGTATTTTCCTTAGGTTTTTGTGTGTGTTACTTTAATTTTGACTACTAGTGTAGTTAAAAATAAATCAATAAAATATCATCAGTATCAGTTATTAATCTAATTATAAATTCAGCAAACAATTTAAATTATTCTTCCATTGGTACCAATTTGAGTGGTTTTTCTGCAATAAGGAACTAATAAAAATCTTTAAATTTTAAATAATCATTAAAAAATAAAAAAACCTTTTTAAAACTAATGGAAATAGTAAAATTAAGCAAAAGGAAAAATTAAAATTTAACAGACAAATTTATGTTGAACTTGTTGCGTGAACTAGCTGTGTGAAGTAACATTTGCACTGTTATAGTGCAATCACTCATGAGAAACCAAGTATTAATTTGCTTTTATTTTTAATTCAATAAAAACATTTATTTTAAAACAAATCAAATAAAAAAAAGTGTACCGGTAAATGCTGCATATATTCCAAGAGGACTTCAATGTCTGCCTCTGAGCGGTCACAGGGTTCTTTTTCTAAACATTCTTTCACTGTGTCACGTACTGTTAGACTCTGAAAAGAAATGAGCATTTCAACATTTGACAGCTGTATTTGCAAAATTTATAATTTTGATACTATTTTTGAAATGATTACAACATTAGCATATAACAGATAGATTACTTCAGAATATAGAAGATTAATGACTTTTCAAGATCTGAATGTTAAAGATTTTTCTATTGCACACATTACTGAACATGTAATGAAATTATTTCATGAAAAGCTTCAATATTAAATTAAAAGAATTTTATTCAACTATAGCAGGGCTGGGCAACCTTTTCTCATTGATGGGCCAGATGAGAATATTTTAGGTTGCTGTGAGTCAATCCTTACTTATTGCATTAAACACTATAAATTTACTCCCCCCACAAACACACCCACCCACCCAATGCCCTGAGTAGACAGTAAAATAAAAATAAATAAATACCCCCTCAAGCAGCTGCTCGCCATAGAGGATGCGTAAACAATTAAATATAGGTGACAATCACAGTGTTACCTGGGTGACATTTTAACGTCAATATATCAATAGATATCTTGTGGAAAAATTTTCTTCGCTGACATAAGGGACTTGAACTCACATCTCTCCAAAAACATGCCAGAGTATTCTTACCGACTGAACTAATGCTGACTCATCTTTTTTCCACTAATTTAAGACTTTAAATCTTTCACTGATGATTTTCGGTACCAACCATTGGTGCCATCTATGATCAACAAGTGGCAACAATTCTTTTTTATATTGTGCTGAGTGAGATGGAAATAATAGTCTCTTCATGCTATTTAGTGTTCTTAATGATTTAAACATAGGTGACAATCACAGCGTTACCTGGGTGACATTTTAATGTCAATATATCAATAATTGTCACCTATGTTTAAATCATTAATAACACTAAATAGCGTGAAGAGACTTTATTATTTCCATCTCACTCAGCACAATATAAAAAGGAATTGTTGTCACCTGTTGATCATAGATGGTGCCAAAAATCATTGGTGAAAGATTTAAAGACTTAAATTAGTGGAAAACAGATGAGTCAGCATTAGTTCAATCAGTAAGAATACTCTGGCATAATCATCGGAAAAATGTGGGTTGGTTCAAGTCACATATGTCAGCAAAATTTTTTCCACAAAATATTTATTAACAATTAAATTTTTACATATACCCATTCATTTCAAAAAGCAACATGTGCTTTTATAAATTTTAAGAAAAGATTTTTTTTAATTAAAATTATGATTAAATATACAAGAAACAAAGTAAACAGCATAATTAGATAGAAAAGGAATGCATTTCAATTAAAATTATCAGCAAATCTACATATAAATACCACTGACTTAACTGTGCTAGAATCATTGGTACTTTCATCAAGAGACAAAGAAAAATATTCAAATTTCAATTTGAACTCTGTAAAGGTATTTTGTATATTGGCAGCAAGTTCATCGATACAGCTAATTATAAGCAATAAACTTGCATTAAAATTTTTTCTCTCTGTACTAAATATACCAAAAACTGTTTGCAGGCACTCCTTTACAAATTCGCAATAGAATAATTTTTAAAATATTCTGTAATTTTCTCACTAATAACAAAACTTGATCGCATAATAGCATCAAAGCCTTGAGACCTTTGGATACATAATTTTTTTGCATGTTTAGTGCACCATAACATTTGAATTTTTCTTTCTATGATGGTTTTAGAAACTTTCAGAATTTGCTTTTTACTCTTATGCACAAATTCTGTCTTGTGGGTCAATGTCGCTGCAAATTAAATTTAGGCTATTAAAGAACACTTTCAAGAACAGTGTAAAGGTAAATTGGGAAAGAAAAATTGATGTTCCACAAAATACATTCATACAAAAACTTGCACATCAATATTCGCATGCCACTTGAAAAGTGCTTGCAGGCCAGATGTGGCCCAGCAGGATGCATATTGCCTGTGGCTGCACTATAGCATTGTTATTTGATATACTGGATAATTTAGGAATATTTATTATATGAAAATTTTATTGTTACTATCATTATTATTTACAGTGAAACACTACAATTACATAAAATTCAATGACTATTTTGGCCTTTATTAAAACTTTGCACATCTCATTTAAATTATTAAAATTTTGTTAAACTAAGTACACTCAATAACACTCCACAACATTTGGAAGAAGAAAAACTGTTGGAAACCAGTTAACACAGAGAACTGCTTAAATTTCCAGTTTTAAATAGACTTAATATTTAATATTATTAGATTCAAATTAATGATTATTTTTAACAAGTTGTAAAATAACTTCTCCTCCCCAAGGGGGTTGCAGGCGCTTCAAAGAGAAACATAGCAACTTAGTTACTAATAAAGAGTATACACTATGCTATAAAAAGTATCTAGCCACATTCAAGGCTCCCTAACTTTGAAAATAAGCTTTTTATTGGGAAAAAGTCATAAATTGAATCTCACCCAAATCTCTCAAACTCTCAACAATATTTGTTTGATATTTAAACAGCTATTAAAGTTGAATGCAATAGCAATGCTACCAGTAATAAGTATTTACTGCCAAAGTTCATTAAATTAAAATACAAATGCCTACTGTAAGAAATTATTTACTAAAATAAATATGTGTTTAAATGGGTGTAATAATTATTTCAGTTTTCACCAATTTGAAAACAAAGGTGTTTACAATGGGTTAAATAGTAGCTTCTGCCATAAAATTTTTCACTTTTAATATCTCCTTAAATATTACACAACTCTTATTGAAAACTTAGATTTAGAGAGAGTTGAGTGAAATCATCTCTTGTATTCTCCCCCCCCCCCCCCCTTTATAAAAAAAACATATTTTTGAAGTTAAAGGAGTGTAATAATATGCTCTTTGTAGCACAGTGTATTTTGCAATTCTCATTTTAAGTTCTTTTTTTTCATACAATAGGTATAATGCAATCTTTTGATTTAAACTCGTGCCCTTTATTGATGTATTAAAAATGCCAACTGTGTGGTTTTTTAATAAAGTAGCAGATAAATATTGATGCATTATACAGTTAAAATAGATGAAATTTATGAGACTACCTTATGGTTGTGAACTTAGAATTCAACTGTGAAAAGATCAATACTCTAGAGATCATCTTAAGGATGGTCATATTCAGGAGAGTATAGCAAGATCATCATGCTCAAAGGGTACTGTGACCTAAAAGCTTGGAAATGGAGTCATTAAAAGAATTGATAGCAAAAGATTTACTTCAAAAACATTGCCATTAATTTAATTGGTTTTGGTAACATTCTCCTCTCTTAAAATGTCTCCTAAATAACTGTACACATGTTTTAAAACAGTCACTATATAAATATAATATTTCACTATGAAAGATAAGTATACCTAGAGATAGAATACTTTATTTTGGATAAATATGCTCATAGAGTTTTGCTAGCTTCCTCAGGCATAAACATTCCTTTTAATTCTTGCCTTTTTTTTTATAAGAACAAATAGTCTGTCTCAGGAAGGTGACAATTTGCATTGATTGTTTTAGGTTTTATGGCATACTAACAATTAGGCTACAGTGTGCCAAACAAGGCATGAGGAAAACAAGTTAAGAGACACATGCCATTTTAACTTTGGTTAAAGTTCTAAGCCTGAAATATAATAAAATACAGTGACAAAAGGAAGCAAGTACAGTATGAGAAATATTTAAAAAATAGTTGTGAAAAAATGGTTGAAAAAATGGAACAGGTGAAGATGAGGCTTAACAGAAATTAAAGCCTACAGACAGCTAAGCCCATGTAGATGACAGTTGATGACAGTTGATTAGCAACTATGTAGTCAAGGATGAGGGATTGTGTGCATTTATACCATAAAGATCAGATGGGATCACTCAGATGAGATTTGATTTTCTATAACAATGTCACCAGAAGTCTATAGCCAATCCCACTGAGGACCCAGACCTATCTTTGTATATGGGCAGAAGTCTGAGTCTGCAGCACATGGCTGACAAAGACCAGTGAAAACATTTGCAAAGAGGTGATGATGTAATTTAACTTTTATGTGTTAGATATTTGGGTATAGTGTTCCTTTTATTCTCCATTTTAAATTAAATGCATATGAACTGACTTTAAAATCAACAGAAATGAGTAGTTTATTAGCATAATTTAAATTCATGAGACCTCAATGACCACTGCCCAAAGGACAAATTAATGCGTTGTTACTTTCATTCCGTAAAAGAGAGAACTGAAGTTTTAAATGTTTTTAAACATGACTTACTTCCAGAGATTCAGAGAGCTCTTCTTCCTCATCAGAATCAACTACACTTTCAACCAGGCCTGAAAAATCCACATCTTGGTCCTCCAGGGATGACTGTACAGACTGCATTGTGTCTGATCCTGAGTACGCTGATGATGTATCACTACTGTGAGAACTTCGATTGGACTTCACTAAAACACTACCTCTCTGTAGGAGAGGATGTGGAAAATCCATTGGGTACTGAAAAAAAAAGAATATTAAGCAAAAATTCTCAGCTTTTTGAACAGGGTTATAAAATATTAGTACCAGTATGTTTTCATTTTTGAACATTTGTAAAAAATTATCTTTCAACATTGTGACTTAATTTATTATGAAGAAAGTGACCCACATTACTATTACAAGGTACACACACAGTCCTATCAGAATAATATGACCACCCACGAATCAATACCTTTGATCTGCTGGACGTTCAAAAAGGAATGAAGCAAACTTTGTGGACTCGGAAACAGCAAACTTCGTGGGCTGTTCGTGAGGTGCTATAGTAAGAGTGTACTAAGAATGGACTGCTGGCACACTAAGTACCTCCAGATGTCATAACTGTGGAGCCTCAAAGGTCATCGACCCCAGAGAAGTACGTCGCGCCTCTGTCGACTGCCAAAGGGCAATTGATGTACAACAGTGCAGCAATTGACCACTCAAATGAATGCTGGGGCACCCAGGTACATGTCCCCGATAACAGTAGGGTAAACCCTGTTGTTATGCATGGGTCTCCGGAGTCGACACTGTGTAAAGGCACCCATGTTAACCAAGGTCCATCAGCAACGACACCTGCAGTTCGCACAGGACTACCATCATTGGATAGTGGAAGAGTGGAAAAGGGTTGCCTTCTCCAATGAATCAAGGTTTCTAATCCACAGAAGTGACAGGCGGTGGTGGATACAGCATCAGACCCATGAGAACCAACACCCGGACACACTTGTCGGTCAAGTACAGGCCGGCAGTGTGCATGTCTGGAGGATGTTTTCCTGGTATGATCTGGGACTGCTGGTACCACTGGATGGGTCCCTGAATGCCAATGGCTACCTGTCCATCCTCGCTTCCCCCCCCCCCCCGATAGGGATCCACCTTGCTGAGGTGTGTGTGTGTGTGGGGGGGGGGGGGGGTTAGGGCTTTAATGAAGTTGAAGGCTCTGCTGACTAGAGCTGCTCATGTCAGACCCAAGATGGAAGGGCCGGACTAAGAGCTCCCGTCACAGGAGCTGAGGCAACTTGGATTTTATATCCTTGTTTGTGGTGCCCCAGGACTTGGATTAAATTTTGGCTTTGACCAAGGGATGAACTTTACTTCTATAGTACTGTTCGCCCTAGAATGTTGGGGTTGAGCTTTACCTTCATGGTACCGACTTGACCCCAACGTAGATAGTGGTAACGTGACATACTCCTTATAGATGGCATGCAGTCTCTGAATTGCGATATATCTGGGTATGTAATTTAATTACCTGTCCATCCTTGTTGACCACATGCATCCCTTCATGTTGGACATTTACCCTGGTGGTGATGGTGTCTACCAACAGGACAATGTACCCTGTCATGTAGCTAAGGTCGTGCATGACTGGTTCCAGGAACACGACAGCGATGTCTCCGTTCTCCCTTGGCCAGCGAAATCGCCCGGCCTCAATCCCAAAGAGCACTTGTGGGACCATTTGGATCAACAGGTTCAGTGTGTGGACCCACAACTATGTCATTTCCAGAACCTCCATGCTCTGCTGGAGTCCGAATGGGCACATGTGCCTCTGGCATCCTTCCAGGGCCTCATTTGTGTCCATGCCACATCGTCTCATTGCTGTCATCCGGACAAAGGGTGGTTATTCCCATTATTAGGTAGGTGGTCATATTATTCTGATACAACTGTGTATTTTAGATACTATTATGATGTTCAAGTCTGATGGTGTTAATTGGGTACAGAAGAAAAATAGTTTTGAGCAGAGTGGGATCTGAACCCACCACCCCCTTGATAAAATTTTTCCTCTGTACCCAATTAACATAATCATAATTCAACAGTGTAATAGTAGCTAAATATCTTGCAATTACAAAAATGCTGTGGATTAAAATGTACCATATCACTGTTATCAAGATCAATACACAGACAAACTTTTTTTTTTCTTTCAAACAATAAAATTTGTTCATGATAAAGGAATTTCAACAATATCCTTTTCCACTTGTATGTTGGACTTGATCTGATATTTCAATTTATGTCTCTTTATAGTTGGAAATCAACATTTTCCATATAGAAAAAAAAGAGTAGTAGCTATGAGGCTGATCATAACATGCAAAATGTGGCTGTACTTCTTTTCTAAGTAAATGAATAGTAAGTAAATTAACTTTTTATTATGTATATTATAGAAGCTTAGTAGGATAACAATTATATGCCTAAAAAGTTTTAGCTCCTGAAATAGTTAACCAAAATTTAACTCCCACTCTGCCATCAGTGAAAAAGAGGGATACTAATGGACTTGGAAAAGCAGCCATCTATAGGATAGGACATAAAGCAGTGACCCATATGTAGAGGAGCCACTTCCTATGCACATTAAAGAATGCAATGAATGGCCTTGATATGAGGTTTTCACCTCCTTTCTAAAGCTGCCCAATGGTTCCCTTCCCCTACAGAGTTCTGGGTTTTAGTTAAAGTGACCAGACCATTAGCTTGTGACCAGACCATTTAGCCCATTGTGTGTATAACCAATTCAAATCCAAATTATTTCAATCTATTCTACAACAGAATTTGCAATTAGTTTTATATATCTCTTTCAGTTTACATTAATTAATAATGAGACAATAATAGCAACAAAGTTTAAAATTAATACCAAATCATTGGCACTTGACTTTAACAACCTTTCAAGAAAGCATTCCTGGAAATAACTCCTCTCTCACTAACATATTGCTATATATCAAATGGGAAAAAAAATATTTTTTCCAATATGCTTTACAAAAAAAAAAAACTAAACTCAAAAAATTTTAAAACCCAATAATAATTTTTTAGCAAGAAAATTCTCAAAAGTTGATATTAAAATGCAGTTATCAGCACTTTGAAAAAGTATGGAGCAATCAAAAAGGTTTGACTATTATCATTAAAAGGGGTCTTATCAGTTGGAGATATTCAAAAACTTATCCTGCTTCTCAAAAGTACAAAGCAAAAAAACTTCATTTCACATATTTTGGGGTATTGTCTGTCCTGACATAAATAAAGCTGTGGGAATTGGTGAAAACCCTTAATATTTTGAGTTGTAAAAAAACACAATTCATTGGAAAACTTTAATTATTCACAGTAAATCATTTTTTAATATACAAGACATTTTAAGATCATTGTGTGATAACTCAACTATGGCCAAATGAGCTTCTGTTGCATACTTCAGATTAATAAAATATATATGGCAAAAGGATTAACCAAATATTTCAATGAAATTCAAACTGCTAATAATATTTTTGCCAACTCAGAGCTAAATTGCAAAACAAATATGAATCCAAGATTAAATCAAAACAAAATTTTTAATCAAAACATTTTCCCTTAAAAAAATTTTTTTCTTTACTTATATTTTATCAATTTGAAATTTAATAATCATGCACTAAAAACTTGAAAAAGTTAGAATTTTTGCATAATTAAAAAAAACACAGGACAAGACAAAACTCTGTTAAAATCTATGATGTTAAATAAATAAGTTTAAGAAATAAATTAGCTTGCTATGCAATTAAAATTCAGATGGATTAAAAACAGGATTATTCATATTCAATAATTTTCTCATGTACACTGATGGCCATTAAAAGTGCAACACCAGGAAAGACAAGAGATATCAAAGCCACATTTAGTGAATACATAGCTTATGTTACAAGGATCAAATGATTACAAATACAACTCAGTTAGACTTGTGGAATACAAAGAAATCAGTATCTTGTGTAGTCACCATGAGCGGCAATAACTGCTACTACATGGTCCGGCATTGAGAGGATGAGACGTTGGTTGTGTGTTTGGGGAATGTCAGTCCATGCAGTTTCGATATGTAGCCAAAGTTTATCTGTTGCAGTAGCTGCTAGTTGTCATGAGATCATGGACCAGACATGTTCAATTGGGGACAGATCCGGTGAACTTGTAGGCCAAGGCAGAAGTGTCACATGATGGCTAACCAGTAATTGTTGGATGATGCATGCCACACGTACTCGGGCTAAATTAAATATATATATATAGATAAATTTATATATTTGCATAGCAAGCTAATAATAAATTTTCAATAAATTCAACAGAGTCCTGTTGGTAAATGCCACCAGAGAGCCTCTGAAGATAAGGTATGACCATAGGCTCCAACACATCAGTAATGTAATGTGGCTGCTCAAAGTACCAGAAATGCTTAGGAGGCACATGAGTGAATGGAGTCCAATGGCACCACATACCATAACACCAGGGGAAAAAATAACCCAGTCAGAACAACCATAACACCTGTAAGGTGCTGCATCATGCATGTCTCACTGAGCCTGCCACCGCCAGATACGGATTTGTCCATCATGGTGCTGCTTACTGAAGTGGGATTCGTCTGAAAAGACAATGCGATACCATTCACATATCCATACGCAATGTTCTTGGCACCACTGCAGTCGCATACACCTGTGTTGTAGAGTCAATGGTAGTTGAAGCAATGGCCACCTAGCAAAGATGCCCCGATGCTGCAGATGACATCAAACCATATGTGCAACACATCCTAATTGTTTAGCGAAGGTGCTTGATGTGGCTGTATGATCATTCAAAGTCATGCAGCGAGATGTCTGTCCTCTCGTTCGTTCGTGTGACAGGACAGTTGAGATCCCTCAAGTCAGTGAGTTCGTTTCTCCTCTATACACTGACTATATACTCCGTCCAACACGAGCACCAATGTTTCGGTACAATAATTCTTCCTTCCTGTAATCCCACAATTTGCCCTCGATCAAAGTCGGAAACCTGGTCATATGGATGCTGTGTTCTTCGGCAGGCATACTTGATCCTTTAGTGCGCAAGAACTGCGAGCAAACAATTCCAGTGCTTTACACTGGCTCTTTGTAATCTCCTCTTATACCACTTCCAGGGGGCATTACTGTCACAAATGATGTGTATATGTGCTGCGCTTTGAATCATTTACATGTTTTCCCATGGGCTACCTGTCTTGCATATTTCGGAACAATCTTATGAGTTCTTCTTGATGTTCACTTTAAATGGCCAGCAGTTTATATCAAAAAAATTTCACACAGGTCACATCAATTATTAATATATAATCTATTTAGTCAGATAATCTCAGCTGTTCAACACAAAGACATTTATTGTGTACCACTATTTCAATAGTCTTGCTTGAATAAAAAAAAGTTAAATATGAAAGGTAAATATAATTTCTACAGTTATTCCTATTCATCACTGTGGAAAGAATTTCAATATTTACTCATAGAAATAAAAACAATCTTCTTAACACATTAACTGATATAATATGCTACACTTTAAAAGGAAAATACTATACTTTGGCAATATAAACTGAATGAGTTCATCAAAACAATCCAATTTATTCTATTTATATACTATATCTCATATTCAATGATAAATGTGGCAAATAAATAAAAATACTTGAAATAAATTGGTTGCCCTGACTGGGATTCGAATCCAGGCCTCCCAGAAGCATGCTGGGTGACCTGGGTTCGAATCCCAGTCAGAACAACCAATTTCTTTCAACTAATTATTTCAAGTGTTTCTGATCTACAGGACATTTTCCTGTAATACTTAAATTACTAAATAAAAATAAATTAGACACAAATCCTGTTTACAATTAGATCATACACTGAGTCAAAAATACAGTAAGAAAGATGGAACTAAATGCAATCCAAATGGAAAGTAAAAGAACAAAAAAAAAATGCTGTGTGAAGGCAGTAGTCAACTAAATTACATGCATGCTATGAAAAACACAAATGTGAGTGCCAAATAAAAATTAAAGATTAAAAAAAAAAGTGAAACCAGAAACTCCAATAAAACAAAGTTCTAGAGAAAAAATATATTCAAAAACAATTCCAAACAGAAACAACAGCATGCCAAGTCGCAGGCACTTAAAGGCACATGGTAAACATACCACTAAAGAAATACTGATAATCACTAATTACACATAAACATTGAAGAATTACTTTTAATTAACCTGATTTAAAGAATAGCTGTGACTGTCAAATGATTGCGATCCATAGCCTTGTTTCATACGCTAAAAGTAAAAACAAAAGTTCCCAAGAAGTCATTATAACTGCTGTATTTCAACACTGCACAGTTTATTCCAAAACTATAAAAAAACTTCGAAACTGCATATATAAAATATGTACAAAGCACTTTCCTAATTGTTAGACACCAAGCATATTTTAAATCATACTTTGCCTGAAAAGTGAACTTTTAATAATCTTAAGTTAATGAACCTTCTCTAGAGCTATTTATTACTATACACATTGAGTAATAATATTTTGAAAATTTCACAAGATTCAAATCCACCTCTCCAGAGCATCAAGTGACTTATTTATTTAAGTCCATTTAACTCAACACAACATAAAAAGCAATAGTTGCTGTCCCAGATCACAGATGCACCAAGACCAGGTGCCAAAATCATGGGAAGAGTAAGAAGTCATATTAATGGAGAGAAAAGACAGAGCTGGCTTCAGTTCAGTGGTAGAATACTCTGGCATGTTTCTAGAGAGATGAGGGTTCACCATCCCACACATTGGCAAAACCTTTTTCCACAAAAATATTTATTGATTTATTGATGTTAAAGTCAACAGTGAATTATTATTTATTGTTTAATAATATTTTGCTTGATTTTTTTCCATTTACTAAATTTTTTTAGCTTGAATGTTAAAATTTAAAAAAAAAGGTGTAGCAAAACTTTTTTATGCATTTCCATCAAATCATGCTTTGTTATCTTTAAAATGACCAAAAAATTATAATTTTTTTGTATTTAAATAAACAATGAAAGTGATAACCTAGAGCTTGAATGGGCATGTGTGCCACATATTTTGATATTAATATATGAAAAATATTAAAATCAAAATATTGGGTTTATTCTGACTTCTCTTATAACATACATACACAGGGAGATGCCTGCTGGTTTAGTAGTCAGACCAGGTATGGGGCTTAAATTATAAATGCAACCCACATACCTCCCTTGGCATGCAATCATTTACCATTATACAGTCATATCAGAATAATATGACCACCTACCTAATAATGAGAATAACCACCCTTGGCCCAGATGACAGTGCGAGACAGCGTGGCATGGACACAATGAGGCCCTGGAAGGTTGCCAGTGGCACACATGCCCATTCAGGCTCTGGCAGAGCACAGAGGTTCTGCAGATGAAGTGGTGTGGGTCTGCACACCGAACCTATTGATCCAAATGGTCCCAACAAGTGCTCTATGGGATTGAGGTCGGGTCATTTCACTGGCCAAGGGAGAATGGAGATATCGCTATCGTGTTCCTGGAACCAGTCACGCACTACCTTAGTGACATACATGGCAGGGCGCATTGTCCTGTTGGTAGGCACCATCACCACCAGGATAAACGTCAAACATGAAGGGATGCATGTGGTCAGCAAAGATGGACAGGTAGCCATTGGCGTTCAGGGACTCATCCAGTGGTACCAGTGGTCCCATGTCACACCAGGAAAACATCCCCCAGACATGCACACTTCCACCGCCAGCCTGTACTTGACCGACAAATGCGTCCAGGTGTTGGTTCTTGTGTGCCTGACGCCATATCCGCCACCACCCATCACTTCTGTGGAGTAGAAACCTTGATTCATCAGGAAAGGCAACATATTTCCACTCTTCCACCACGGAGTAGCATTTGACGGTAGTCCCATGTGAACTGCAGGAGTCATTGCTGATGGACCTTGGTTAACATGGGTGTCTTTACACAGTGTCGACTCCAGAGACCCATGCATAACAGGGTTTGTTCTACTATTATTGGGGATACATACCTGGGTATCCCAGCATTCATTTGAGTGGTCAATTGCTGCACTGTTCCACGTTGATTGCCCTTTACCAATCGATGTTCTCCTCTGGGGTTGATGGCATTTGGGGCTCCACAGTTATGACGTCTGGAGGTACTTGGTGTGCCAGTGGTCCATTCTTGGTACACCCTTACTACAGTACTTTGCAAACAGCCCACAAAGTCTGCTGTTTCCGAGACGTTTCCACCCTTGGTGTGGTAGCCGATGATCATTCCTTTTTGAATGTCCGTCAAATCAATACCTCTGCCCATTGTGCTCACATTACATACTATGGCTCATCTGTCCTGGCCGGCTGCTTATATCTCTGTGTGGTCGACCTTGTCATGTGCATTCTGTGATGTGCCTGGGTGGGTATACTGTGATTCCATGGGTGGCCATATTATTCTGATACAACTGTGTATATTGTGTCCTTACAGTATATTTTTCATGTTATTAGATCTTTTTAACATACTTAAAATGCCAGAAGACACAAGTTCATAATAACTTGGAAGTTTTTATTTTTCCCTCAACAAAAAATGCCTTTTCAATATTAAAAAAACATTAGATCTAATAAATCAAATTTATAAAATAGTACAACCTAGTTCTGTTAGTTACTTACCCCAGGATAAGATACTACAGTTCTTTTAGTTTCTATGTTGAAAACTCTTTAAAATTAACATGCCACTTTTAATATTAAAACTAGAGGGTTTTTTGATTTAAAATATTTCTTCTTACTAATAACATATGAAAATGTAAATGTCCATTACTTCAGGGCAGTTACTTGTACCCATCTTATGTCAAGAGAACAAAATTTCATCCTAGGCTTATACTCAAATAGTGGTACGAATACTTGGAATTTATATTATGCATATTATGCAGACAGATGCACTTTTGTGTCTACAGTTTATCTACAGCTCTTAATTATAATTTTGTGAAAAATATTAATATCAAAATAGTGACTGAGTGGCTGATTAGTTTTGTAGCTGAAAGAACGGGGCATGCAGACAACTGCAGACAAAACATTTCCTGTTGCCAAAATGTTTTAATCCTGAGTGAGGTATTCTCTGCAGATGCAAAAATTTTGATAATCATAAATGTGAAATATATTTATAAATAAGTCTAACAAAAAATATGGACGTAATTAATTTCCAACGGGCACTATGAAAAAGGGTTTATCTTTACTGGACAAACAAATATCTGAAAATGCTTTATTTTAAAACAGCTTTTACCTTACTTAATAAACTGCATTAAAAAACAACATTAAACAATGCATAAAAGCAATTTTATTATTCTCTTACTTAAATAAAAAATAAATACCCCCTCAAGCAGCTGCTTGCCACAGAAGAAAAGTTCCTCCAAAATGACATGGAGTAGCAGGTAGACATGTGACATAATGCCATGCCTGCATAACGTCATGTCATTACAGAGACTGGAGTAACACCTCCAGTACCACCTCTGCAATGGTGCATTTCTTTGATGTTTGAGGGTGATGACAACATGGCAACTATCAGTCTGTAAACTGAATCTGGATTTGTCACAGAAGAGAACAATGTCCCATTGTTGTCTGCACCACGACAACCTGCATATCATTTGCCTTGAAGCTGTTCATCCACAAGCCACAGACAGCTCTCTCACTGACATGTATTTGTTACATCTTGCTGTTAGTGCCACATAGCAGTATCTTGAGCCATTGTAAGTCGAGGTCAACCCTGTCAACCCTGTTTAGTCCTGCAAAAATGGATGACTAATATTTCCTATCTCTTGATACCTTCTTGAAAGCCTTCTTGTATGTATTTGTCACACCTATTGCCCTGGCAACATCACTGTGTTTGGCCTGATTCCAATATTTCGATAGCCAATTACATGTAAGGACCAGTGGCGGACTGGGTCTAAAAATATTGGTTGCCAGGAGACAAAGGGGGCCCACTCACAACTATAAGGCTATTATTTTTAACACATTGTCTAATGTTTAAGGGGACTCACTTCATCAGGGGCCCACAGGGCCCACTTTCCATCAGGCAAGCTGACACCCTGGCCAGTCCGCCACTGGTAAAGACAGCCATATGCTGTCTGTGTGACATATATTACAGCAAGTAATCAGTTCAAACACAAATAGAATGTGCTGGCAATAAAAATGAGGTTTTCCACATCAATCCTATTATAGGTTTGTACCTCTTGTCTCTTATACAAATTATATGTGTACCCAGACATTTGCATACACCTGCTGTATCTGCACATACCTTTCGTTGCTGTTTTGGTCGATTGTTTGTTCAATAAAGCCCATTTCATCAACTATGCTTAACTTTCAGACACAAGTGCACATATAACTTGAATCCTACAATGTTCCTACAAAGTGATTAAAATAAATTACAAAGTTATGTTCCTACAATGTTTCCACTAAGCAAAACCTATAAAGTGATTAACATTGGAATTTTTAACTCATGGCATTCTGTAATGCCCATATCAAAACTATTACGAAAAATTGCAAAAGCATTCATAAAAAACATTTATGAAAACTGCAAAAGCTAACCATTGGCCAGACATCTGTTGGTAAACTATATTATATTTAGAATGTACATATGGATGGATATATATATATACATAAAATAACATGCATTTTTCCAAACTTTGCAGTATTTTGAACTTGGCAATCACTTAAAGTTAACACTTATAGGGTTAATTACTATGTATGGAGAATTGCTTCCAGAAGAGTGAATATACTGAATCAGGTAATGACAACGTATATCCAAATCAAATATACTCTATTGCATCACTGAAAGGATTAAAAATTCTTAAACTGCTCTTGAGGATGGATTAATAAGTTCAGCTTCTGTGACATCAACAACAATCTATAAACAGTAAAAACCAAAAGTTATATGAACCACATGGGTCCAAAACAACAGCTATAGATTTTATGTCAGTTGCTCTACAATTTGAGATATTAGAATATTTTCATTCTTACAAATGATATAATAATCCTGATGTAGCAAGCTATTATATTCAATGCCTTACCAAAAAGGTCCTTCCTGCCTGGTACTGTGCATTATCATCTGGCAGGTCAGGGCCAACATGACAGCCCTCCTCCTGGTCCAGCACCAGCATTTTCTCCAGACTGACAGCAGGGCATGACGGGTGTGATCCCTGTCGCATCAATGGCACCTCTGGATAATCCAGCTGGAATAGGAAGAGGAAATGCTCAATTTTTTTTTTCATCCACCAAATGATCATTAAAAATATTCTATGGGTATTATGCCTCAGTCTTCCTTTACTCACAATAATTAAGATAAAAATTCATCAAAAGATGCAATAATATTGCAACACCTATGAGATTCAATTAAAGTTTAAAATTCAATAAGCTTTAACTGGCATAGTGGTTAGGGAGTATCTACTGCTCCAGCAGGCAAACTTTTGTCATGCCCACATTTCAGAAAATATAGATTCGACGTATTTTTGGGACTCAATCTCGCGCGCTATTTTGTTGTTTTCATCACTCCAAACCTTGACCTTGCCTATCATCCAGTCTTTTGCTCTCCAGTACTCACGCCCATGAGAATAAAGCCCCAGGGCTCAGATTCTTAAAGTAGGTGCAAGATGCCAATTCTGTTTGAGAGAGAAAATATGAGAAACAAGTAACTCATCTTGGTCTGACAACTGCTATCCAGCTGCCAAAGCATCAACAATGGCCAATGTTGATGTGCGTTAGGATCAACAGGATTCAAGTTTTATGTGCACTTGTGTATGTGCACTCCTTGTTATATGTGCACTCCCATGTACTTCCCAGATGGTCTGCCCCTTTCCCCTGGACCCAGGCAAGGAACCTAAAAAAGGAAGTGAGACCCTCTTTTTCATCCGATTCTTGTATGCACAGGGTGAAAAAAATTGTCTCTGCTGCTTGGGCAAAGTACTGCATAGACTATAACAAAAGATAGCATACCAGCTGAAATCAAGAGGTCACAGCCGATTATGAGAATGCTTAGCCTTTGATATGCTGGAGTGAATAACTGAGGAGGTGAAACTGATATATTAGGCTCAGGATGGGCAGAGTGTGAGCAGCACAAGTTGTACTGGGACTTGATGCCACCCTTGTGCCGAGCAGAAAAGACCAGACATTTTTTCTGTTATGATCCCCTTTATCCCACAGTAACTTGAATGTTATCACCCAATTTAGCATAAGCCACACTGCCCTAGACCTCTGGTGTTGATTATCACTGAGGCTGTTGGTTGGCATGTTTGGGATTTTATGGCACAATGGCAACTAAGGCCACATTGCACCAAACAAGGTTAATAGTAGAAGTATAAACTAATAAAAATCATGGAAACCCCACAATAAAAATAAAAAATAAATAAATACCCCCTCAAGCAGCTGCTTGCCACAGAGGTCTGACAGGAGTCTGTCAGTTTATATGCCATAGTAGAAGGTCTGTGAGGATGGCAAGACCTTACACACATCCATGCCTTACCCGGGGCTCGAACCTAGATTAGTAGCCAAGTGTGCTAATCAGTCAGCCACGGGATGGCTGAAGATGCAAGTAAAACCAGGTTAAAAAAAAATAGTCAACAATTGCAAAACAGCAAAAACAACAATGGGTATATAGTGGAATAAAACAAAAGGTAAAAATGTAAAAAAAAAATTAAAGACATGTAAAATAACCATTAAAATGCAAAAATTCAAAGACAGGAGTTAAAAGTGAGTCATCTGATAAAAGATGTCTGAGTGTAAGGGGCTCAGATGTAAAATTATGAAAGTTAAAATAAAAACAGTGTTCAAGGCTAAAAGCAGTACAATAGATTAAACTACATTTAATGGTTAAAATAGTGTCACAAAACTTACACTTAGGTTCGTTGCCCACCCGAAGAAGAAATGAATGACCTAAGTGGAGCTGAGCAAGTCTTGCATATTCCTGTGAAAAACAGACTGCCATGGTTTGATTATGAGCTTGATCTCACAAAGCTTGTTACCAACCAGTTCAGAGATCTCTGCAACTGTGCCTGGAGCTCGATGCAAAAACACTGCTGGAAATTCACGTATGGAACCAGCAGCGGAGAGCTGGACAGGGGCATGGCTGCCTTTGCAGCAGCCTCTGCCAAGTCAATTACTGAGGTCTTTATACCTGTTGCTCTCACAGAGTTAATAGTAAACTTAAGTAATAAATGCATTTAACTGGGAATGTCGTGTGATGTTTTCTGTGTGTATCCCTCTCAGTTTAGACCTGAGGAACAGTGGGAGAAAAAGTCCCAAACTTGAATCTGCTAACATTAAAATTGAAAGTTATTGCAGCCACAGGCCCACTTTCCTGAGTGTGGTCCTGGGGGTTAACACAATGCCATTTTTGCCCTATAGTCCTTTTTTATTATTTGCCCCAGATGTCCTCCCTCTCCAGTAAACCGGAGTTGGGTGTGACACTTTGTGTGTTAATTGGAACTGAAGCCATGGTCAGTAGCGACTTCAGTCACAGTAGGGCATGTCCTTACACAGTAATGGTCCACCATTGCAATAGGGAATACATATGCAGTTAATCATAATGACATCCTTTGCCCTTTGGTTTTGTGGATTAAGTCACTGCCTTTTCAGTGACACTTGCTGACTTCCCTCAGGGTTCTCAGTTCAATCCCAGCTTGGGGAAGCCCCCTCTTGGCATGATCTGCCTTCTGATTTGGCTGATAAGGAGTAATGTTTGGAGATTCAGATGGATTTCTCTCATATGCCAGTGTTAATTAAAAAAATACGAGTTGAATTCAGATGCTGGTTCTCTGCTCTGTGCGTAGATGGCTGGGTTGTTTTACCTATGAGCAACACTTTTGTTTATGCACAATGGGCTAAATGGCCAGGTCACAAGGACCCTGAGGGCTCAGAGAACGTTGGAGGAAGGGAACTCACTGGACAGCTGTTAGGACACAGATGACAGTCTACCATTAAGGCCATCCAGCATGTTCTTTAACTTGCATAGGATATGGCCCTCCAGCACATGGGGCATTGCATAACATCCCATCCAATGGTCGGCTGCCTTTCCAAGCCTATTGGTGTCCCCTAATGATAGGGTAGTGTAAAGATAAATTTCAACACTGGCCCACATGGGACCTCGAACCCGGGCAGATTATGAGCCTGACATGCTACTGACTGTAACTAAAATTAGGCTGTATAATTGTTCTTTTTAAGGTTAGTTAAGATAGCAAAACATGGACCTTTTGCAAGCATGATAGCAAGAAACTTGATGCCTTTGATTCTAGATGCTTACACAGTATCTTGAGCATTAGGAGGTTTGACTTTGTTAGTAATGATGAGGTTAGAAGGAGTCATCAACCTCTGTTGAGCAACATATTGTGCAGAGAGAGTTGTTGGGTTGGATTGTTTTACCTCTGAGTGGCACTTTTTTGCATACAAATAGTTAAATGGCCAGGTCACAAGGATCCCGAAGGCTCAGATAAGGTTGGGGGAGGGAACCCACTGGAACAGCTGTTGAGAGACAGATGGTAGCCTCCCGTCAAGGTAAACCAATGTGTTCTTTAACATGAACAGGGTTGGCTCTCCCACACACAGGGCCATGGCTTAACATCCCATCCGAGAGACGGCAGCCTTTCCAAGCACATCGGTGTCCCCTACTGACTGTGGGCAGGGCAGGGACTTTTGCAGAGATAAATCTCAACAAAATGGCCAGGTCACATCGGCTCGCTGGACGTGTGACACTGGCCCATGTAGGACCTGGGAACTGCAGATTACAAGCCTGGAGCTCTACCAACCACTACGTAAAAGCTAGAAGTAGTTTCTAAGATTCCTCTCTGTGTAATGTTTTGCAAATGGGCAAAAAAATTTAACATTTGCTATATTCCACTTTTATTTACACATAATATGTAAAAATAAAATGTAAATTGCTTGCTATCGGCATTTTACCAAATGCAAAACTTTTCTGTCCTTTTAGAAACATTTCCCCCCAAACATTTAGAAATCACATATGGGTTTATTCATCAACATTTATAATTGACTGTCACAAAAATGAGGAACCAGAGTTAGTACTAGATAATTAGCTTCATTAACAATGAAGAAAATAAAAACTTATCAGGTTTAATTAGTTTATTTAAGAGACTGTTTTGCAGTACTAGGAATGATAGTGATTTTCTGAAATAATGTATTAAAGCAGTATTTTTCAAACTGTGGATGGTGACTCCTAGGGGTTTGCTGACAAGTCTCTATTAAAAAATCCAAAGTATACTTTAAAAAAATCAAACTGTTTGGATATTTAAAGTCACTGAAATTTTTCAAAGATTGGCTTTCAAGAAAAATCTTCTAATCGAAAGAAAACTGCTAGATGCCACTGGCATGATATTCTCTTACTAAAACACTTAGTCAAAACAAATTTATTAGGAAGCATTTCTGGTGAGATTCACACATCCCAGATCACATACTTAAACCTATGGTGACTGCTAAAAGTCTTTGAAAGCATGGTTTGAATTTATGGACTTATGGTGACAGCGTATTAAAATTAAAATACAAAGATAAACAAGACAGGTAGAAAAATACTACTACTTATAAAACATTAAACTGGCAGTGCAAAAAAAAAATCAAGGTTATCTAACAAATCAAGGTGTGTTTAAGAATGGTAAAAATGTAATCTACATCATTTCCCATTTAATCTTTTATTCTTAAGAATATTTCACATTACTACTCGGTTTTTAAAATACTACAGAGAAGTATTATAAAAATATATCTTTGAAATTCCTTTATCTCTGGCCACATATGCAGAACATAATTGAAATTTAATGGTTCACTTGCTAATTATGAACAATAACGTTCTGCCTAAATCTGCGTTTTTGCGAAATAAAAACTACTATTGAAGTAGAAGAATAACATATCGCCTTTGCGAAATGTGATGTGCTCATTTTCAAAAAGAAAGAAGCCTGATTTTTTCACTCTCAACAGTGGAAAATTTAACTAATAGATGATTGGGGATTATCCAACATTAAAAAAAAAGCATCTCTTAAAATGAAAAAGCTGCGTTTTCTCACCCTTCTGGGATTAAGAGGGCAAATCACTTGTTAGTGTAAACCCTTTGGGCACCACATTCTACCACCCAAATTCCTTGCATGAATAGTTCGTTTACAGGTCATTTAAAGGATTTGACATTTTTCCACTTCAGCGCCCTCTTATGGCGGAAATTAAAATTATTACAAAAATTCGGAAAGATGCGAATCCTTACATAGTAAATACAGATTATCTGTAGAAATAGACTTCAACAATTATTAAAAACATCTGAAAAAAATTATCGCTGACGTGGCGGGAATCGAACCCCCAACTCAGGGGTTATCAACGTCGAGTACGCCATGAAAGCTCAAAAGTCGCTAGATCTAGTAACAAAGTCGCTAAGTTGGCATTATTACACTATAACTAGAGTTTTATCTATCTATGTAAGGAGTACGCCAGTTACATACCATTTACAGGGAGTACGTGAAGCATAAAAGGTTGAGAACCACTGCTCTAGATACATGCCAAAGGGTCAGTGTATATTATTATATATATATATTATTATGTTTATATATATAATATTGTTACGACAGAAGAATCTGGCAACCGAAAGCAAAGTTTCAGCCAACGAATTGAACTTTGGGAGAATTTGGAGAAGAAGAGTGGAGCGTTAACGGTCGTTGTATTGTAACGGTCGGAGAGTTCGAAAATGGACGGTGAGCTGTTCTGAGACAGTGCGCGTAAGTATCAAGAAGTAACTTGATGTGTTGTGTATACGCGGAAGGATAAAAATGGGATCTTTTATCGTTAAGTATCAAGAAGTAACTTGATGTGTTGTGTATACGCGGAAGTATAAAAGTGGGAACTTTTATGGCTAACTTCGAATGTCTACACGGACTGTCTTTTTGTTCGGCTAGTGTGTGAAAAGTTATTAGCACAGGACGAGAATTGGTTTACGAGTGAAGATCTTCGGGTGACCTGGTAAATCAAGTAAAAGGTAGTATTTAGTAAAATACACAGAGCTGATATTGTGTGCTCTACGCAGGAAGATTGATGACTTGTGCATGTTAATAGTTGATTTGTTAATAAGATACTTCATCCATATTTCCTTTGTAACAATTTACCTTGTATTGAATTTGGTTTTGAAATATAGCTTTTAATACTCACGCTCAGCGGCTATCCATTTTTTTGAAATCCGCAACATTTGGTGTCAGGAGTGGGATAATTTTTTGAATGCCGTTAACTCAGTAGAATGGCATGTTCTAGGTAAAGTTGATAAATAGCTTGAAAGCCGATATGAAAGATATGAAAGCCGATATGGCTGCGCTGACTGATATGAAAGCCGATATGGCTGCGCTGATGACTGATAGGAAAGCCATTATGGCTACGCTGATGACTGATAGGAAAGCCATTATTGCTACGCTGATGACTGATAGGAAAGCCGTTATTGCTACGCTGATGACTGATAGGAAAGCCGTTATTGCTACGCTGGTGACTGATATGAAAGCCGATATGGTTACGCAGATGACTGATATTAAAAGTGATCTAGCTGCCCAAAGCGATAAAATAGGTGACTTGAAAGCCGAAATGGCCGCACAAAATACTGAGATGAGAGATGAAGTGGCTCCTCAAGTTGGTAAGATTATTGATCAGTTCAAGGATAGTAAAACCGAACTCAATAGACAATGCAATAGTTTAAATGTTGAATTTGTCAGTGAAAAAGATGATCTTGATAGTGTTAAGTTAGATTGTAAACATGGAAAAGAGAAAGGCAACGCATATAAAAATGTGGATCTGCTACTGAAAATCAAGAATCGTAGAGATAGCGCAGATAATGCCTTTGACCACGCAACTACTGGTAATGCATGGCAGAGTGTCTATGTCGCTGGTGACATGTCTAGGAACTGTGAAGAACAATCACACAGATCAGAGAGCTGTGAGACTATACAGTACGCTTTGCACTTCAAAATACCTAGGTATACAAGTCTGTCACGATCTGAAGAGAGATCCACACGAAAGGTATTCTATTCCTCGCCGTCAGCAAAATGCGTCATGGACAATTATCGCAAAGGCAGAGTAATGAGTGGTAATGAGGGGGAACGAAACAGAGTTTACGTTTCGCAGAGTGGTCCGAGTAAAGAAGAGGCGTCCATTCATCATAGATACAAAGTGCCATTCGACGTTACCGGGGAAGTCGGAGAGATTTTACCGAAGCATATAGCCACACTCGAATCGTTTATAGAAAGTGGGGATTTAAGGAAGAGGAATTCCGAAGGATGGCTTAGAAGCATAACAGGTGATGCTAGTAATAGAGCTTCAGGCAGAGACAGTACTTCAAAGACTAACTTTCTGGATGAAACTAAGCCTCAGAGTTACGATCAGAGAGAAGTAAAGCCCTCAGACAATCTCAACGAAACCATGCTGAATTTCTTTTCTGAACAGTCAATGTGCAGATTTGGACATTATAACCATTTAGATTATAAGGATATAGAAAAGTTTTATCACGACTACAAGAGCTCTAAAGTGGACAATATCATGTTACAGAACTCGTCGCTGATCTCCAGAATGAACAATTTGGCAATCATGACTGATATTTCCCTGGCTAATTACAATGAGAGCTCCAAGAAAGTGAATTCGGAAGAAACAGCAAATATGACCTCCTCGGGTCATGTGTTTTGCTGGAGACCCGAGTGGCGCCATCGGATGGTAGATAAAAACAGCACAGGAGGTGTCGGCAACAAAGTGAGTCTTGTCTTGGCTCCTGCACTTGCTGCTTTAGGTCTCAAGGTCCCTATGATCTCCGGTCGTGCTCTCCAATTGACGGGAGATACTCTGGACAAATTGGAATCCATCCCTGGCTTCACAGTCGACTGCACTAAAGATAAAATCGAGCAGATGATGGAAGACGTCGGATGCTGCATCGTAGGACAGACAGAGGAGCTGGTGCCAACAGATAAGGAGATTTACCGCTGCAAGGATCTGACGGCTACCGTAGATAGCGTTCCTCTAATGAGATGCTCAATTGTGTCCAAAAAGCTGGCTGAAGGAGTGTGCGCTTTGGTTTATGATGTTGAATTCGGAAAAGGAGCTATTGATCTCATCAGTACAGAAGACGCTGTTGATTTAGTTAAGAAAATGGTTGCAGCATCACAAGCTCGTGGAATGAAGATTTCAGCTGTTATCAGCAACATGGATTCACCTCTTGAAAACTCTGTTGACAACTCTCTGGAAGTGATGGAAGCTGTTCAGTGTTTCCTTGGTAACGGATCCTTGGAACTGCAAGAGCTCGTCGAAGAGTTAGGAGGAGAACTTCTGCGTTTGGTGAACATTGTGGATAATAGGGTAGATGAAGCATCACGTGTCTGCAAGGTTCTGCATAACGGCAATGCTTTGAACAAGTTTCGTAACATGTTAATAGAACAAGGAGTATCTGAAGATGTTGCAAGCTGGCTATGTGAAGGTAAAACAGAAAAAATATTGCTAGCAGCCCGACACATCACTGATTTCACTTATACAGGAGAAACAGGTAAGGTTGTCGGATTAGAAGCTGCAGTTCTAACAAGATTATGGAAGGAGGAGATGGACCGAAGAGCTAAAAAGAATTATGGAGCTGATATTATATTTGTGAAGCACCTTGGGGATCAAATGGAATCAGGTGAAATATGGCTGAAGGTTCATCACGACAGTTCTGAATTAAGGGAAAGTCAACTGACAAAAGGGTCAGACTGGAGGATGAAACTCCTCCCTAGATTTTATGTCACTAATGACTTTCATTCCTTGTTACTGTTGATAGAAGTAAAAATCCAAAGAAGAAAACTTTCGACAAAGAAGAAATCTTTTTACAGGTTTTGCACGAAAACTCTTAGTCGATTCTTCTCCCTGCAGAGACATAAACGTGTTCACAAGGGCTATAGGCCTTACACGTATTATGTTTGTGGACGAGGCTTCAGTCAGAAAAGAAATCTACGTCATAATGAGATTCGCTTTCATTTTGACACAGACGTGGTATATCGCATTCGTCGACGTCCAGCTACAAAGTGCAAGGTGGTTCACGTGGATCGTTTGGCCCCGTTTCATCGAAGAACTGAAGAAACTTTGGAATCCAGAATTGTTCGGGACGAACAAGACCTAGGAAGGGGGCAGTGTTACGACAGAAGAATCTGGCAACCGAAAGCAAAGTTTCAGCCAACGAATTGAACTTTGGGAGAATTTGGAGAAGAAGAGTGGAGCGTTAACGGTCGTTGTATTGTAACGGTCGGAGAGTTCGAAAATGGACGGTGAGCTGTTCTGAGACAGTGCGCGTAAGTATCAAGAAGTAACTTGATGTGTTGTGTATACGCGGAAGGATAAAAGTGGGATCTTTTATCGTTAAGTATCAAGAAGTAACTTGATGTGTTGTGTATACGCGGAAGTATAAAAGTGGGAACTTTTATGGCTAACTTCGAATGTCTACACGGACTGTCTTTTTGTTCGGCTAGTGTGTGAAAAGTTATTAGCACAGGACGAGAATTGGTTTACGAGTGAAGATCTTCGGGTGACCTGGTAAATCAAGTAAAAGGTAGTATTTAGTAAAATACACAGAGCTGATATTGTGTGCTCTACGCAGGAAGATTGATGACTTGTGCATGTTAATAGTTGATTTGTTAATAAGATACTTCATCCATATTTCCTTTGTAACAATTTACCTTGTATTGAATTTGGTTTTGAAATATAGCTTTTAATACTCACGCTCAGCGGCTATCCATTTTTTTGAAATCCGCAACAATATATATATTATATAATTTTTATACCTGTTAAACCACGCATCCGACACCTTATATTTCATTAGTACCGATCTAACTCAAAAAGAATTTTTCATTTATCTCTAAAAAAAATGTTGAATGTCTACATAGAGTCGGAAGACAAAGTAAAAACAATACATCGATTCTTGAAAACAAGCTAATAACTTACCTGAGAAAAAACTTACCATAACAAAACTCACATATAAAAAGTACACAAACCTAATGGTATATTTTAGGAAAGAAGATGTCAAATTTTTGCGCTTATAGTCATATTGTTTCTCCTCAGAGTGTAACAATGACTTTGCAAATTTATGGCGTAATTAACTACTCATCACCGTGGCATCGAATTAGCATCGAAACAGATTACACATTTTCTCCTAGCAGTAAAGAACAGGTCTAAAATAGTTTTCCATGGTTTTCCTCATCATCTGGAATTCCGGAGATGCAATTAATGTCGCAATTCTTGTCATGTGGGAGAACTATAGTGAGATAGCGCCACAGAATCAACCAATCGTTGGTTCGGATGAAGGAAGTTTCCACTTCCCCTAACACAGGCAGGAAGTACATGCGGGCAAAGGGAAATGAGTCAGGGATAAGTGACACCAGAATCGCATTACTCGGTAAGGAAGGAACAATGTTCTAACGTCTCATTCGTCATTAGTTCTCCTAGTGGACAATGGACTCAATGCCTTGGGGAGAAACTGGTCCACGCCAGTGACGCAAAGACGCACTGGGCATGAGATTCTTAACCTATGATTCTTAACCTGACCTCTTCTGGGGTCATGAAGAGGCTTATTTGAGTGTTGCTGCCCATCTGAATGTTAAACCAAGAATTGAAGAATATGAAGACAAAGACTTTTGATATGTAGAAAATGGTATTGGATTTAGAAGAGTTAAAAATGAGTGCCGTTTGGGCAGTAAACCGAATAATATAAATAATATATAACCAAATTAATATGTCCAATTACACAAGAAATGGAAGTTAAAAATGTTCAAAAGAAGGGTAGTTTGGTTATTTCACCTCTGAGCAGGGCTTAGAGCTGAAATTCATAGTATTATTGTACGAATATTTTAGTAGGAAGAAAATAGCCTCTAATCTAGATTTTCATGAATGAAACGATTTCATTCTGTTCATCAACGAACTACGTAACACGAAAGACAACAATCTTAAAACCCTGAAATTACTACCTTCACCAAGACCAAGTCACCTTCGCGATTATTACATTTATTAAAAATACTTTCTTCGGATTGAAAAAACAAAGTCATCATTAAGGAGCAGACGGCAGTCAGGAAGCTATTTTGATCACTTAATTCTCCCACCGTAATTAAACAGGGACACCAGAAGAGCGGTGGCTACTAGTCAAGACAGGCTTGCTCCCTGACACAAGATGAGCCGGCATTATTCACTACGAGCCCGTCACTTGAAGTGACAAGCAGAGGATTAGTATGATGTATGAGTAGGTTCATGAATGATGCACCGCGGCAAGCCACGCCCACTCGAGAGGCGTGTGTCTGCCCACCTCTATAGAGCCAGTTACAAATTAGTTCTGACTTAGGTCGTGATCGATAAAATCAATTGGTCAGTACATTAGTCGGGCCAGCTCCCGACCACATGTTATAACACGACACATTGAGGAAAACTGTGACAGTGGTGGAAATAAAATGTGTTCGTGCATAGCGTAAGCATGCTCAAAGAAGCACGTAAAAATGATCGGATAGTGTTTTCTTGAAAATTCAATAACATTGGATTCGGCAGGATATTTTTTTTCTTGTTGAATTCAGAATGAAGGCGTCCAACTATCGGCTTTCTAACAACAGGCAGAGGTCACTGATATTTTGGTGAAATCGAGTTTGTTACTGGTGAAACAGCCGAAAAACTTAATATATTGGGAAACTGTTTTATTACGAAACGAAACATATATAGCTATTCAATATGGGCATTGTCTCAAATAACCAGTCAATAAATGACAACGTCTAACTGTATTAGCCAATCCCTAAAACTCAGCTAACGATATTAAACTGATTTTTAAACAAAGAAATTAAGAATGTGAAGACAAGATCTTTAGTAAAGATCTCGAGCAGAGGAAATGGGTTTGGAAAATTTTATGAACGGTGCATTTCGAGAAGAGCAGTTAACAAAATAATAATCTGTCCAGTTATTAAAATTAAGGTACGGAATATAATATTTCCACATAATTAGTTTTCAGCCTATAATAAGAGTAATTCACTAATTTCTAAGTAACATTCACTAATTTCTACTGTTCTAAAGCGCTTCTCAGTTGATAAATTTTAGGAAAATCTACGAAGATACTATATTAATTGTAAAATATATTGTAAAGATCTCATCGTATATAACATCTAGAGATTGGAAACAGCTAAATGCAACTTAAGTATATCTTTTTCTTAAATTTAATTGGCGTGCTTGGTTACTGATCAAAGGAACATGGGTTCGAGCCTCGGGATGGTCTTTCTGCTGTGGCAAGGTCCTTGAGGGAATATTTATTTTGATTTTTTAATTTTTAATTACAATAAGTCAAATTTGCTTGCTTTCCGTGACTTTACCCTTGACCCTGACTTCCGAAGAACTCATTTGCCCTCTAACCTTAGTTATCTTCTGGAAACTAGCTCCTACTTTCACTCTTGTTTAGAAAATTAGATAAACTTTGCACAGATTTGGGAGAGCTTGACCTCTGACCTTCTAATCATAATTTTCTTTATGGTATTCAGAATAAAAAAAAATCACCTCTGTTTAAAACTACCTTCCGGAAACTAACCTTTACTTTCTATTTTTGCAGTTAACGGCATTGCAAAATTAGTTACAATTTAGATAATGACACATATGCCATATTTATTTGGAATAAACTCACAATCATAACGGTGAAGATAAAAATTGAAATTCATACAAATTTTTATATTTTTACTCTACTGCTGATGCTAACAAATATTTTTAGTAACCTAAAGCATGATGTACACTCATATGCAAATTGACGTCCAATATTCCGCCTTTTTCTTTCAACAGAGGAGAGAGTATTTAACGCTATATCAAGGTAATGAATTGCTTGATTTTAAAACCATTAGTGACACTTTTGCAGATTATTTTAAATCGGCTTCACTTCCTACTATAGTGATAGTTCTGATTCCATAGATAAAGAAATGAATGTTCTCGATCTTGTGATCATTACGAAAATAACTGTTCATGACATCAGACAGGTTATCAAACATTTAAAGGGGCCAAAGTCAATTGGCCTCGATGAGGTTCCTTCTTTCATTATTAAGGGATGTGCTGATAGCTTTGTTTACTCTCTTTTAATATTATTTATCTCTCAATTAGAACTAATTTTAAGTGCTTGGAAAGAATCGAAAATTATACCCATATTTAAAAAGGAAACAAATATGATATCGAAAATTATCTACCTATTGCTATTCTATCTCCATTTTCTTTTCTAAAATATTTGAATCCATAATATATACAAAAATTTCCCAACAACTAAAAATTTGGTTTTCTCCAAACCAACATGGTTTTTTGTCTAAACGTTCGGCGATTACCAATCTACTACGTATTAGTAAAAATATTACAGACTCATTTGATTGCGATAGTCAGATGTTATTTACACTGACTTTTCAAAAGCGTTTGATAAAATTGATTTCGGATTACTGTTGAACAAGTTAGTTAAAATCAGTTTTAGTTGTAATCTAGTTGAATTGCTCCTCTTTATGTTTGATATGGTTCTGAGTTTTCCTACAAGTTTTTTAGTAGCTCTGGGGTGCCCCAAAGTTCTAATCTGGGACTGTTGTTATTTATCATTTTCATTAATGATCTACAAAATATACTTAGATCTTGTAGTTGTCTAATGCACGCAAATATCTAAACTTTATAGATGGATTGACTCAATTAACGACTGTTATTTACTACAGTCAGATTTGATTAAATTCCACAGCTGGACTGTTCTAAATGGACTTCAACTGAATATTCAAATTGCTCAGTTTTAAGTTATTCTCGCAAAAGAATTTTTGTTACGTATGATTATAACATTAACTCTTCTGCTATTCCACGGAATTATTTCGTCCGTGATATAGGTATCTTGTTGACTCGAATTTTAATATGCATATTCAAGAAATTGTAAAGAAAGCTAATAGAAATAGGGGTTTTATTGTTAGAAAAAAAAAAACTTTACTAACTCGGGTATTATCAATCTATTTAATTCTTTAGTTCGTTCAGACCTAGAATATGGAAGCTTAATATGGGATCTTTACTATCAATATAATATTCATAATATTGAAAAAGTTCAAAATAAATTACTAAGATTGCTTTATTACATGGACACCGGAATTTATCTTCAAGATTTTCCTACTGAACGACTTAAATATGTATAAAGTTTGCTTATTAAGTAATAGAAGAAAAGCTTTGTGTCTAATATTTTTTATAAATTGTTAAACAAAATGATAGATTGCACCGAACTACTATTTTTAATGAGGTTTGCGTTAACGAAGCATCCCACGAGAAATATCCATTTTTCAAAGTTCCATTCCATAAATCAAATACATTGGTAAATTTTTCCGTGGTTACGCTTTTTAACCTTTTTAACTTGTACAACAATATCCCCGATTTGTTTACAGTGTCTTTAAAAAAATTGTTCTTGGTTTTATTTCTAATTATCTGTGTTAATGTAAGTGTGTTGTATATGTCGTTTCAAAATGTGGTATATGTCCTTTTCACTTTTTTATAATGATTTGTTTATGTATCTTAATACACTGCTCGACATAGAAAATGCCAGACAAGGAAGTATTTGTCAGAGCACCCTGTAAATAGGTGGATATGTGTTGCCATACCAGACATGCGTGGAGGAACGAATGGAATCATGTCATATTCACCGATGAGTCTCGCTTCTGTCTCAGCACTGACGATCGCCGATTGAGAGTCTGGATTTTTGGGTTGTTTTACCTCTGAGCGGCACTTTTTTTTGCACACAATGGGCTAAATGGCCAGGTCACATGGACCCCGACGGCTCAGAGAAGGTTGGGGGAGGAGACCCACTGGAGCAGCTGTTGGGAAACAGATGGTAGCCTCCCGTCAAGGCCATCCAGCGTGTTCTTTAACGTGCACAGGGTATGGCTCTCCCGCACACGGGGCCACGGCTTTACGTCCCATCCGACGGATGGCGGTCTTTCCAAGCCCATCGGTGTCCCCTACTGACCGTGGGCAGGGCGGGGAATTTTGCGGAGATAAATCTCAACGCTGACCCAGCTGGGACTCGAACCTGGGAACTACAGATTACGAGCCTGACGCGCTACCGACTGAGCCACCCCCGCCTCTGAGAGTCTGGAGACAACGTGGTCACTGGTCTGATTTTGCTGTCATCTATGAGCGTCATATGGCTCCTCAGCCTGGTACCATTGTTAACTTTTACACTCGATGCCATGCCGTGTTGCCAAATGTATATCGCAGCATGGCGGTCATATGATCTACTGAGTCAGGCGACATTATACTTTCTCATCGCATTCATGCAATCTTTCAGATGATTAAATCATCTCTTTCCCACCTACTTGTCTACATGTGTGGTAAGTTTCGTCTCATTTCGTGCATTCCTTCATGGTGTGGCATTCTCTTTGTTGAGCAGTGTATGTACTAATTTTTAATTATTCTCTTTGTATGTGTCCACTGTTATTGGATCATTGATCTGTTGTGAGCACATTAAATAAATAAATTCACGTCAAATTCCGATGACCTTATTGCGCGCTTTCCTTTTGGAAATAAGAAGTCATAGGAATCTCATATTTGAAATTCCAGATATTCCATAAATAACTTCTTTTGACATTTATTGGATACGACGTTCCTATAGCAACAGATGCCGAACTACCATTGTGCAAGCATAAAACCACACATATCCTTATGATTCACGAAGATAAAAAGGGAGAAACAGAGAGACGGACATGACGCTTTTCAGAATTTGTCATATTCAATGTATTTCCAAGTGCTATATAAGGATATTAAAAATAAAAATACATTTAAATGTATGTACTGTACTTTAACCTTACATTTATATACTTTATGCAATGTGATGCTAAAGGCGATAAAATCATTTCAAATTAAGAAAAAAAAATAAAAATAGCTACAAACTTCTAAATGTGCTTTAAAATGTTAAACAATTCTAATGATTATATCATTTACTCAAATTAATTTTAAAAGGAGGCTGTGAGTTGAATTGTTTTACCTATGAGTGGCACTTTTTTTGCCTATAAGGCCAGGTCACAAGGGGCCCGAGGATTCAGAGAAGGTTGGAGAAGGAGATCCACTGAACAGCTGTTAGGAGACAGATGGAAACCTCTTGTCAAGGCCATTCAGATTGTTTTTTTTAACGTGCACAGGGTAGTTCTTCTACAAACGGGCCACAGGTTAATATCTAATCCGATCTTTCCCCGCCGGTTTTTCCAAGCCCATCGGTGTCACCTTTCTCACTGAGACAGAATGAGAGGCGAAGAGAAAAACTCAATACAGGCACACAGTTGGGATCGAACCTGAGAACTGCAGATTACGAGCCTGCTACCGACAGAGCCAACCCTTGACTCAGGAGATAGGGGTAATAGCATATTTTCGATAGGTAAAAGAAACTCCTTTAAAGGCATTCTTTCTTACTTTGAAATTGATTTGAGAATTGAATTATATATTTTTTAACTTTTTTAAAGCGCACAAAGGATATTTTATTAAAAAAAATACTTAACCTTTAATTGCCGAATTAATTTGGCTAAATTAACAATGCATGAAACACGTTATTACTGTTATGTAGAACGAAATAAACATTGCTTGCACATAATAAAAAAAAACAGAAAAATAATAATATTCCGCCTTTATAATCAAGATAAATATAAATTAAAAACGTATAGTATAAAAAATTATATTTCCTTGTTAATTGTAAATATATTACACATTTTTATACCAGAAACATATTAAAAATTAATTCAGTTCTTGAATATTGCTGTCCCTGTGCCGTGTGGTTAGCGCGCTTGACTACTTATTACTGCAAGCAGCTGCTCGATGGGAAATTTATTATTTTTGAATAGTAATTAAAAATAGTCCTATAGTTAGTAGTCATAAAGTATATGCAAAGATAGTTAGGAGTCATAAAGTATATGCAAAGATAAAGTGTTAATGCCGTCCCGTGGCCGAGTGGTTAGCGCGCTTGGCTACTGATCTACGGGACCTGGGTTCGAGCCCCGGGTAAGGCATGGATGTTCGTGTTGTTTTCTGCTGAGGTCCTGCCATCCTCTCAGAACTTCTACTGTGGCATATAAACTGACAGGCTCCTGTCAGACCTCTGTGGCAAGCAGCTGCTTGAGGGGGTAGTTATTTATTTTATTATAAAGTGTTAATAATGACAACTACATAGATTTCGCAAGAAAAAAAAAACTTTGAAAACTCAATTCGTCGTATAAATTCGAGATGTCGATTTGGTTATCCAAGGTGCCCAAGTTAGCACGCCACTTAATTAAAAAATATAGTGGCTGGATGAAGGTGTATTAAGCCCCGTAGATTATAGAGGATGAAACCAATTATTATAGGTCATCACCTTATCACCTTATTTTCAATCGGTGAGCCAGACAGCGTCGCTGTGACACCATTTTAACTGTTAAACATATTTTACTTTCATGTCCCGCTTTTAACTTTGAACGTCGACTCTATTTTAACTTTCACGATTTTACGTCCGAGCCACTTACACTCGGACAACTTTTGTGCGATGACTCACTTTTAACACCTGTCTTTGATTTTTTACGTTTTACCGGGTGTTTTACGCGTTTATGAATCTTTTTTACTTTGTTAACTTGATTTTACACTTGTTTCTGTTTTTTAATGGGTCCTATACACCCATTTTAATTGTCGATTTTTACACGTTGTTACTTTTTGCCAATTTTACTTATCTTTCTTGTGCTGGTTATGTTTCTGTGTCTTTTAAATTTAGTTGTGGGTTAAATGACTTTTATCAGTTTATATCTTTTTGTTTAGCGCAATATTTTTCTGGCTGTTGCTCTTGCGACAAAAAATCCCAAACAACCAAACCAAATAGCGTCGCAGCATCCCCCCCACTACCCATTTTGTTTTCAGAGACAAGGAGACTATATAGGTCTAGCCTATGGGGCGGATCTTGGGAGAGAAAGCCCCCACCCCTCTCATCTGGCCATGGGGTTGACATAACGAACCTCCTTGTCCATTTTCTATTGGTAAAAGAAACCCTTTTCCCTTTAAATTGATTTGAATAAATCATTGTCTATTTTTAACTTTTCAAAGCGCGAAAGATGGGTATTTTATTTTAAAAAATTAACTTTTAATTCCTGAATTAATTTGGCTAAATCACAATTATTTTGAATTCAATTACTATTTAACACTGGGAACACTATTTTGGATCACCCTGTGTTATCTCGCTAGTAATAAATATATTGCCATAAAATTATTCAGTTCTATAGCAGCGTGTTTCTCAATAGGTGTTAAGGTAAATTCGCTCAGCTGCATAACAAGTACAAAGAATGATCGATACCCAAGCAAAGTACAGATAAAGATGAATGAAAAACCAGAAATGAGGAATTGATTTCGAAAGCGGCATCCTGATAACACAAAAGAGTTTTCGAAAATTGGATTGCAGGGCAGAATGCATCATGTTTTGCCGGAAGGTATTGGGAGGGGGATACAAATTGTATATAAATTCTGCTGTGAAGGATTCTTATTTACAAAAGTCTGCAAAATATTACGAATGCAAATGTAGATGGCTGTTTGAAAAATTCAGTGTGTACTGAGTTGAGTTCACAAAGAGCAGAAATTAAATGAATGCTATGAGGAGTCAATTATTTGCGTTTTGTTTTTCGAAAAGATTGATAAATAGTACTATTCATTTGTATGCTTTAATAAGTAAGCATCAGGTTTTCAATTATTTGATGGTTGCTGAGTGGATAGCGCGTTTGGCTACTGATCAGAGGGATCTGGATTCGAGCCCCGGGTAAAGCATGGATGTTTGTGTTGCCTTTCTGCTGAGATTCGCCATCATCACAGATCTACTAAACTGACTGTGGCAAGCAGTTGCTTGAAGGAATATTTATTATTTTTATTTATACCATAAATCGTCATTGAAGAGTTCTCAGCAGAAAAAATATAGCCACTTTCATCAGCTATTATACAAATACGAAAAAAGAAACCACACGACCGTAAAAATTGTATTGCAACTCCCAAAAGTGTTGCAATTTGGTTATTGACTAGTTTAACACGCTAATCACTAGACTTAACATGATTTAATTAATGTTAGTCATATTTAATACTTCGATATATGCTATTAAAAAAAACTTGACTATACTTATTTTTGTGCAGTATTTTCTTTTTACCTTGATAATCATTAGAACTGCCAGCTAAGTATTCTGACATACTAAAGTAACTCCAAATAACTAGGTTAAGGACACAGAAATCAAGACATTAAACACATCACTGCATTTTGGCAAATATTCTCCCTTTTTTGAAGTAGTGGCTGGATGAAGACTGACTCAAACTAGAATGTAACTAACGAGCGCTGACTGACACATTCCTCTGAGAAACGTAGCAATCTGTGATCTTGATTTTGAAGTGGGGAATACAAAAAGCTATAGATTTTGCAATTACCCTAAATGCATGGGTGACTAAGCCTGTTGCTTCTCATTACAATGAAATATGCAGAAGTCCATTATATGAATAAAGTTATGTAACTCAGAAGGATTAACTCAATACGTTTCTATTTATTTACGCTTAAAAAAGGAAATTACCTTTTTGCTAACTTGATCTGGGTTGTCTTGAATAAGGTAAGGTTGTTTTCTTCTGATGATGTGTTTATGCTGAAGTCTTGACTTTTTCCCAGATCTCTATACGCATTACACCAATAGGCCCTTTCCAAACCTCCATAGCAAGCAATTATTTAAATACAAGTAATTAATCAAATAAAGTTATTTTAAAAATTTGTCGCCCTTACCAATAAAAACGTTGCAACTACGATTAGGGTGAAAAAAACTGTGGGAAAAAAAGTGTGTGTGGGGGTCCAAATATTTGGCAACCTCAAAACAAACAGCAGCTCTGTCTGCCTTGTCATAAGTAATAAGACCGATGGTTAAACCTCCCAAAGTGACAGTTGTTTAAAACGAACGAACTACATCTTTCTACTATAACTGTAACCTTAGAAAGGCTTCATTTTCTTTTCAAACAAAATAGACGGATAATCAAGAAACTTCATAGCTTACACAGGCTTTACATGTAAAACAAAAGACACAATGATTTGGACAATACTTTTAATAATACTGTAGATGCATGAGTGCATAAGACATATATAACGAAAGCTAAGTGTTAATCTTTTCTATTACTAGGCTTAACCTTTTCAACCGCATAAAAATTAAGAAATTGATGATGGCTACTATATACCTTTACCCACAGTTCCTTCAGATGACTTCCTTCAGTCTGTTTCCCAAAGAGGGGAAGTTAATGAGAATAAAATATACAAAAATTTAAGGAACTCCGTTTCATATCCTTTAGTATTCAAGTCACGAAAGTAGCCAAACGCTAAATCATATGCAACGGCCACCTTCCGAAACCATCCGCTGTTGTCCAGGGATACGCAAATCTGCACATGTGATCTCCATCCAGAGGCTGCAAGAGAGAAAGGGCAGGTGATGCATAAAATTTTCATCCCATCCTCTCTATGCGTTTCAATCTTTCAACAGGGCAAAGCTGATAAAGCAGTGGAATATGAAGCCGAGGATTAAGTGCTGAATTATAAAACGTCGATACCGTAGTGCAAATTTCATGCGCGTCGCGTGGCTGCCCGGTGCATTTTCTAGCAGCTAGAGTAGTTGGCTATTAGCAAAATTACATTACATCAGTCTGCTTGGTTCGCAGGGAGAAGAATGGATACCGCTGCTGCTAACATCCATACCGCAGAGTACGTGGAGGAAGCGAGGATCTGAAAGCTGACTGTCAGCGTAACGTTCATATTGTAATGAAATGAACGCTGAAATGGATGTTAATATTTCATGTCATACATATGCTGGGAGTTTTGACACTTTTCATCCACGAGTTCGACACTTATCATTAAAGGAAGCTTTAGCAATGTTAGGAAAGAAAAATGGATAGAACCACGCAGAAAGAAAAGCGAACTCCTTATAATTAAGGAGTGCGGAGAGGAGCTGAATTTAGTCCGTGATATGACAAAAAATATTCCGTTAATATTTCAACTGCGTAAAAGAATCTTTACGAGGAGTCAGTGAAAGAAAACATTCACAAGAGATGTTTCTTAACTAAATAATTATATAGATTATTTCACTGTTTTTCCAAAATGAAGGGCGACAGACAGTTCCAGTTTTATGCTAAGCTGTGGTTAATTTTACTGTATAAAAATAACGTCAAAAACATTAACTGGAATTATTATTGATTGCATCCTCCTAAGGCTATATAAACTGTAAATATAAATAAATTACAAAATTTAAAAAAATATCTATCTTCCGATATGCGCCCCTAAAACGTAGATCAGTTACTGAATTCGCATTCACTTCAAAGGAAGATAGGGCGCCGGCAATGTTGTTGAGTAGGTAAATCGGCGCCCTATCTTCCTTTGAAGTGAATGCGAATTCAGATGTCTGTTGATATGCTGTACTTTTATTTTCTACTTTTAAAAGGCATAGGGAAAGATAAATTGGAAATTTTTAAAAGATACCTATATTTTTTCTTTGTCACTAAAAACAATTACTTTCAGAAACTTTCATTTAATATGTGACACTGACCACATTTTCCCTCCCCCTGCTTTTGGAGTCGTATTTAAAATAGTCCATGACATTGGAGACGTCACAGTTGGGTTGTTTTACCTCTGAGGGGCACTTTTTTGCACACAGTAGGCTAAATGGCCAGGTCACAAGGACACTGAAGGCTCAGAGAAGGTTGGGGGAGAGGATCCACTGAACAGCTGTTGGGAGACAGATGGTAGAATCCCGTCAAGGCCATCCAACGTTTTCTTTAAAGTGCAGAGGGTATGACTTTTTCGGCACACAGAGCTACGGCTTAACGTCCCATACGATGGACGGCGGCCTTTACCAAGTTCATCGATGCCCCCTACTAATCGTGGGCGGGGCGGGGAGTTTTGTGGAGATAAATCTCAACGCTGGCCCAGTTGGGACTCGAACCTGCCGCTGCAGACGTCACACGCTTTGAGATATAACTCGTTAAGTTCCACCCCTGTGCAAATCCGACCACCACCCCCTTTTCTGAGGGGGGGAGGGGGATGAGGGAATGGTGGAGTCCAAAATTCGAAACAGTTTAAGATGGTTCTCATATGAGCTTTAATTTGACACCTAATTCGCAATTGTAAGGCCATCGAGTTCGGAAGATATAGCGGAACAATAGTTTTCATATTTCCCCTTTTTAGGGGGGAAAAACAGGGAGTGGATATTTTTTAACCTGTAGCATTCCCCATATCAATTAATAGCTTACATTTGATTCATAGTTTGTTACTTTCGACCCCTCTCGTTCCTAAGATATAGCGGAACAATTGTTTTCATATTTCCTTTTTCTTTTAGGGGGGAAGTAAGCATGGGGGATGTCAATTTTTTATTGCTATGACACTTCCCGCGTCATAAGCTTTCGTTTGAGCATAAATTATTACTTTCGGTACTCGCGTTCTGGAAATATAGAGCAGCAATCGTTTCATATTTTCCTTTTTAAAGGGTAATTTTTTTATAGCCTATGACACTTTCAGCGTCAGAATCTTTGACATAATAAATTATTAAGTTCGTCCGTCGCGTTCGAAAAATATGGTGGAACAATTGTTTTGACAAATCCACAAACCGACAAATGTCGAGCGAAAAGCAATAAGAAGATAGGTAAAACGATGCATTTCATCATACATGTTACCTAATTACTATGAAAGCAAAAAATGTAAGGTCACTTTGACCATCATCAGAGTAGCAGTTGCATTTACAAAATTTGACCAGGGTGCAGCGAAAAAAGTGGAATTTCCAGAGTATTTCAGTAGCAACAGGAATGCTATGTACTTGTAACAGTGTGCAAAAAATTTGCTGTGAAATTAAACTGAGTTAAATTTAAAGAATCAGTACTTATTATTTTCATTCTCGTCTGGTATTATCGAGCTGAACGTAAAGTCGTAAAGTGGTTTCTTAGCGGCAAACGGATTAAATTCTACCTTCTCATCTAATGCTTCCACAAAGAGACTCTCGATATATTTCCCGCAGCTCAAGAGAAAAGCCAGCACAAAGCTGGAAACAGGAAGCCAGCTGGGGAATTGGATGACTCGTCCACCTGCAACGGATGGCCGAATGCCGGGGATTTCCCACAGCAAATGGACTGGTAAACGATTTCAAAATGGATTTTCTTTCTGGGCCAGAACATGCGAATGATAGAACGGAAAACAAAACAAGAAAGCAGTAAACGAAGCGCATGATATGATCTCTTGCAAGCACTATCTGCATTTAGTTTCACGATAAATCTTATATACAGACAGCTTCAAGAAAACCAAACAACTTTGTGAAAACAAAATATGAAATCTCTCCTGTTTCTAAGACTTTTTGCAAAAACACATAACTTTTATAAGTTCTAATGTTATGAGTCAATATGCCATTTAGTTAATTTGATTAGGGATGAATAGAGAAATGATTCCATATTTAACTCTTATTATAGCTAATGATTAAAACTAATACTATTATTCTAAACTTAATTACATAAGATCAGGAAAGTAGCAATCACTCTTGTTTAACGAGTCCCATTGAAAAAATAATGCACTTTATTTGTACTTTTACAAATGATCCTCTAAGACAGGAAGGTTCAACGTTTTTCACTGGAGAGCCAGTTTTCAAATGTGGAAGGACATATGAGCCAGATCATTTATGCACTATATTAAGTGGGTTGGGTAGTTTTACCTCTGAGCGGCACTTTTTTGCACACCATGGGCTAATGGCCAGGTCACAAGGACCCCGAAGGCGCAGAGAAGGTTGAGGGAGGGAGGGGACCCACAGAACAGCTGTTAGGAGACAGATGGTAGCCTCCCGTCAAGGTCAACCACTGTGTTTTTTAACATGAACAGAGTTGGCTCTCCCACACACAGGGCCATGGCTTAATTTAAGTGTTCGGTTGTTTCAATTCTCTGCGATACATTTTTGTTGCACAACGGCTTAAATAGCCACGTAACAAGAATCTCAAAGCTTGAAGATGGAATCGGACTGGAGAAACTACATACCTGGTTTAGTGGTTAGCGTACCTGACCATTAAACCAGTGGGTATATCTCTGTGTAAGTTTACTTGTTGTATGAGAAACCAGGACAAGCCAAGTACAGCTTCCAGGTTATCTCCGCCCTTTGTGTAGGGGAGTACATTCTTCACTTTATGAAAAAAAAGGATCCATATAACGGCTAATAATATGATAATAATAATATTTGGATCCATTACGAACCACTCATCAACAAGCTTATTATAATATTTAATGCAGAGAGTACTAATCTCTTACACAGAACCACAGCTTAGCACCCAATACTAACGACAGTGGTCTTTCAAGTCCGTCGACTACCTTCTAAAAAGGGCAGGACAAAAGGAAAAAATCTCAAAGCTGGCACAATGGGGCTTGAATCTGCGCCACTAAGAATATTATACACATCTGGATGATGTAACCAAACTAAAACACCTCATTATATTTTTAAGTCTCCTGAACGATTATTATTATGTACGGGCCATGAAAACTTTTAAGTCTGATGGTATTATTATTACAACCAACGAAGCACAACATTAGCTTTCATTTTCAAAGAAATAGAAAACCCGGAGAACAAATCTCTAAAGCCAAGACAGTTAAGACAACGATTAGACACTGAAGTAAAAGAGCATTCACCGTAACGTGAGAGAAGATGAACTTGGGAAGAAAAACAAGGCTTGTCGATAGAAACATCTTTGGTAGCAAGAACAGGTCATCCTCTTCTTTCCAAGGCCACAAAAGTTGTTGCGAACCATTATAAAAATCCTTTTCTCAAACAGACCGACGGCAATTTCCACTACAATAGCGGACACTACTGTGTGGTGTTTCCAACGCTGGCTACAGCATCCCACCAGTTTAAGTGAAGCTACTGTTGGACGTTGATGTCTTCTGGACCGTGGAGTGATTGGGAGAGAAGTGCTTTCAACCGCATATTCTTATATCCGGACCCAGAGGCTGTCTCAAGCTTCTACTTCATTCAACAAAACTTTGTAACAAGCAATTCAATGCGCGAAATCGAAAAATCAGAACACTGGTTTTTTTTTTCATGCAAATATATTAGAGCTTGACTAATCTCGAAGAATGGTTAGTAAGAAAAAAATATACTTAAGTATCTTTTTTTTATTCAGGAAGTGTGGAAAAGAATAAAAATGTTTGCGACTAAAATTGCTATCGGCTGGGTCATGGTTTTGACTGCTTTTGTCAGATCACGGAAGAGTGTTTTCAACGTACTTTCTTTTTACACATATATTGCATATTCATTTTTATTACCTACAAGTATAACAGAGACACGAGTTTTCACAGGAAAATGTAGTTTAGTTACTTTTTTGGGAGAGAGCCCGAATCTATGCCCATTTTACATATTTTCAAGGGGCGGATACCTATGTTGGACAGATTTTCCTAAATTACATTCTGCTGCAAGTGCGTAGTATGGAGTCTTTTTTAGGATAGATACAGATTATTTGCAAAGAAATTTGCAATGTTTCTGAAGACGAGGAAGAGCGACTACGATTGAGGTAAATAGGTGGATGAGTATCTTACGCATATGGGCAATCTCGTTAGTTTGCTACAACTCACGGTTGCCTGACGATTAAGATGCATTTCATGCTGATTTCAAATTAATTCTTCCCACCGCCAACGACCAGTCCTGAAATTTAGAAAATTGAATGAAAATACCTTTATTGATTGAAAACAGCGCTGATCCATAAGAAATATAACATTTTAATTTCCTTCTAAATTCTGTTCGTGCTGCCAATTTATAGGAAATCTCAGCATATTTAAAGTTTTTTAGGTTTACTTAGGAGAAAAGGGAAACATTTATGATGAGGTAAAATCCCCTGAAGAAACTTTACTACATAACTAATCGCATTTGTTTTGCGTCAGAATAAGAGAAAATGCAAGCAAAAGAATTATAAAAATCTAAAAAAACAAGCAGCTGCTTGAGGGGGTATTTATTTTTTTATTTATTTAAAATACACCTATCATTCTACACGTGCCCAAAAAAGTAGGAAATAAAAAGGTCTTCAAACTCTATAAAATATTTATCTGTCCTATATTGTACAGAAAGCAGCTTCTTTCATGAAAGGAGAATTTCACTCCCATTTCACTCCGTTTGTGTCATGTGATGTCGGTGTAATTTTTCGACCAGAAATCAAAGTTCAGAAGCAGTCAACGAAGTTTCAAATTTGATAGCTTCAAAATGACTTTTGCAATTGTTTCCAGCACCAGGAATGGTATTTATAATGGAATAGGAATAGTACACGTTAAAGTACATACTAGATGGCCATTACTAGATGGCCGAGTAGACTTTCATCTATTTCTTAGCCACTGAACTCTTAAAACCCTTGTGACCCGGCTATTTAGTCCATTGTGGGCACAAAAGTGCCGTTCCGAAGTCCAACTCATTCCAAACCGGCAGCTTTAAATTTCAGTTTCGCATATAAAAAATATGGTATTAACGTCTACTACAATGGCTGAAAGACACTTAAGAGTTTATTATACCACATTTATAAAACCTGTATCATGAAATATGAAGCTAACTTATCTCTTTTGTCATCAGCATTCTATTCTGCTTCCATTGTTCCTCGAGCAGTTTTATGATGTAATAACTTCTCTTTCTACTCTCTCCACTCACTCAGAGCGAATCAGCTGAAAAATAATAGCAGTATTTTTCTTATAGTTTTCTGAAGACTGCAAGGCAGAGTCTTTTGGCAAGCTTTTGCATGCTAGGCAATCTAGAAGCAACAAGCGTGCATTAATGCATAGCAGGCACAATTGAGAACGGAAGTCAGTGTACACGCTACTTTAAAACAAATGTTATTGGGCAGTTCTAGCACCTCCCAAGTACAGCAAACTCTCAAAAATCTGAACGGCTTGGAGCTGAAAGAAATTCGGGATTTTTGGGAGTAGTACTGAAAGTCAGGAGAGGATTGGTAAGTGGTGCTAGGATGGTTTTGGCTGGGCACTGAGAGTCCCTGGCCCTCATAGGGGGCAACTTTTTTTTTGAACAATAACAATTTTAAAAGGTAAGTACGAACTATCAACAGAATAACTATTAAAATCTTGCAATAAATCGAAATCGAATTTTTACCGCAATCTGGGATTTTGTTATAGCTGCGTTCCTAAAAAAAAGGTGGGGTAGTCCGTCCCTGTTGAAAATAGGTTGCTACAATATAATAAACAAAATATATTCATATATCTGCTGTCAAGTTGGCATCTACATGTTTTCTAGCCATTGAACCCTTAAAATACTGGTCCAGTGGGTCCCTCCCTTGTCAGATATAGTCCTACTCTGTCAAATAGATCTTGAGGAAACTAATGGTCCTTTTCAGTACATATTGGTACGTAGTACTTCATAGAATTTAATAATAATACAATTCCAACTTTTTTACAATATGATAATAGTAATGCTTCACCCCACACAACTAGCTAAAAAAAAGATTCAATCATATGTTAGTTTGATTTTTATGAATAGGTTAATGGTAAAAAAAAAGTTTGTCATTAATACACAAAAAATATAAACTTTTTTTTAAAAACCAAAAACAAGAAAATAAAACTAACGCATATCGATGGTGCAACCAATCAATGAATTCGTATTCACTTCAAAGCATGATAGGGCGCCGGCAATCTTATTGAGTAGGTAAATCGGCGCATTATATTCCTTTGAAGAGAATACGAATTCAGTGACTTATTGCACCATGATATGCTTTAGTTTTATTTTCTACTTTTTAGGACGCATATAGGAAGATATAAATAATTTTTTAAAAAGTATCTATTTTTTCTTTGTCACTAAAAACACCACCTTCAGAAACTTTCATTGGGTTCGGTTGTTTTACCTCTGAGCAGCCTTTTTTTTGCATACAATGGCCAGGTCACAAGGACCTCGAGGGCTCAGAGAAGGTTGGGACGGAGGACAGCCACTGGACAGCTGTTGGGAGAGAGATGATAGCCTTTCGTCCAGGTCATCCAGCGTGCTCTTTAACGTGCACAGAGTATGGCTCTCCCTCACTCTGCCCTACGGCTTAAAGTCCCATGCAACGGATGGCGGCTTTTTCAAGTCCATCGGTGTCCCTCAATGATTGAGAGCAGGGCGTGGAATTTTGCGGAGATAAATCTCAACGCTGGTCCAGGCGGGACTCGAACATGAGAATTAGATTACGAGTCTGATGAGCTATCGACTGAGCACCCCCTCCACCCGTTTTCAGAGTCGTGTTTAAAGTAGCCCATGACATTGGAGACATTACAAATTTTAATTTGAGGTATAGCTCGTTAAGGTTCACCCCGGCAAAAATCAGCCACCTTTCTGACGGCGAGAATGTAGTGGCAGAGGGGGCGGTAGTGATTTTAAGGTTCAATGGCTAGAAAACATGTATTTTGACAGAGGAGGACTATATCTGACAAGGGAGGGACCCACTGGACCAGTATTTTAAGGGTTCAATGGTTAGAAAACATGTAGAAGTCAACTTGACAGCAGATATATGAATATATTTTGTTTATTATATTGTAGCAACCTATTTTCAACAGGGACGGACTACCCCACCTTTTTTTAGGAACGCAGCTTTAACGAAATCCCAGATTGCGGTAAAAATTCGATTTCGATTTATTGCAAGATTTCAATAGTTATTCTGTTGATAGTTCGTACTTACCTTTTAAAATTGTTATTGTTTTTAAATTAATAAAATAATATTTTTAAATTTTAAAATTGTAGGCCCTAGCTTTCAGAGAGGGGGAGAAGAGTGATTGGACTAAACAGAAAATGCTAATTTGGGCCAAGGATGGCTCAATCAGTACCGCCCTCAGTCAGATGGCATGTTAAGCAGCAGCACCGTGTGCGGTAAAACAACCTAAATCGCATTCGGAAGATATAGAGGAACAATGGTTTTCATATTGGCCCTTTTTCAGGGGAGAAGAAAGCATAAGGGGTCAATTTTTTATAGCCTATGGCACTCCCGCGTCATAAGCTTTCATTTGACACATAACTTTACTTTCAGCATCGCTTTCCGAAGATCATTTCAAAACAATCGTTTTCACATTTCCTTTTTTCAGGGGGAAAGAAAGCATGGGGATCCATATTTTCCGTATTTTATAGCCTATGACACTCCTCGTGTCATAAGCTTTGATTTCACATATAAATCATTAAGTTTGACTATCGCGTTCGATAGATATAGTGGAACAACTGGACAGCTTAAAGGAGGTCTGACAGCAGCTAATACGCCATAGAGATCTGTGAGGAAGACAAGACTTCAGCAGAAAAACAATACAAACATCTCTTGTGTTCGGTTGTTTTATACCTGAGAGCACTTTTTTACATGCAAAGGGGGAACAAGAACCCAAGGGTCAGAGAAGGTTGGGGAAGGGGACCCACTGGACAGCTGTTAGAACAGGTGTAAGACTTCTTTTCAAGGTCATCCAGCGTGTTCTTTAACGTGAAAAGGAGTACGGCTTTACGTCCAATCCGGAGGAGGGTGGCCTTTCCAAGTCCATCTGTGTTCTCTTTCTAACCGACGGCAGCTGAGGATTTAGTGGAGACAAATCTCAACGCTGGCCCAGGTGTAATTTAATCTGATCTACTTATTTACAGAGCAACTGCTGCAAAGGTAGACCGACAGTCGGAAAAATCGGCTTGCTAATAATAGGCAGCAACCCCAGGATTGTGACTGCCTGTGACAAACTGTCTTTGGTATCCCAGCGATATCACTTAACTCCTGAACTAAAACAGTTGCATAATACGGAGTAAACGGAATGGAATGTCGCCTACTTTCAACAGAGAAAGTACAATAATCAATGGATGAGTTTGCAGTTTTTCTAGAGCTTAAAATGCCATGGCGAAGTAGAATTAGCCTATGTGGGTAGCAATCGAGTTACATATGTCTATAACAGGGGATTACAATCCAGATCTTTGGCCATTTTAAGAAGACTAGTCATTACACACTCGATATATGAAAAGAAATATATAGTCACTTTAGGTGGGTTCAGGATTGCATTTATTATGTCATCGCAATGCATTGAATTGAGATTTTATTTGACAGAACAAATTCTGTTCATGAATATTTCTAATAACATTTTTTGCTTTGAATCACACAATTAAACTTTGGATTAAGATTATTTGTTTCATCCCTGAATGTCAATTATTGCTGCAAAACGAAAGGACATAAGAATCTTGAGATCATTGTTAAGGGCTCTCACTGGACAACAATTAGGAGCACAAAGACATTAAGACATGTTTTTTAACGCGAACATGGTTCGCTTACACAAGGTCAATATAGCATCCATCCGAAGAACGACGGCCCTTTGAACCAAAGAGTGGACTTACGAGATTACTGAACCTGGGGGGGCTCAGTCGGTAGCGCGCCAGGCTCGTAATCTGTAGTTCCCAGGTTCGAGTCCCAGCTGGGTCAGCGTTGAGATTTATCTCCGCAAAATTCCCCGCCCTGCCCACGGTCAGTAGGGGACACCGATGGGCTTGGAAAGGCCGCCGTCCGTCGGATGGGACGTTAAGCCGTGGCCCCGTGTGCGGGAGAGCCATACCCTGTGCACGTTAAAGAACACGCTGGATGGCCTTGACGGGAGGCTACCATCTGTCTCCCAACAGCTGTTCCAGTGGGTCCCCTCCCCCAACCTTCTCTGAGACTTCGGGGTCCATGTGACCTGGCCATTTAGCCCATGGTGTGCAAAAAAGTGCCGCTCAGAGGTAAAACAACCCAACTGAACCTGGGGACTCCAAGTCACAAGCCAGACGTCTTACTCTTTACCTCGCGCCTCAACTACAGGAGAACCAAGGATAGGAAGAGAAATTAATCGCATACAGCAGTCATGAAAGCAATATCTTTCTCGTGAATCTTAACAGAATATTTTTGGGCAGTAGTATTTAAATGATAGTTACGACACTTAATTCCCCTCATACATATTATGGTTGTTAAAAGAATTATCCTAACTCCACTGTAAACATATTTCAATTATTTAAGTAACCTCTTTAGTCAAATATACTGTCGATACCTCACTCCATATACGAAAAGAACAGATAGTCATTCGCTCAATTGAGAACTGAAAAAGTATTCGGAAAATGTAAAATATCACGAATTACCGATATTCCACTTTATACGAACGTATACTCAGCAAGTTTCTAGTCTGCATCATACAGAAAATATTATTTTGCATTTTATGGTGGCAACTCTATTACATTCAGACTGCCAAGAAATATTCCAAAACTGACCTCCACCAAAAGCTCAGCAGCATAGTCAGCAAAACAAAAAGAGGAAAAAGGAAATAAACATCATATTCAGGTGACAACTTCTCAACACTTAAAGATCTAAAGCTCTATTGCAGAAGTGAAGAATATGAATTCAGAATTTGTGCAGTGAACCCCGAAGGAATGAACACATAGCTCACTTTAAGTAAAACAAACAGCAAAACAACCTAATAACTCTTTTGCTCGTCTGATTCTCCTAGATGCGATAAGCCCTATAATCGAGCTGTTATTTCCCACACCAAAAATTGTGAGCTGAACATCGCTACGTGCGCGTGCAGTGAACAATGACCGGCGGCCAATCAGTGCCACCACGTTCTGCTATCATTGTCGTCGATCGCCAAGGATGCTGACCGAGTCGCTGGACCAGCCTCATCTCTTGTTCAATCAAGCGCTTTACGGAAGAGGCGCAAGAATAGCAAGTTCCTTACCAAGCGTCAACTCACCCTTTCACATGGTGTATGACGATGATGTGAAATCCATAAGTTTATTGGAATGATACGGAACAGAAAAGCCGTTTCGCACACAAAAATAAATTTGATTTATATCGACACCCTAAAAGGAAATAATGGCTGATTAGTTCTTGTATGCATATCATTTGCAAAATTATAGTTTTAAGACAGTGTAAAGGGTTGTTTCTTGTCATTCTTTATAACACGAATGTTATAACATATCTAAAATGAAAGCAACAAAAAAGAACATTTCTAATTAAAATTCATAAGAAAAAAAAAATGTATCTTTCTTGGATAATTTCACTCCAAAATGAAATAAAGTTAATTCAAAGCTTTTCAAGCTACCATGAATACATTTGTTCATTAAACGAGAGCTAGACTCTGTGCTTCTGCTATCAATTTCATACAACTTTAATGTTTCAGGCCGAAACGGTTAGCACGTTTCGCTGCGAAGCAAAAGGAACTGGATTTAGATTCCAGAAGTGTATGTGCTCTCTCCGTTTAGTCTCGCCTGTATGACACTTCCATGACCAGTGGGCTGCCTGGAAAGAAATACATTTTTTGCATCCCAGAACTTTGTTAGGCACGATGGGGATTAGCGGTGATAAATCTGAACGCTGGCACAATTGGGACTCGAACCAGGGAACTGCAGATTACGAGACTAACGCGTAACAGACTGCGCTATCATCTATATTTTAATACTGATTTATTTATTATATTAATTATGCATAATCATATATATATATCTTTTCGTTTACCATTTTGTATTTTAAAACAAAAATTTTCCGTTTAATCACTTTTTTTTATTCAATGCAACTGCGTTTATTAAAAAACAGATTCAAAAACGTATCTAAAATGAAGCAACAAAAAAGAAGTATAATCATAAATAATCATAATCAGCATGTCATCCTCGAGCTAACTTGCACGTGCTCCTAGCATAGAATTTGAATCCCCCTCCCTCCAAAAAAAAATAAATAAACTGTTGCATTAAACTGAACTCGAACAAAATTTTTGTTCTTAAACTTTTCCCCCAACCAGTTATTTAAAAATTTAATGATTACTTTTATGCTTCCAATAGAGGTTGACTTGGATTAATATTATTAAGCTTTTTTTAAACAGTTCTATATTTATATAGTCCCCCACGTAGCGACAGGCTACGGAAGTCCAACCAGACCGTGAAATTTAATTTTCTAAACGTATCTATCCTGAACAGCAGCTGCTGCATTTGATCACAGAAAGTCAGTTATAATATGATCTTGTTTGACAATATCCGTCCACATCATTTTAGATCTGTCCTTTTATCTTGAGCTTATGGGAATATCATTAATCATTCTATTCTCTAATTTATAATTTCGCATACGGGCGACGGCTAAATCACTGAAATCGCTCCATGCGGACGATCACTTATTCCGGCTTCATCATTATTTACTTAAACCATTTATTTAATACCCAAAATCCGACAAAGCAAATGGAACCAAAGCATCAAACTTCTTGTTATCTTCCTTATAGAGGATCATGGCTTCATTACCATAACAATCTTTAACATTTCTTTGCACAGTAGGAAGAGTATGGAATGATCTCCCGGAGGACTTTGTCATCTCTCCTACCATGGCCATTTTTAAAAGCATTTACGAAGCATGGACTTGTGTAAATATCTCAAATGCTATGAGTTTCAGTCTTCAATTGCCTTTATCTCAATATTGCCAAACGATTCATTTATCTGTAATCTAGTTCTTACATATGATGCTGTACATAATCATCTATTTTATGCTTGTAATGCTATTCTGTTTCTTAATTCTCTCAAATGGAGTCAGTGTAAACAATATTTATCTTCCAATTATTGCTATTAAATTAAAGAGGAACAAACTGTTTTACAACCTAAGTTAGTCAGTCACGTTCTAAAATCTCAACCCCCAAAAAAATTAGTTCGAAATTTTGAACCGAAAACTCTAATACTGAATCAAATTTTCAGTTCAAATCACTACGTACAGACACAAAAACAGTTTCGAAAAAATGCAGAAAAAGAAAAAGGTGTAATTTAGGGTAATCTGTACCTAGAGGTAACATTTACTTAACAGTCATTCTTTATGCTGCTCATAATAACTTCCGAAAATGAGACTTTAAGAGCACTATCTTTTCACAGAAAGTGCAGGCTTGGTATACATGCCATTTGGCTGATCCACGACCTGCCAATGCATGCGTGAACTTCCTCAATTTGATGGCTATGATTGCACGACGAATGAGCGCATGCGTAGTACTGACACATTTCCTCAGAATTTCCCTTTCGTTGGATAGTAAATTTTTGGAGGAGAGTTTCGTTTGACACAGAAATTGACTTTTAATTTTCTGTGGCTATAAAGTATTTTCTACATGAACACTTATAATAATAAAACAAATAAATACCCCCTCAAGCGGCTGCTTGCCACAGGTCTAACAGGAGCCTGTCAGTTTATATGCCATAGTAGAAGGTCTGAGAGGATGGCAGGCCCTCAGTAGAAAAACGACACAAACAGCCATGCCTTACCCGGGGCTCGAACCCAGGTCCCTTAGATCAGTAGCCAAGGGCGCTAACCACTCGGCCATGGGACGGCTTGAACACATAAATCAACAAAAAAGCCATAACTATTCACTGTATATAGCATTAAGTTTGCACTTAGCATTAAGTTGCATTTGCATTTGCAAGATATGGTAACCAGATTTTTAAATGAAAAATACAAAAAAGGTTTAATATGTTTTAAATCATTTCAATTCTTATTTCTGTATTATAGATATTTTTATTTTGAAGTCCCCATTTACTCTTATTTTTGGTAATATTTTATGTTACGCTTTCATTAAGTTTCTTCAATAAATTCAAATTTACATATAAAAACTTATAATTATATGTAAATATATATAAAACTTATATTTTTCACAAGTCGAATTTATAATTACTTTAACTATTACTAATTCTGGAAAATATCTGAACTCAAGCTTCTTACAAAGAAATGGGGAAAAATCGAAACAAATTTTTAGAAAGGATGTGCAAAAAAAAAAGATTTACTTTCAAAAAGACGGTCTGGTCAACTTAAAACTCGCTATCATAAGGTTTAAAACAATTAAGTACTAAAACTATTGATTTTTAAAGTTTTTTTAGTCCAGTTATTTTATCTCCAGGTAACACAATGAGTTAAGAGAAAGTCACAAGGATCGTCAAAGGCACTGATTTCATTCAACATGTTTCAGTCGTTATATTAACTCTTTATATATAAACTATTCATTTCCGATAATATTTTACAATTTCTATGTGCTCACTGTATAAGTCGACAATAAATAGCATTTTGCACATTTTATCCTAAACCTGCACGATTTTTGCCAGTAATGTCAAGAGGTCATTATCAGTTAGCGGCAATATTAATTCTTTCCGTATATCTGCTTATACTACACTGGTGGACAAAAGTTACAACCCTACGTTATGTAAATGGAAAGTAACGTCGGAGCTCTACAGCTTCTAAGTCTTTTTTTTAATGTGATAGCAGTAAAGATCTCAATCAAACATATCAATATCTCGATTTTCAAAGTGTTTAATGAGTTATGAAAGTCTGAATATTTAACAATAACAATGATAGTACTAAGAAATTATATAAAATTGACGAATACTAAAGGATTAATTTGCACAAACTTATAAAATGTACACTTATTTTAAATAATTAAATCGTTTGATATAATAATAATACTTATTAAGTCTTAAGACTGAGATAATTAAATACTGAACGAATATTGTTGAAAATCTAGATGATATATTTGATTGCGATCTTTACCTGCTATCACATATTTCAAAAAGAAGGAAACAAACTTATTTTAGAAATTAAAGAGCTTCGACGTTAGCTTCTCATTTGCATTGGGGCAGAGGTGGCTCAGTCGATACGCGCCAGACTCGTAATCTGCAGTTACCAAGTTCAAATCCACCAGGGATTATCTCCACTTGAGATTTATCTCCGTAAAATTCTACACCCTGTCCTCGGTCAGTAGGGGCCTATGGGCTTGGAAAGGCCACGTCCGCCGGATGGGAAGTTAAGGAGTGGCCCCATGTGCGGGAGAGCCATACCCTGTGTTCCTTAAATAACATGTTGGTTGGTTGGTTGTTTTGGGTTTTATAGTGCATGGGCGACTAGGCCATAATGCGCCAAACGAAAGACAATATAAAAGATAAAAGACGTGTAACCCGCAACCAAATTGAAAAGAAAAGAGCTATGTTGTAAAATGATAAAACAACAAAGAACAAGTGCATAAGTACAAAGTTAAACAAAATAATCCCAGGTGTAAGCGACCTGGGATATATATACAATGTATAAGGTGGTAAAATCAAAATCGAGTAAAATATTCAATATATTGTAAAAACTTAAATACAGAGGTAAAACAATAGTCATCAGATAACAAATGTCCGAGTGTAAAGGGCTCGGATTTAAAATCATGATGGTTAAAAAATATATGCCTTTCAAAGGTAAAACATGGACATGAGATTAAAATAAGCTTGATAGTTAAAATGGTGTCGCAAAACTGAAACTTTACGTCGTCCGTCCATAGAAGAAACGAATGACCTAAGCGGAGCCGAGCAAGTACAACTTCCTCCGTGCGAATCCTGCGGTAACAAGACTGCCATGGTTTGATGATAGGTTTGTTCTGACCAAGTTAAATAACACGCTGGATGACCTTGACGGGAGCTACCATCTACTCCTAACCTTCCCAAACATTCTTTGAGTCCTCAGGATACTCATGGCCTGGCCATTTAGCTCATTGTGTGCAAAAAAAAGTGCGCTCAGAGATAACCCACCCCATTTCCACAACATATAGGGATGCAACTTAACTTTTGTCCACTAGTGCATATGTATATTACGAACGAAAAAATCTAAAATCTTGTTCAATTCTACGAATCTGGAGAGTAATCTAGGAGAGGGAAGGGGGTTCAAGTGATCAAATTGGGCGTAACGCCGTTTCTATATATATAAATACAGGAAATATTCTAGTAATATATGATTTAATAATAATATAATATATGGTTTTCTTCCCCGTTTCAATTGTATTTTAAAGAAAATATTCTAGCAAACATGTGCAATACATATATTGCAAACAATGTCCGGACACTTTTATGTTAAGTGAATGAATAGCCACATTCAAATCAACGTAACTTTGAAAATAGCTTTTTACCGAAAAAAAGTCACTAGACATAAATTGGAGATCTCAGTCAGAGTTCTCTAAATCTCTATTTTCTATCACATTAATCTAATATTTAAAGAGTTATGGAAACTATAATATTTAACAATAGATGTTATCACACACCACACTTCCAAAACGTTTCCTCCCAAATTGATGAAAACTTCAAAAATCCTTACACAAAATTCAAATATCGCATTTATATTGCAAACAACTGATTATAACAGTTGTGATTTAACTTTTTGAAGTAAATTTTCAAAACTAGCAAGTTTCACTTAAATGTTTCAGCTTCCATAACTCTTTAAATATCAGATTAATATTATAGAAAAATAGAGATTTAGAGAGCTCTGACCGAGATCTTCAATTTACGTTTAGTGACTTGATTCCGTAAAAAGCTTATTTTCAAAGTTAGGTAGATTTGAATGTGGCTATTCGTTTATTTAACATGAAAGTGTCCGGACACTTTTTGCAATATAGTGTATATGTTTAACTAATTTTGCCTCCGTCCGGTTGTCAAATCTATTGAAGAAGTGAGGAATGATCGTTCTTCCATAAATTGGTTAATAAATTCCATTTAAAACCCAACTAGCTGAGATCTCGCTCTCCTCACATTCTCTATGGCATATTGAACTGATATCTACTCTCAGACCTCTGCAACAAGCAACTGCATGAGGGGTAATTTAATTTGTTTAACTACAGCTATTTTAATACAGAAATAACAAAAGAAAATTATTTTACAATTTATTGGAAGTAAAATATTGTATGATATTAGTATAGTTGTTCAGTGTGCTCCAAAATATACATAATTACAAAATCGTTAATTTTTCTCTATCCTGAATGTTTCGCTTATTCAGTTTCTCTTCTCGTTCCTCATCATAAAGCATTTTACCTTCAAGTTAAAGAAGGATCGATTCCATTTGCACCAAAGGCAGCAATCAGTATCCTCCTTATCCACACTATACCAAAAATTCCTTGATTTCAGGCTGCACTATGAACTTTGTGAAAAAAACCCTACAAATCCAGTTCCTACAAATCCAGAACCTACAAATCCAATAACGATAATTTAGTTGCTAATAATGGATTATTAAAAAATCAATTAGTTAAGAAATGTTATAATTATTTTCTGCATAAAGAATGACTTGTGCTTCTTACATCATTATGCTCACCAATTTTCCCCAACTATTTCGATCATTACTATGCTCAGTAGTGATCGAAACAGTTAGGCTAGGGCGAACTCGAACTCATTACAAATCTATAATTTTTCTTCAAAGTTTCGGTCAAGTTTTTTGCTGTATAATTAATTTAATTGACATGTGACTAAAAGAGTTTTTTTGTTGAAAAAACAATTTTTATAATCTGAACTAAAAAGGTAAAGAATAATAGCTATAATCACATTTAAAAAAACAATTCCCATAATATAATTTTAATTTTTTTTTATAAAAGCTGTGTTCATTATCATCATTGTTAATTTGGCTTTAATCAATCAACAATTACTGATAATTAAACCATACAATTTTCACAAAGTTTTAAAAAATTTAAAGGGGGGGGGGTATTATTATTATCAATCTGATTCTAAAATTTATTGCAAGCCTTGATTATATTTAAAAAATTATTTTACATTTTTTTTCTCCCAAGTATTAACTAAAGAAATTTTTTTTAATTTATTGGCCGTTTTTTAAATGCATCCCTGCTTATAGCAAAGAAAAAACATTCTACGGGAACATAGGCATGTTCTCCTGATAACCAGTTTGTCCACGAAATGGCTGATTTACGATTTCAATAACAAAGAACAAATTCCAGCGAATCTGTGAATAACCTGTGATCACGCTAATTTACATCCTTTGCTTCCTAATCATGTCTTATATATTTGTCACCGGCAAAGTTTGAAATCCGGCATTCTATAGAATGCCTAGGCATTGTATATAATGCCTAAAACTAGCCGGCAATGTATGAAACGATTCATATTTCACACATTTCCTAGGTATTCTATAGAATGCCAAAAGGCAAATCGTCAAAGTATAAAATACTCCCGGCAGTGATGTTTAATATCGCAATGCGAGTCACGTGACTCTCGACGCTCGCCTCAAACAGAGAGCCAGAGCACTCAGTCCAATTCGAATTGACCAGTAAATGTTCCCCTGGGTCCCCTATAGGCTCACCCTAGGATTGCCAGATCCGCCAGTCCCTAGTTTCGGTAAAAAAGAGCGCCGTAGTTGGTCACTTTGGACACCAAAAAGACACCCTTCCATTCGGAAAAGCGCCCCTAGCGTTGTAAGAGTGTAAAAGAGGGTTGCCTCAATAGGGATCCCAAAGTTTGAGAACCCTAGCTTCCATAGAAAGAGAGTTAAGGTCAAAAAACAGATTAAAAAAAGTCATCAAAAAACGGCATATCACAAACATCTCGGAACTCCACTGAAATAGATTTAACAAGTAGTAAAGTGAAATACGAGTATCCTAACTCGAATTGCAAACTTCGAATATTCAACACTTTACTGATTCGTTCTCACTTGGCTTTACCTCATTTGGGGCGTTTTTTATAATGCGGACGACAGATTCATTACAGGTTAATGATGTTAATATTTCTGGCGGTAGAAAGCATCAAATGGTATTTTTCTCTTTTTGTAGAATCTTTATATTTTCCGTATCTTATATTTTGTATTTCTTACATTTTCACATGCATCTTTTCAATAAAAGCCTTTTTCATACTTTGCCGAAATAGTATTTGTCATTCTATATAATGCCTAGGTATTCTATACAATGCCTAGGGAAAGTATGTAATAATTCTCATATTTCATACATTGCCTAAAAACGCCGGGTATTCTATAGAATGCCTAGGCATTCTATAGAATTCTATAGAATTTCTAATAGAATTTCTAATAGAATTCTATAGAATTTCTATAGAATGCCTAGGCATTCTATAGAATGCCGGCTTTTCATACATTGCCGGTAACATATTCACTGTTATAAATCTCATCACCAATAATATCATACTTTTTTACGGCTTTTGTGAACGAATAATCTGAAAAATCTCATCAGAAAAGAAATCACTGCTTTGTCCTTGGAGTAAGTAACGATAAGGTTCTCTTTCCATAATCACACTGCTCCGTTCCCAAGTGGTTCGATGTATTGATTTATATGTCTTATTTGCGATAGTGTTGTTCACTACAACTAATGGCATCGCTTCAGAATGATTTTTTTTTTTCTTCTTTTTTGACTAGACAGCATGTGAAAGATGAAAATTTGATAAACTAATCAACTACTTATAAATCAAAGAGCTCTCTCTCAGGGTCGGAAAAGCACGCTCTGTAAATTTTAGATTATCTCCACTTCCCTTTATGATTACAAACAAATTACGTTAAACATAATTTTGGTATATAATACGTTCGTTACTTCAGCTAACCAACAGTTCATCAAGAATGCAAACCTTTTCCAAAGAATATCACTTAATAAAATAAATAAATACCCCCTCAAGCAGCTCCTTGCCACAGAGGTCTGACAGGAGCCTGTCAGTTTATATGCCACAGTAGAAGGTCTGTTAGGATGGCAGGACCTCAGCAGAAAAACAACACAAACGTCCATGCTTTATTTGGGGCTCGAACCCAGGTCCCTTAGATCAGTAGCCAAGCGCGCTAACCACTCGGCCATTTTTAGGTCTTGCTAAATTGAAATCTGCTACTCATCTGTCTACAGATAAAGATGCATTTTAATCAAGTAACTCTCATTCAATCAGCATTTGTATTATCTTACGATAAATTTTATTATAGGCTCCATGCAATCTTTGGGGGTTGCAGGCAAGTCTTATGAAACGCCTCGCTAGAATTTATCCACAGCCCTATACATTATTTCATAGAGAAAATAGAGTATATAAATTAAAGTTCTGGTATTTTACCTCTGAGCGGCATTTTTACTACTAGATTACCAAGTCAAAAGAATTCGGAGCTCAGAGCTGAAAAAAAAAGAGAGGATCCACCGATAGTGTATGAAGAAACATATGAAGTCTCCCGTCAGGGCAATCTAGCGTGTTCTTTAAAATGCAAGAGTAATGGTCTCCTACACACGGACCAAGACTTAACGCCCCATCGAACAGACAGCGATCTTTCCAAACTCATCGGTACCTCCTTTCTCACAGAGTTCACCCTATGACTTGTAACCGGATGGTATCTGGTAGTCTTCATTAAAAAAGAAGAAAATGGCTGCTTTCATTTAAAAAAAAGGGAAATGACTGTCTTAAATAGGTCTCTGGCCGTTGGATGAGACGTTAAGCTATGGTCCTGAGTGAGAGATAACCTGCCAAACACGCTGAACGGCTTTGAAGAAAAACTGCCATATTTTTTGTTGCAAGCTGCCTAACAGAACTCCACACATAAGCTCGAACTTTAAAGGATCTTTGTGACTTGCTATTTAGCCTTTTTTATATCAAAAGAATGCCGCCCAAGGATAAAACAATCCAACACGCGGAACATATTTAAATAAGTCGAAGGCCTAAGTAAAATTTGACTAACCGTGCCTCTTCCTTCTTTTAATATTGGTTTCTGCTAATAAACCACTCGCTAATTACAGCTTAATTTATGTAAAACGCATGCTGACAACATTAACAACACTTACAAGCTTTTGCTGTGGCACACTTCTCCCTAGGCTACCAGCGATTGTTCATTCCGCAATAGTTGGCGATCTTCCAGGTCGATGATTAGCTGCTTTAATATTTGATTTACAAATGACCAATGACGTTACATACGGCTTTAACTCAAGGCAAAGTGGGGTTATGCCGTTTACTCTGATCACCGTCTGGGTGTCCACTTACGTGATTGTACATATAAATGGTCAAATACCATGAACACAAAATGAAAAATTATCTTCGAAGGCTTATTTCTATATCGTTCTTCAGGTCATCCGGGAACTTGAAATTATAAATTTTTAACCCGAAGTCATTGGGCAGCTTTGCTTCATCCTTGGCAGCAATTCCTTTTTTTTTATCGAAACGGGCGAAATGTGCTGGGAAAACAAGTTTTTAGTGTCCCACAGATGTGACACATGGCAATAGAAAAGATCTGTATATGCTACTTAAGAAGGTTTTGGAGGTAAAGACTAAATAAAAATGCAGGAAAAAATTAACATTAATTTAAAGTACACAAAATATCTAATGTTTAGTAAATAACGCCCCAGAGTGGAAGCTTCAGAAAACTAGTCAACGAAGGAGAACTGCTCTTTAGGGGCTGCATGTTGCTTAAATCCATATCAGGCTGGTACATATTGCTAAATTACTAATTCCGTGAATACTACATGAAAGACCATGTAGTATTCACGGAATTAATAATCTTATTTTAGCCATTACTTTAGGAGTAGATATATTAAAATACTGTGATTCTTAAAGGCAATAATTTGCAAAATATACATGGTCCTGTGTGAGGGCCATTGCCACGCCAAGCCTGCTGAATGGCTTTGAGGAGAAATTCTCATCATTTTTTATTGATTAGTTGGAAAATGCAAAAGCTTTAAATGAATATTGTCAAACTCCGCTTTCTCGGGGCCGAATTGTTAGCACGCTTCGCTATGGATCAAAAGAACCTGGGTTCGAGCCCAGGATAAAGCACGGATGTTTCTTGTGTTGTCTTCATGATGAGGTCTAGTCTTCCTCACAGACTTCTTTGTGGGTTGGGTTGTTTTACCTCTGAACGGCACTTTTTTGCACACCATGGGCTAAATGGCCAGGTCACATGGAGCCCGAAGGCTCAGAGAAGGTTGGGGGAGGGGGCCCACTGGAACAGCTGTTGGGAGACAGATGGTAGCTTCCCGTCAAGGCCATCCAGCGTGTTCTTTAACGTGCACAGGGTATGGCTCTCCCGCACACGGAGCCACGGCTTAACGTCCCATCCGACGGACGGCGGCCTTTCCAAGCCCATCGGTGTCCCCTACTGACCGTGGGCAGGGCGGGGAATTTCTTCTTTGTGGTGTATTATACTTATTCTGCTGTCAGATCGATGGCAATCAGTTGTTTGAGGGGTAGTTTTTGAGCTTGGGTCTTTGCAACTTGGCCACTGTATTTGCTTAGAGTAAAACAGAAAAACTCAATCTGGGCTCTCTACATTGAACAAAAGCATTTCTCAGGCAGCCCCACATGCACGGAATTCTGATGGAAGTGTTTAAGTATAATACGCTACATAAAAAAAGATTTGCGAGGAGGGTTGGGTTGTTTTACCTCTGAACGGCACTTTTTTGCACACCATGGGCTAAATGGCCAGGTCACATGGACCCCGAAGGCTCAGAGAAGGTTGGGGGAGGTGACCCACTGGAATAGCTGTTGGGAGACAGATGGTAGCCTCCCGTCAAGGCCATCCAGCGTGTTCTTTAACGTGCACAGGGTATGGCTCTCCCGCACACGGATCCACGGCTTAACGTCCCATCCGACGGACGGCGGCCTTTCCAAGCCCATCGGTGTCCCCTACTGACCGTGGGCAGGGCGGGGAATTTCTTCTTTGTGGTGTATTATACTTATTCTGCTGTCAGATCGATGGCAATCAGTTGTTTGAGGGGTAGTTTTTGAGCTTGGGTCTTTGCAACTTGGCCACTGTATTTGCTTAGAGTAAAACAGAAAAACTCAATCTGGGCTCTCTACATTGAACAAAAGCATTTCTCAGGCAGCCCCACATGCACGGAATTCTGATGGAAGTGTTTAAGTATAATACGCTACATAAAAAAAGATTTGCGAGGAGGAAGGGACACCTTTGAGAAAGACATCATAAATCAGAAATATGCCTTATCAGCGGGACTGGAAAACCCATTCTTCAATGATGAGCCATTTTTCTGGAGTTGCTTGTAAACTTTGAAAAAACTAGTAAAAACTCCAATAGTAAAATATTTGCACGAGAAAGAAACATTAACTTTCACCATTAAATGCAGTATCATTAATTTCGTTGCACGCTCTCTTTTAACGAGCATAAAAGCAGAAAAAAATATTTATCCCCTTCCCCTTCCTCCATGTTGTTATAAGCTTTCGCTTTAGCTTAAAGTAAAAACTGGTGTCTGGTCAGATTTTTCTGAATTTCCCCATCCCTGCTTATCTGGGATTCGAATCAGTCTCTGTGCTTCGCAGCCGAGCATTAAAAAAAGACAATTTACATTCACTTGGCTATAAAAGATTTCATTTGTCCCGAAAAAAAGTCAATAGAAGATGATAAGTTTCTGTTTTCTCTGTGTTCGAATAACGAGAATGATACTCTTTTCAAAGGAAACGAATATATATTGAAACATCTACCAGAAAGCAGTAAAGCCACAAAGGCATCCCATATTGCGACATAAAGCTCCAAAAGTATTTGGGAGAACTGTGAAGAGCATAAAAGGAAGAGAAAAAAAAAAGCCGCTACCGTGCAAAAGCATAGCATGCGGAAGATTACTGAATCAGGCTTACCAGAGCAAGAGATTGCTGTTTCTGCCACGAATGAACCTACTTTAGGGGCTACTGCCCACGACACAAAGACGGGAGCTCAAATCTCGTCCATAATCTGCTCAGGTATCGGGTCACGGACTGGCTAACACACACTCGCAAGAGGTGGTAGTAAGTGTGCAGTGCAACGTCCTCCAAATGCACACAGACAACGGGCAATATCACGTTCTGGTACTGGACAGAATGGAAACGGCTTATTGCGTCTCTTAGGTTGCTAGATCACTTAAAGAATGGAACTGTATGCTTAGAGAAAAATGACCAGAAGTTGCTACGGATCTGTTAGCGGTCACGTTAGTTATAACGGAGCCTAAGTGTTATACAATTTGTGTTGCAACATAAGAAAACTTTAAAGCTTCTAAGTGATAACCAGGTGGGCAGATAGGGCAGCTTTTTGCTAAATGAGAACAACTGTTGCTAGTGGAAAAAGTTTTGTTATAGAATGTACCATCCTTGCTTTTAATTTAATCATTAGACGTTCCAAAAAATATTGGTGTTGACTTTCTTCTGATATCTCAGTTTTTTCATCTCTTATTTGTGATCAGGCCCGGATCTAGAAAAAAAATCGACGAAGGGGGGAGAGGCAAGAAACACAATCGCGCCGAAAAAATGTAGTAGGTGGTGTGGCAAGAGACGATTTCCAATGCAATATAGCATTTCCCCTTTCCTTTCACAGTTTTTAAAAATTTCTTAATGAAATATATTGATATATGAAATAATATTAGAATTTCCCCTTTCCTTTCACAGTTTTTAAAATTTTTCTGCATGAAATATATTGATATATGAATATGAATCCAAGTAGACAAACGGATAGAGTCGCATTTGTCAATTACTAGTATTTCAAAATTTTGTACAGCGTAAAATGTTTAGCAAATCTAATATCGTTATCAATAAAAGGTTGAGAAGCACTGCTACAGGGAACTTACATTGACTTTATGTTTAGCAGACGTTAATGTCAAGTGATTGAGAAGATGTTTTTTCCCCATAAAACCTTTTACTACCAAACTTTTAACTTTGGATAGTTTTTTAGTGGGGAGGTGGTGACCAACATCATATTAGGCAGATGGTCATAATATTTTGGCTCTTAGGTGTATAGCTGTGTTGTTGTTGGATTGTTTTTACCTCTGAGCGGCACTTTTTTGCACACCATGGGCTAAATGGCCAGGTCACAGAGACCCCGAAGGCTCAGAGAAGGTTGGGGGAGGAGATCTACTGGAACAGCTGTTGGGAGACAGATGGTAGCCTCCCGTCAAGGCCATCCAGCGTGTTCTTTAACGTGCACAGGGTATGGCTCTCCCATACATGGGACCACGACTGAAGTATAGCTGTGTAATTCATCACAGAAAGGTCGGATCTTAGGGAGTGGGTCGTGCTTCCTCCCCCCTTCAGAAGGCTAGTAAGGGTAATAGAGGCAAAAAATATTAGCGCTCGCTGAATTATATACTCCCCCCCCCCAAAAAAAAATTATATGTTTATAGGGTTTTTTTTTACCGTAGACAGCTCGCGTTAGGTTGTTTTACCTTTGAGCGGCACTTCTGCACACAATGAGCTAAATGGATAGGTCACAAGGACCCCCGAATGCACAAGGGGTTGGGGGGAGGGGACCCACCGGACAACTGTTGGGAGACATATAGTAGTCTCTCGTCAAGGCTATTCAGAGTGTTCTTTAACATCACATGGTATTTCTCTCCCGCACACAGGGCCAAGGCTTAACGATCCAAGTCCATTGGTGTCTACTGACCGAGGGCAAGGCAGAGATAAATCTTAACGATGACCCAGTTACGAGCCTGGCGCGCTACCGACTGAGCCATTCCCACCCCTAGATAGCTCGCAGAGCACTAGTTTAACAACATTGTCTCTAAACATATCCTATAAAGACGGTGAATATTCAGCATGCTTACAACGCAAGCCATGTTTACCCGAGATTAGGATCACGGTTCGCACCAAAATACAACAAACAAACCACTTAACCACCTTTGGGAATATTCATTTAAGAAAAGTCTTAGAAATGCCCTGAACAAAATACATTGCAGTTCTCGCAACAAAACTACGTGAGCAAATTTGTCCCAGATGCAGTTTTGTCAAAGAATGCTACAGGCTGAGATATGAATGCACTTCCGTAAACCTAAAGAAGTACACAGAGAAGGTTTTAACTGTAATAGACACCCATTTAATTGGAAGAGTATTTTTAGCTCGCTTCTGAAAAACAATGAGAGCTACTGTTTCCTATCTGTTTGTAGGCATTCAACATTTTTGTTTTAATAGATAAATGAAAAATTATTTTTGGGTTGGATAAGTATACTACATTATTTATTGTATTTGCTATATTTAATCATTATGTGCAGAGGCGTAGTCAAAATTAAAAATTAAAACCAATGTGTACATGTAAAATGGTATCTACTGGCGAGTTGGGAAACTTGTGGATATCAACCAATATTTTATATATATACCTATTATCAGAAGCTGAATAAGATTTTATTGTATATTATGATTTCCACTTTCTGAATCTTCCAACAGTATTTCTAAGTCATAAAGTTGGAAAATACAAAAGCTTTAAACAGATATTGTAAATAGTTTATTCATTCTACAGATTTGCAAATTTTCGTGGTCGAATGTGGTGGGCAAAGGGTTCACACTGACAACAGCGTTTTGCCTCCCTACCCCCAGAAGGTTGGGGGAGGGGGGATGAAACGTTTTTGTTTTACTAGATAAATGAAAATTTCTTTGTGCTACATAGGTATTAATAAAATATCACTCATCGCCTTTTCTGAACTATCCATTAATTTGAATTTCCACCGTCAAGTGATAAAATCGGAAAATGGACTTCATTCCTTCGAAAATGAGCATTTTACATCCATAAGAGACGATATGTTGTTCTAGTTTAAAATTGGTATTACTTCGAAGATAATTCTTGATGAAAGCTAACAGCTAAAAAAATATTCTACAACCCTTAAAGCCGATTGATTTAAGTACCGGAGGAAACTTTATTACTACCCGTTTTTCACTTCTAAGGAGACTTTTTTTTTTTGAGTCAGACTTTTCCATCACTTTCAAAGTTTGGAGTTGCTTTTTTTCTAAATCCCTTCTATTGCACCTGTTGGCTTGATCAGTAACAGATGTGTGTTGCTTCAGTAGATTCTACTTTCAAAATAGCCCAATGGATAATCTGTAGGGATCCTGCAATGTGCCATGAAAGTTCAGAAGTATGCGGTAGCAAAAAACGATATAAAAATAATACGTACATGTGTTTACAACAGAAAAAGGAAACCAATAGGACTTAAAAGCTATATTTTCTATAACTTCTAGTATGACGGCGGATGTAACGTGACTGACAACGTAAACCAAATATTTTCTTTCTTTATTATTTGCTCTTTACTCATTTCTTTATACACTTCTTTTTCTTATATTACTTATTTTTTCATTGGCAATCTCCAAATCTGTGAGAGAATATTAATCATTTTTAAACTATGGATGGCGTCAAGGCCATCCAGCGTGTTTTAACGTGAACAGGGCATGGCTCTCTGGCACACGGAGCAAAGGCTTAACATCCCATCCGACGGACGGCGACCTTTCCAAGTCCATCAATGTCCCGTACTGAGCGAGGGTAGGTCGGGAGGGGGGGGGGGAGATAAATCTCAACGCTGGTCCAGATGGGATTCGAACCAGGGAACTGCAGATTACGAGTCTGGCGCACTACAGACTGAGCCATCTCCGACCCCACTAGTAGATCAAAGAATTACCTCGGAACGTTGCCCGAATAGGATCATTCTCAACGACTGTACTGATCTAATTGTTTTGGGCAATTCCACTTCAATTTAAATCTCGAGTACCGTTTCCCAATCTAAGCGCATTACTTCCTCGGAAAAAAACTAAACAAAACCCTAACAAACTGGCCGAGTGGCGAAACAGGTGATTGACCCTTTTGCCCGCAAATCCGATTTCAGGAAATTATGTGCTTCTTCCGTTTCCCAACTTGAGTTTCGAATTAGCGAGAATGCCACTAGTAATGCCATCAGTGTTATTGATTTTTCTTCTGGCCTTTTCTTAGTCACGGAAAGGAAAGTTGAATGCGTTTTATACAGTTAAAATAATCATTCAAGTGAGCAAAATATAGAGAATTTCTTTTTTTTCGATATCGTATGAACTGTTTTAGCTCATAAATACATGTACACATTTTATAGAGTAACATTCTCAAACAAAATTCAGTACATTTTGTAGGAATTGATAATTCGGGAATGAACATAAAATAATCAAGTCATATCCGCTTAAGAATCTTATTTGCGGTTTTTATAAACAAAACATCAGGGTCATCAATAGTAAACAACTATATCGATAACAACATATCGATTTATAAATATATTTATGTATCTTCTAAAATAGCATAACTTTATTCGAAGAATATTTAAGTAAACACGAATTTAATGACTTGTATTCACTAGTCTGTACTGATGTCACTATCACAATATGAATTACAGTGCGATGTCAATAAAAAAAATAGTGAGGAAGACGCACATTGTTCTAATGACAGTTCGCATTACGCGAATCAGCAAATCTAAATTACCTCAGTTTCCTTACCTTTCCAGACATTTAATGATAATTCTTACTCTGCCACACATCTCCATGTGTTAATGATGTATGATTAAGTGGATCTGAATGACTCCAAGCTTTCAAGGGAGGCAAAACGCTGTTGTCAGTGTGAACCCTTTGCCCACCACATTCGACCACGAAAATTTGCAAATCTGTAGAATGAATAGACTACTTACAATATCAGTTTAAAGCTTTTGTATTTTCCAACTTTAGTTACTGAAGAGTAAGATTTATCACTCTTAGTGAACAATTTAGTTTCATATATTATTCATGCAAATGAGTCTATAAAATGGTTGAATCCTGCATTAACTCTTTACTCTTTCTGCTAAAATTATTATTCAAAGATCTATTGTGCATTGCTACCTTAAGGGTAATCTAATATTTAAAACCATCATTAACTTAAACAAGAAAACGAATAATAATCACGTTAGTTCCCAAAATTTAAGGAACGATCCCATGTTACTTCGATGGCAGGCTCAATTCGAAGCCCAATAATTTTTAAGCTAAAGATCTCAATGAAATCTATAAATAATTTGATTTTCAACGATATTGCTCAGTTTTAGAGTTGTGAAAATTGGAACATATCACAGCAAGTCGTCGTAAGTCTTTTTCACGATTAAAAAAATACGATTCATTACTTAATAACGACAAAACTATTTCTATAGGTTGTTATTTGTGCTTTAATGAACTTTCGAGGAAAAGTCATATGGCTGTCACTGAAATTTTTATCTTAATCTGGTTTTCCACAAATCAGAAAAACAAATTACGGCGCTTCAAATTTAAGTTCATGGGAGTCGATATTTAAATTTTGACACTAGTGTAAAGAAACAAAGAAAATTATTCACATGGTGCCCAACGGCACACAACCAAAAGTCTAATAATAATTAATAATATCAAATGTCTAATAATAAAAATAATATTATTAATTATAAATATCAAATAGGCTTTATTTAAGGCAGAAATTTTAAAAATTTGATTGAGAGGATGCTGCAGCCTGCGAAGTATAGTATCTTCAGCTATAAATAAAGTGCTTCATGCGAACTGGTGTAGGAAAAGCGGAGATGGATGACGACCCTCGAGAGACTATGAGAGGTCACCACGGCCAGTCGATGCGAGGGACGTGTTCTAACAACTTCATTCCCGATGCCGAAGTTGTGTTTTGTTTTTGACACTGTGGAAAAGTTCAGACAGTAAACGAAATCTACTGCAGGTGCGAGGAGGAAGTGTTGCTGAAACCTATACAAAGAAATGTTCACGATATTACTCGCAATTGGGAAACTGAAACAAGTTAAACTACGAATTCAGTCTTAAAAGTAGTTTAACTTTTGAATTATATCGCGCTGTATAAAAGTTTCTTCTCAGCACACGTGGCGCAGTGGTACACGACTCACTATGACAATGCAGCTGCCGGAGTCTGGGTTCGAGTCCTGGGATGGCATGATTATGTTCATGTACATGTTTGTAATGTTGTAAACCAGTACAAGCCAGATGAGCTCCTAAGTTATTTCCGTCCTTAAAAAAATATTAATTATACTAATTTTTGAACACAGAATTTTTTTAATTGTTTTCATTTCCACCAGCCCACTTGTCACGGATGTCTGTCAGGAATTTTGTATAAATCATCATAGAGAAGGCTTGTGAGGAGAGATTTCAGCGGAAAGACAACACAGAGCCCATGATTTCTTCACGATTGAAACTGGGTGGTATTAGAATCGCAACCAAACTCGTTAATCGCTCATCTACCATTACAGATTAATTCGAAAAACGTTTGCTGTATTCGCTAAGGTATCAGTAAAGTGTGATACTGCTACTCTTTACGTATACTCATGGCATTAAGGTGAAATACCCCAGGAAAAATTTGTATTAAAAAATTCTAGGAATAGGAGAAATATGCTTATTTTACACATTTCGAATTGCGTAGTTTTACATTTCCACAAAAGCTTCCAGGAAAGGGGAGATGTCGCACTTGTCCATATCCAATCTACGAACGTTTTTTTTTGTAAAACAAGGAAAAACGGTGTGCTTCACACAGCTAGAGCTTCCTGCAGCTTGCCAAGGCTTCTCATAAAGCATACCAACGCTTACAGAAGCATGCTGGCTTAGTAATATTCCGTAAGCACTATGCCATCATACTACATCCATAGTTTCGGGTCCTCTTGGTGCTTTGATACAACATAGTGTATTTTTACACCACAATAGTTACTGTGCTTTACTGGTGGCTGAACAGTTAGCGTTTTCGGCAACGGAGCAAAGTATCGGGTGGGTGGGTGGATACAAACTCTGGAGAAGCCATGGAAGCTTTCCTTCTGATGTTTGATGTCTTTCTGCTGAGATCTCGTCCTCCTCGGAGAGCTCTACGGCGCATTATATTCATTATACTGATATACCCCTGTTAAACATTCATGACAGTGAGCTGACCGGCAAGAACATTTCTTAGTTAAGCCAGTTTTCTGTTATTTAGCGTTACGATACTAGTCTGGATGTAAATTGTTCAAGTTGAAATCTCCTATAAGACACAGAATTCTAGTTTTCACTCTCTGAAGAATAGAAAGCTTTTGTGTATGGTGATATACTAATCGAGTTCTTTATCATCGTGTAAAACTAGTATCAAACATACGCTTTCATAGGGAAATCTTGATGTTAACGTGCTAGTGAGCTTCATTCATTCTATAAGCACGAACATAGAAAACACATTTATAATTCCTGCACGTCCTCAATTTATAGCAAAAACATAGGCATTGTGTTATTAGCTTCCATGGCTTGTGCACATTAATCCTTACGACACTGACTCATTCATCAGGTCACCGGGCATGCATGCGATTGGTTTCCCTCATACCTCAAATAGATTTCTAGTGATAAGAATCGAGATTTATTTATGGTTAGAATGGCAAAGAGAGATGCAAGTATTACGATGCAGCAAAATTAAATGAGAAGAAACGCCAGTTCCACTTCACTGGTGGAGCAGAAAACTAATACTGCTTGGGAAGATCTGGAGTTGCATCTAGTGCGACAGATGTCATCATTTATTTACTTTCCTTCAACTACTCACTTCATGCTCTGTTTCTTCCCTGCTGAGAAACGAATTAGCAAACTTCACGTAAAAATAAAACTTTTTTACCGCTCGTTTATTTGGGCGATCTCTGTAACATTAATCACTAATGGACGAGAGAAAACAAGAAGTAAACATGACATTGTTTCAAAAACACTTTCATTACCGATATAGTAAGTAGTAATCAGTGCCGGACATAAACAGTGGGCACACCAGAATGCTGCCCGGAGCCTACATAGCACAGGGACCAAAAACAAATTTTACCTTGTGAGATAGAATCTTATTTATAACAATTGTATTCACAGCTGGCTTCGCCAATATGTAATTTTATTTGTTAGAGTTTTGTTGTTTTATCTCTGAACGGTACTTTTGTGCGCACATTGAGCTAAATGGCCAGGTCACAAGGACCTCAAAAGGGTTCAGAGAAAGTTGCACACCAGTTAAACGGATAGAAGAAAGTCTGCCAAATCAGTTTAGCATGTTTTTTAACGTTATAAGGTCTCTCTCCTGCACACCAGGCCGTGATCAACGTGTCCCATCCGACGGTCAGGAGAGACGTCAGGTAGGGCAGGGATGGCGGTGATCAATCTCAATGCTAGCATAGTTGAGACTCGAACATAGAAAGATTAGTAGTCTGGCGCACTACCGATGAGGAAACCCTAGCCCTCGTTTCTCAGAGTACATAAGACAAAATTTCCCTCCATTATAACTGATAATCATACGCTTTTCGAGTTTTATGTACGAGATGAAACACCCTCGTGAAACGTAAGCACTACGAAATCAAAAATACACACAGCAACCTTTCATCTCTGGAGAAGAGGACTCGATATTAAAAGTTCACCAAAGGCAAAAGAGTCAGCAAACGATATTAGTAGTAACGTCAACTTTCCAAATAACAGTTATATAAAACACTATAAACTATTCAAACAATGTTATCTAGAATCAAAAGCATATTATATTAGACAACGAAATATAATTGCTTTGAGAAGACATTTACTATTCATTGGCATCAGAGCTTTGTTATATTTTATCGAGTCCCTGAAATCAGGGGAAAATATCTGGTCACGTCGTTTTCAATCGGTTGGGTTGTTTTGTCTCTAATCGGCACTTTTACACACAATGTACTAAATGGCAGAGTTGGGCTGTTGGTTTCTTTTACCTCTGAGCGGCACTTTTTTGCACACAATGGGCTAAATGACGAGGTCACAAGTACTCCGAAGGTTCAGAGAAGGTTGGGGGAGGTGACCCACTGGACAGCTGTTGGGAGACAGATGGTAGCCCCCATCAAGGACATTTAGCGTGTTCTTTAACATGCACAGGCTTTGGTTCTCCCATACACGGGCTAAAACTGAACTGAATTCGATGGCCCTTTCCAAGCCCATCGGTGTCACCTACTGATTATGGGCAGGGTGGGGAGTTTTGCGGAGATAAATCTCAATGCTGGTCCAGCTAGGATTCGAACCTGGGAATTGCAGATTACGAGCCAGAGCGCTACCAACTGAGCCACCACACTGCCTAAATATCCAGGTCACAAGAGTTCAGAGCAGGATAGGGGATTCACTTGACAGTGGAAATCCGGTGGTGGTGATCCAGCATGTTTCTAAGGTGCACAAACTCTCGTGCAAACAGGGTCACAGTTTATTGTCCCATCCATGGATGGCGCCTTTCCAAGTCCATCAGTGTTCATCGTTCTCACAAAAGATTGAACTGGATTAATGGAGGAAATCACAACGCAAAATTAGTGGAGACTCGACACTACTATCTGGTACTGCAATCGCTTTTAGTCACAAAGGGAAATTTTGGCTATGACGAGCGCGATATTCGTGGGATATTATCCCTCTTCGAGCAGCACGCCTGATTTAGCTTATTGAAAGTTCCTCTTATTTCAGTTCTTCCCACTACATATTCAAGAACAGTTTTCGACTTCGTTAAATCGTCGTGTTTATTAATATTTAGAAGGAAATTCTGGAGTACACATAAGTGAATTTAGCAATAAAATTGATTCTCCTAGTCCATGGCATGACACTCGGTGTTACAAATCACGAGATATAATTATTTACAAGAACGAATGTTTGCGTGTGTTTCCCTCGGCATGTGATAAATATGCTCAGAGCGGAACTGTAATCTACTATCCCTACACACGGCATGTCCAAATGCTAACAGAAGTCCTCGGTAGGGAGATCAAACTTTCCGGTGAATGCATTAACTAGAAATGATTTATATACATCAAATAATTCAGCACAAAAATGTAGTAAGGACAATTAATATAATATGAATAAAGGCCGACTGAGTATCAGCTCACAGCACACATAACCAAAATGGGGGGGGGAAACCACAGTCCCAGAGAATGTCAGTTAACTAGTGCATATATTAATAGAACATTTCGCACTAGAATGCACACAATCCGCTTGGCCTAATGACTAGAAACGATTGCGCAATACATTTGGTCTAATGTGCCGATTCAAGTGGTCAGTTGCCAAATAACTGGCAGGCTAGCAATCGGTGCCCTAATGAGGGAAGGGCGTGAACAAGAGGGCTGAAGAGATTGAGCCTATTGCTATGCGATAATGAGGTGATGATTAAACTTCAAATGACACACTTGTGTATTTGGGATACACTGTTCAATTGCTCATAACAGCATTACGAAAGTCAATTTCGTTGTTAAAACATGACAACGATAGTAATGGTACATACAAACCTGACACCTAAATAAGCGCATTTACATTGGCATGATTTTGGAGCCAAAAATTATAGTCCACGTATCCCATTGGTTTCGTTGATATCAGAGATGTTAGTTAGTCCCTTGCTCTCCAAAAAAAAGTGATGATGAATGAAATACGTAACGCTGGTTTAAAAAAAAAAAACCTAGAATTATGACAGTAAATACAGTAATTACTGATATTGAATAATATGATTTCACACAGAGGGTAAATTACGCCACAGTACAATATTGGAAGTAGCAGTATAATTTTGCAATCAAAGTCGAATCACTCTGGTAAATAAGAAATGCTTATGTTCAAATACAAAAAACAAAAGCTTCATCACTTCGTAAATTTAGGGCACTCTAATGGTGGAAATTTAATCCAGGGAAAGATTCCGTAAGTGGGAAAAGTAATATTCAGTAGCAGAGCAGCACAGGAAATACCTGTAATTATGGAACTAATGAACGTCGATGAAAAAATTAAATTTCGTCGCTATGGGGATATGAATCCCTTTTTGTCACAATTAGCGGGAAAATGAACTAACAGCGATAGTTAAGTGGTAGAACATCTGTTATATTCTAAATGGCATCAGGAAGTCGTGGGTTCGTATCTTACTCGAGAAGAAATTCGGATTTTTCAGCTAACTATTCATGAATGAATAGTCATATTTTATCAGTACCTATCCAATCCAGAATTTTAATCTCTTAGAGTAAAAAATTGCGTTTCTCCCCCGGAATATGGAAAACAAGACGCTGCTGTCAATATAAGCCCCTTGATCATCACACTCCACAACCTAAATATCAAATTTATAATATGAATAGACTGTTTATAATATTCGTTTAAAATTTCGCCATTTACCAAATTTAGCACCCTGTAACGATAGAAATGAACACTATTAGAAGATTAGGAAAACCCAAAATCCTAATATTTAATTAGCACCCATCAATCCCAAAAAGGAATTTTTCATTTATCTCTTAAAACAAAAAATTTAATGTCTGTAGATGCACAGATGATAAAGTGAAAGTCATACCTCATTTTTTTTTTTTCGAAAAAGATGTACGAATGAAAAATAATCGCCAAAGTTGAGCCTCTTCAGAGCAGGATTTGTTCCGAAGAATATAACTATGCAAGCAACCAACAGTTGCCTCTGTGCACCTCTTGATTACTCGAGCTACTGGTGCGGTAATTGAAAAGTCTGCATTAAAAAATGATGCAGCTCCACTTTTTCATATTTTGAGTAAAAAAAAAAAGGGAGCCGTCCCGTGGCAGAGTGGTTAGCGCGCTTGGCTACTGATCTACGGAACCTGGGTTCGAGCCCCGGATAAGGCATGGATGTATGTATCGTTTTTCTGCTGAGGGCCTGCCATCCTCTCAGACCTTCTACTATGGCATGTAAACTGACAGGCTCTTGTCAGACCTCTGTGGCAAGCAGCTGCTTGAGGGGGTATTTTTTTTTTATAAAAAAAGGGGCTAGTTTTTGTGCTAAGCTGCGATTTTTTTCACATATTCAGCGCACATAAAAAGCAAGAAAAAGCTTTTGTCCTCTTCTACCCCCCCCCCCCCCCCGGTATACGTCTTTGCTTTAACTTGCAGTAAAAATTGATGACTGGTCAGATTCTCCGAATTTCCCCCATCCCTGCAAGTAACACTAAAAAGTAAAAAAAAAATGTTTAGACATGGTAACCTTTACTGTAACCACACTTCTTCCAGGAATATGAAACTAAAGACACACTTGTAACATTTTCATGTTTTAGGCAATTTAAAGTAAAGAATAAATTCCTGTAAAGAATAACAGATTTAAGTATTTGAAAGTAATTTCTTATTGAAACACGCTGTACAAAATTGGAATAAAACGCGAATTACCTTTTAATCACAAAGGCCGCCGTCCATCGGATGGGACGTTAGCCGGCGCCCCGTGTGCGTGAGAGCCATACCCTGTGCACGTTAAAGAACATGCTGGATGGCCTTGACGGGAGGCTACCATCTGTCTCCCAACAGCTGTTCCAGTGAGTCCCCTCCCCCAACTTTCTCTGAGCCTTCGGGGTCCTTGTGACCTGGCCATTTAGCCCATGGTGTGCAAAAAAGTGCCGATCAGAGGTAAAACAACCCAACCCTTTTAATCACTTTATGTATTTATGATTTCAACTTTCCATTTAAACCATTCAATTCACCAGCCTTTCGTTTATTTATCGTTACAACAGATAAGTCAGGATCTATTGTACCTGCTGTCGAAAGAAATCAACAAACAAGAAAAACAAAACTGCTCCAATTATGTTATTTTCGCCCCTAACGGCAACAGTAGCCTTTTAATGCCATCGTCAAATTCCATTTACAACCCGGAACTACATTCTGAGAAGATTATAGGCTGATACCATAATGTCATCCGGTGTCAGGGGAAGGTCAAGCATCCCCATCATCGACAAACACGACAGCTTCGTGAACTACGCACCATTCTTTTTTATTGGCAGGGAGCTGCATTCAGTGCCTATCGATTTAGCCATAGAAGCATCTCTTAAATCCTCGCTGATGTAAACCCATTTCGCTTTGCTCTTTATTTCTGCGACTCCAATAGATCATTGCCCCAAGCATCGAGCCATCAATGGCGGCAGAATATCTTGACATTCCGCTTCGACTAAATGAAGCCCACGAGATGATAGTAAATATCCTTTAACGACAGAGACGGCCTCAATTCTATGCAACAGGTAAAATATCACCGAAACACAATGTGTGCTGTGAACAATAAACAGTGTGGGATGGAATGTAACAGCAAATTAATCCTGTGCAGCAGGTTTCAATGATGCCCTTTTAAAGGGCACACGATTACTGTTTTCGTATAGGATGCATTGTGTTTTAAGGCAACAGAAGCAGTTCTTGTTCTTATAAATTTAAGTCTTTAAAAAGCTTTCATTTGCTTTTCTCCAGCTTTGCTTTCAGATTTCAGCTGAAAAGTAGCCTGGGGCACTGTCCCTCTAAAAATAATTACAAGACGCAACAAAAGAATTTCAAATTCAGTATTCATTATTTGTCATATCAAAATCAACATGTATTATTTTTATATTCGTTTTGTAATCATTATTTGATGTAGACAATCGCAGAATTTTGTGGATATGTCCTACGTCGTTTGCTTCAGTTTATACAATACGAATTTTTCCATTACGCCACCGCCTGGAATCTTAATATTATCTATTATAGCTTGGGTTGTTTTACCTCTGAGCGGCACTTTTTTGCACACCATGGGCTAAATGGCCAGGTCACATGGACCCCGAAGGCTCAGAGAAGGTTGGGGGAGGGGACCCACTGTAATAGCTGTTGGGAGACAGATGGTAGTCTCCCGTCAAGGCCATCCAGCGTGTTCTTTAACGTGCACAGGGTATGACTCTCCCGCACACGGGACCACGGCTTAACGTCCCATCCGACGGACGGCGGCCTTTCCAAGCCCATCGGTGTCCCCTACTGACCGTGAGCAGGGCAGGGAATTTTGCGGAGATAAATCTCAACGCTGACCCAGCTGGGACTCGAACCTGGGAACTACAGATTACGAGCCTGGCGCGCTACCGACTGAGCCACCCCCGCCCCATCTATTATAGCGATGACACAAATGCACTGAAATAGAACAGCGATAAACTGCAGGGGATGGGTCACCATTTTGTAGTGGTCAGTGACATTTGATTGGCTGATTCTACAAAGCAACTAATAGTCGAAGATCTTGTCACTTAGCGAAAATCTTCATTTGACTCTGTTTTACCAGGCCTAAATACACCTAAACTTTCCTGATAAGATGTGTTTGAACTAGGCTGCCAAACTTTTTATTTTGCTAAGGAAGGGTATTTATGTATGAAGAATTTAAGATTGGATATGAACATATAAAATGTGTTGAACAATTGGTCTACAACACAATACTAATAATTTTTAACATATTTCATCAGCAATGCTTAGCTCAGTTAGCTAAGTGCACTGTTTTTCTTAACTTGCAACTCCAAGGTCTCCGGGTTCAGTACCAGCCGCTCTCATAATACATTGATGAAAGTGGAAATCGCAACACCGCGAAAGAAGTGATGAACACTGAGTAGTGTCAAGTAGAGTAGTGTCAGGGATGCTATGAGACTAAGCCTTCTGAAAGGAAAATAGTATAGACCAGGGGTTCTCAACATGGAGTACGCAGTAAAATTTTTTGGGGTACGCCGTCAGAGCTCAAAGGGCGCTAGATCTGGTAACAGTCGCCAAGTTGGTATTATTATACTATAACTATAGTTTTATTTATCTATATAAGGGGTTCGCCAGTTACATATACATTTCCAGAGGGTACGTGAAGCATAAAAGGTTGAGAACTACTGGTCTAGACGAATTTAATGAATATTTATTTTTAAGAGTTGTTTTACCTCTGAGCGGCACTTTTTTGCACACCATGGGCTAAATGGCCATTATTTTTAAGAATAGCAGTAAATCGCAACATTACGAAAAAGTTCATCCGCTGTATAAAGTACATTTGTATTCTTTCGCTAAAATTGCATTTATCACTGTAATGTTTTCTACCCCGCTACGCTTTAATAAAGTAACAAGATTTTCTTTCAATAAAACGTTTGGCTTTTATTTTCTTTTTCTGATGCACATTAGAGATGAGTCAGCTTTCGTGATGAGATCACTCAAAATTTACATAGCTGTTCCTTTTTGCAGTTGTGAGATGAATAAGTTAAAAATATGCTATGAATATTATTTTAAGCTTTTAATCAGTCTTTAGTAATTAAAAAGTTCCATTCAGCTTTTCTTTTCAGGTGTACACTTTATTAATAAATCGCTCTTACAGATTACAATGATGTTACATAAGAATTTTCAGTTTCTACGAATTATTTCTAGTATTTTTTGTTTCAAATAACATCAAGATTTTAATGTTGTCATCAAAAAATTATAACTATTTTATAACGTTTGCAATTTTTTTAATAGTCTATAATGAGAAAAATGAAAAATGTTTTAGCGGCATGCAATTTTTCACATTTGGTTTGCGATAACTTCCGATGGCATCCGAAATCTAGAAGAAAAAAAAGCAGTAGGGCGGCTTTGGATTGGATTGGATTGTTTTACCTCTGAGCAGCACTTTTTTGCACACCATGGGCTAAATGGCCAGGTCACATGGACCCCGAAGGCTCAGAGAAGGTTAGGGGAGGGGACCCACTGGAACAGCTGTTGGGAGACAGATGGTAGCCTCCCGTCAAGGCCATCCAGCGTGTTCTTTAACGTGCACAGGGTATGGCTCTTCCGCACACGGGGCCACGGCTTAACGTCCCATCCGACGGACGGCGGCCTTTTCAAGCCCATCGGTGTCCCCTATTGACCGTGGGCAAGGCGGGGAAATTTTGCGGAGAAAAATCTCAACGCTGACCCAGCTGGGACTCGAACCTGGGAACTACAGATTACGAGCCTGGCGCGCTACCGACTGAGCCACCCCCGCCCCCAGTAGGGCGGCAATTTCCAGCAGGAATGAATTGGAACGCCGTTAAGGTATTAAGTTTTTCCCTCCGTTTTAGTGATCTTTACAAATTTCTTTTGGAAAAATAATAAAATACACATTTAATATTTTTTCGACTCCGTACCGGTTACTAGCATTCTCAAAGGGGGAAGGGCGTGGCACCTCTGGTCCTCCTTCCCTAGATCTGGCGCCTTGGCCCCAACTCATCTCCAATACACATGTAATACACTAAAATATGCATATATGCTAAGTTCAAGTTTTCAATGCGATCTTCATTCACAAAAATGTGGGCACCACTATTCAAAATCTTTATTTCTTCAGTGATTATACTTGCACATTAGTTTCTTGTTTCTCCGATTTCACCTCAAGCTTTATAGTTTTCAGACTGAAGTATGCAGAGTGCGATTACATTCCTAAAGAAAGTTAATACGGATGCTAAAAGAAATGCAGAGGTTTGCATAATAATACCTAACATTAGAGATGGTGCATGTAAGAAATGAATAATTAACTAATATGTCGCTTTGTTTATCATAAACTCGAAATAACAGTTAGATAATTCCAAAGCCACCAATGATTGCCATAGCCATTATAGGCCCCAGAGGTCAAGAAGGTTAAAATTCGTTTACATCAAAGGTGAACATCGATCCGTTGTTTTAACATGAAGAGTTTGAACCCTAGTCCAAATAGATAGTGATGAAGATATGACTGAGCTGACATGCTTTGATTAGTTCAGATTACCTAATAAACAGTTGACCGAATGATTGCTATACTCCTAATGATCAAAAGGGTGAGTTCCGAACTTTGAAAGGAATGGATATAGACTCAATAATCAGAATGCTTAGACGAAGGTGGTGGATAACCTTTTTAGAGCGCGTGCTGAAAGTTCATTGGCATTAGAGCACATATGCAATAAACAGAAAATAAATATACTGAACTATAAAAACATTGAGATTTTAATATAAGTACAGATAAGATATAAGATAGCATAAACATAAATGTAATTTAAAATATAACGCATAGGGAGCTATAAAAAATTACCTGTATTGGTAAGGTTATCTGATAGCAGCCGGTCTGTATAATACGTCAAAGAGAAGAATCCGTAAGGGAGATGAGAAGTAGAAGAAAGACAACATACATAATACATTGGTCATGTCTTATAGGAGATTCGAAAGCAATATTTTTAGCTCCGCAACCAAGCACGACAGCCGTTCGGCCACTCGGATGAAAAACAAATTATTAAATCGCTTGCCATGGAACTGTCAATATAACATACACAGAGAATATCTGTGAGGAAAGCAAGAACAGAAAGACAATGTTTTGTCCGATATTCGAAACACGTAACTATCAAAAACTCCCCTAAAATGCAATTTTCATATGTTAAAACAAAAGTTTCTTTTCCCATCCCCGGGGAGGTTAAGAAAAAAAAAATGCTGCTGTTAACGCAACGGTTAACGCCTTAACCACCGAAATTTCTGGCATGAATAGATCGTTTACAATTTTGCAATTTTCTAACTTTAATCCCTCTAACAGTGGTAATTAAAAACTATAGGATTGGGTTGTTTTACATCTGAGCGGCACTTTTTTTTTTGCACACCATGAGCTAAATGGCCAGGTTACAAGGACCCCAAAGGCTCAGAGAAGGTTGGGGGAGGGGACCCACTGGAACAGCTATTGGGAGACAGATGGTAGCCTCCCGTCAAGACTATCCAGCGTGTTCTTTAACGTGCACAGGGTATGGCTCTCCCGCACACGGGTACGATTTAAATAGATTTCATTGTAAAGCTGGAACGGGAATTATTACGTGGACTTTAGTTAGATAAAAGTTTTAATATTCTTATAGCAAAATTATTACTTGAACTTTGATTAGATAAAAATTTTAATATTCTTCTATGATAAGAAATTTATTCAGTTTTGGTTTTTAAATTTCGGTTGAGTATTTAAAAAAGGTCTCAAGCTATTCGAAGTCAGTTTGAGTTCCCCTTTGGTATAGAGTCCCAATCTAAGATAAGTACGATTTAAATACATTTAATTGTAAAGCTTTAATTGGAAAGCTGGAACGGGAATTATTACGTGGACTTTAGTTAGATAATGTGTTAATATTCTTGTAACAAAATTATTACTTGAACTTTGATTAGTATTAAAATTTTAATATTCTTCTATGTTAAATTATCATACACTTCACAAAGTTTCGGTTTGATAACAGAATTATTACTTTGGACTTTTATTAGATAAAAGTTTTAATATTATTGTAGCAAAATTATTACTTGAACGTTGCTTAGATAAAAATTTTAATATTCTTGTAGCAAAATAATTACTTTGGACTTTGATTAAAAGTTTAATATTTTTTTTTTTCTATGATAAGAAATTTATTCACTTTTGGATAAAACTTTTAATATTCTTCTTTGATAACAGAATTAATACTTTGGACTTTGCTTAGAATGTTTTGATTCTGCTGTATCCAGTGAAGTGTATGATAACTCAACAAAACACACCATTTTTTATCTCATATACACACTTCATTTCAACCTAATTCATTTAAATTAATTCACAAATTAGTTTAAACCTCATCTTTAAAAAAAAAACTTCAATTAGTTTTTCACATGCTAAAAAACACCCCGGTTTTTTCTAATTTTCACACATATTTTCACAAAAACCACAAGAAACATACTATTTCCCTCATCCCCCATAACTTTTCCCATGGATTTTCATAGAATTCTCGAGCCCCTTTTACTGTGTCAGAACTCTCATTTATGCTACTACTTATTTGTTTTTACATAATGTTTGGAAATGCATATGTGTGTTTTATTTCATTTTTATTTTAATGCTCAATTTGGTACATCTTATAGTGTGAAAAGTGATTCCGTGAACTGAACCCCAATTTATATCATTGCTTCTACAGGAAATGTGGGTTTGCCTTAGAACGGCTTTCTTAACGACGGTTGTTCAGGAATCGGTTAGTGTTCAATACATATACAGTATGGACTGAAAGGGTTTAAACTATGACGTCACCTCCATAAAATATCCAATAGCTGATGAATACTGAAATCATTATCGAAATTTTAAGAAATATATTTAATTTAGCGAACGGTATCGGTTGTCTGCAGAAAATATTTTTCGAGGTACGGTTAATACGAAACGATGGATAATAGCGACCAACAAATCCGAAAAACACTATATAAAACTCACTCGTTCCGAAGCAACCACCACTGCTTCCTTCTTTCCATTATATCGGTGACTCAACATTCCAAAAAAAAAAAAGAAAAAAACATTCCATACTATTTATGCATACAAGTTACCCGCCGGCTACATGTTCGAAAAATTTCATTTATTTTGAATGCTATTTCTTCTTTGTTGAGAACTTAGTTTAAGAAAAACAGCAACACAATATGTACTTCGAAAAATGGCAAATTTTGTAATCTCTTTTGACACTTCCTTGGTTGTTCAAAAATAGAGAACTGATCTTTAAAGACTTGTTATTGAAACTGCAAGATGCGCATGGTAACATATGCTCCCAAGTCAATATAATATTTTATCAAATGCGTTAAACCACGAGTCTTCACCTTCAGGGCAATTTCACAGGTCTTCCCACATAAGGCGATGTCAGTGTAGTCGATGTTCAAGGAGTTAAAGTGAAGTTATGTGACGCTTTGGTGTTTATAAAAACGAGGACTTGAACAGAGTTTAAAATTCGAAAAAAAAAAGCGCCTAAATCGATGATGGGGAAAGTTTTTAAACAAAAACAATTAAATGTCAGGCAGCCTATTTGCCAAGGAGGTATAACAGGAGTCTGTCGGTGTAATACACCATAGAAAGCGAAGATGGCCTCGGCAGAAAATACACATAAAAAAATCCATCCAGGATTCGAACCTTGGTTGGATTGTTGTTTTATCTCTGAGCGGCACTTTTTTTCGCACACAAAAGGTTTTTTTTATCTTCAAAAAGGATCTAGAGGGTTCAAAGTTGTGGATCCACTGGACAGCTGTTAAGAAACAGATAGAAGCCTCCTGTTACGGCCATTCAGTATCTTCTTCAAAGTGCAAAGGGTCTCATACACACGGATTAACGTTCCATCTGACGGAAGGCAGCATTTTCAAACTATCGGTGTCCCCTTACTCACCGAGGGCAGGGTGAAGGACAGCGCAGAAAATTTTTAATGCAGGCACAGTTGCGACTCGAGAATTTGGGAGCATCAAATTATTAGCCTGGAACACTACCGACTGAGTCAACCCTCCCCCATCGAACCTAGCTATTTATGATCTGCTCTGCAATTGTACATGACATTTTATAAAGCAAGATATCTGTAACAGCTTCGCTTGTTACATTGATAGTTGAAACAAGAAGGGCAGCATACATTTCAGAAATTTTTTCATTCTCTGAAACGAACAAAGCACCTATTTATATCTGGGTAGGCAGACTTGTGCGAAACACGTGTGACAAGGGAAAAAAGTTCATACTCTTAAGAATTAAAAATATTCTTACTATGAAAAAGTATTTAAAACCATGTTGTGCAATATTGTTTAAAATATTCGTACTCTGGAAACACTGTGTTACGCTACTGTGGGCCTGCAGGATGCTTCGGGAATGGCACATTATCTTACCTGCTCGGGTTGAGACTAGGTGGGCTGAATACTTACCTTTACAAGCCTGGACGGTTTGCATAAAGATCCATTGGTAAAATAACGCAGGTCCAAACGGACATAAAATATAATCCGTTCGGACACTAGGCCATGGCTCAATTTCGTTGGATAACGACCATTTCACATCCATCTGCTGCATCTATGAAAAATAACGTATTTCTATTTGCTACTTTTTCACTGAGGGTAGGATGATTAGCAAAGGAGAACAATCTTAACGTTGGCATATTAAGGAACTAAATCTGGGAACTTCAGTTTACGAGTCTGGAGCGCTAACAAAGGAGCAGCTTTACTCCTCTCTACTGATATTGGCTGCAAGAATTAATCGATACAAGCTGCAGGTACTAAAAAAAAATCCCATTTAGGAGCATTATTCACGATTCTCGTCAAATTCGGTAAAAAACTTATAGTTTTCCTAAATCTTCAAAACAAATCACACCCTAAGTCTTCGATTGGTTGCTCAACCCCCATTTAGATCGTGAATTTCGTCGAGGCAAAATTAGTGTTTTTCTTAAAAACTTAAATCGGAAGGGGCCAATTTTAAGTGAAGTGTTCAATTTTTTTAAGAAGGTGAAATGAAAGATGAAAGTGACTAAACTGGCAAACCTTGAAGTAACTAGTTATCACTGGGGGGGGGGGGGGGGGCAGTGAAAGCGCTCTTGGACACAATGCGTTATTTTTAAAGAGTAATAATAAATAGAAAGGTACAGGCTAGTATTATTCTTTTAACTTAGTTATTTCAAAGAAATCAGAAAGGCAACGTTTCCTTATATAATTCAACGATGCTTTATTAATCGCCGATTTTAATATTTATAGCCCAGTTTAAACATTGAAATAAGGGGGAAAACGATTACATCAGCTCATTTTCTTCGTAAGTAACGCTGTCACATTATTTTCGGCATTGTGCGCATTGCAAGCATCGATCTATAACAGCTGCAATTTAAAATTTGATCCACGACGTGCTCAACATGCTTAGCGTAATTATGCGTTAACAAACGAAAATTTTATTTTCCGGTTTTGCAAAATTTTGCTCTGCATCCTTGTCAACACGTTCTGCTTTTCCATTAATACATTGTTCTTTAGCAGTGAACCATGGTTTCCATCGAAAACAGTTGCACTTAGATATGAATGTCAGTCGATAGAACATACTTCATACAACAAACCATAGGGAAAACGTGGCTTGGTTACATTCTAGGTTTCGATATTAATTAGTTTTCAACATACAACTACGCACTCCGAATATATCTACATAATTACTTTATAGAATAATCGACAGAATCTATTCCTTCTTACACAAGATGCTCCAGCATTAAAGTTTAGACAGAGAATTACAATTGGTTTGGAGAGTAGGGCAAGATTTAAAGATGAAATAATTGTAAAAAATTTAGGAATCTTTGTAGGGCCAAGAAGAAGAGCGGTGCGACTGTGCATCGCATCCGGGCTCCTATAAGAGGGTCGAGGCCCAAAATCGGAGACATTTATAACTGAAAAATAACGTATTTCTAACATAAGGGTATATAAGGTTAAAGCACATCATTAATAAAAATTTCAATAATATTTACAGAGCAAATGGCAATTTTTTTTTTCTTTTCAAGTTTTGCACAAGAGTTATGTTTCATTATTTCAATATGGTTCATTGCTTTTATACTTTTAGCTTGCTTATATATTTTTTTGAGACTATGTATCCCTTGATACTCTCTCGATGATTACGAGCATTGCATATATTCAATGCTGGTAATTTAGTCGTTTTATCTTTTTTAGGATGAGGAGCAATAACAACGTAATACAAAAACACTTCTTACATGAAATCATTAAAAAGCAAAAGGGACCGTAATGCAAACAGAACAATGCATTCCATATTTATATATAACAATTATCAGCAGTAAACTTTTCAGATTTAAAATTTCTTCCCTGAGAGTTATATCAGCATTACTACACTACAACGACCAAATAAATCTGCATGTCTGCAATGCATACAATATAGAGATCAGCTATAAAAGCCGAAAATTACTTCATAAAGGTGCTAAAGGTGTTTGGGGTACTATATACAGGAGTTATGACGTCTATTATGCTTTGGTGCAGTTACTGCTCACATTAGTATAACGTTATTTTCTCGTACAATAATAAACTACCTGAACACTTCAAACTGTCTTTCATAAATAACAGCTGACGTAAGAGATGCCCACTTTCAGAAACAGTATAATTATGCTTTTAGTTTATACAATGGACAATTTTGTTTCGTCTTTTGATGGCTGTGTGCGTACTTGAAGTGGGAAATAATGAAACTTTGATTTATTAACGATACGGGAGTCAAGTTAAATACCACCAGAACCATTCATCAAAATCCTTTCAAATAACAGCTAAAATTTTTGTTGCTAAATGCAGAGTACTTTACTTGTCATCGTGTTGGGATTTTGCGTTAACTTTCGCTATTCATTCCAAAACGTGCACTAAATTAAAATATACATATTTGTTTAAGCTATTATTTCTGTTATGTCTCATTTGCAATCTTACTAGCTTTAAATAGCCGGTGAATGCAACAGAGTTATAAACACTTACAGACAAAACCAGGTCTGAAGATGCAGCGGTAGGAATCCTATCCAGTTAAACGTGAGAATAGTCTTCGTGTCAACATATTCGAAGCCAGGGATCTGGGAGCAACCCCTCTCCCCCCCCCCCGCTCCCGAGGAGGCCAAATATCATTCGTCTTGTGCATATTTCAAGCATTTTTCATAAAAAATTTTAAAAGCCTCTAAACGTAAGGGGGGGGGGGGGAATGTTATACACTGCAATACAAATCCAGTCTCTTGCCCCTTCCCCTTTATTTTTTTTTCTAGATCCGGGCCTGCTCAAAGCTACAAAGTTTTGTCCAATAAATTCTCGTACTTTCAATTTAATCTGAGAAACTATTTTCCTCTATTAGGATTTTACTTAGCAGTAACAATTTCACTATTAAAAGTCTCTTTTAAGAACACTAATGCACATTTCCATGTGATTTTGAGACAATCATGCGAAAATACTGTTTTATAGTTTTGACAAAAAAAAACTTCAAAGTATTTACCTTCAATATATGTTCAAAAATAGCAAAAACCGACCAACTTCTCCCACCGGTAGATATTCTCTGTAATGAATAGTATTCGGTCCAATTAATCCACTTGAATGAGAAATCACTATATGTATAAGGTCTATGGCATACCAAAGCAAAAATCTAACTACACGTCATCAGGTGTTTTGTCAGTTGTTTTCGACCTACATCTGTTCCAGTGGCAGAGTAGTAATCGAATTTAACTAAAAAGCAATAGGACCTGATTGAAATCCTTAAATCTGAACTATCTTTTCTATTGATCTCGTCGTGGATGGCCTCTTTGGCGATTGTTCCTGACAGGATCCTCACTGGCTCCTGCTGCATAGTGAGATTATCTTTTATTTCCACTAACATTCCAACGTGGTGAAACCTGTTAATAGACTTGACGTTAATCCCTAAGCCAGTGCTTTGCCGTAAGCACACATTCCTACGACAGATAGCATCTACACTTAAGGATCTGATCCAACGCTGATCATGGGCTTTTAAGTACATTACTTACCTCAATTAACAGGGTTAATGCCTACTTTGATGCACTAACCACATTCCGTACATGTCTTTTAGACAGGGACGGACTTACGAATAAGCTAAGCTATAGCTTAGGGCCTCAGAGAAATGCACTGAAGTTTTGTGTTAAGAAAAAAGATTTTAATATTTAATCTGTTGTGCAGACACTGTTCATCTTCGCTTACCATAAATTTCATGTTTATATTTTAATGTTCCCTTCAATCAGAATAAATATATATATATTTCGACTTTCGAATTTTTGGGGCCTCTTAAATTTGTATAACTTAGGATCTCTTAAATGTGCCATAGCTTATGGCCTCTGATGGTCAAAGTGCGGGCCCTGCTTTTAGATCCTTTCTCGAACATTACAATCATAAAAATTTGAAAGTTTTGAAATTTTACGCGAACCTAGGTATTGAAAAGATCTAAACATACATTTCGCACAGAAACACTTGAGAAGATCATAAATCATTAGCCATGAAAGCGTTAATGAAATAGATAGCAAGTTGTAGTGATAGCAATTACTGATTTTAATTATTATTCATGAAATAATCGTTCTTGTGGCACAGTGCAGCTGGGTAGAATTTGTATCATAAAATTAGCAGACTAGAATTTAAAATATTCCGTTTCCTCTTAACATGGCTCATTTCCCTCAAATATATGCATTTATCTACTCTTAACGATTAATTCAGCAGAATACATTTCATATGCATAAGCCATAACAACCGGCTTTATGCATATGATCAAAATCGAAATTCATCCACAAAACATTCCAAGATATTATTTGAAAGCAGGGCTGGATTTAGTACAGGGGGAAGGGGTCATGCCACCCACTCTTCAGAATGCTAGTAAGGGATGTTATTGAAAAACACATGAAGTATAAATAATTATTAAACATCTATATTTCATGTATTTTTCAAGAGACGTTCAAAACAGAAAGGGAAATGTTTCCCTTTCTGTTTCTTCATTGGAAATCCAGCCCCCCCTCCCCCCCCCCGTGTCGATTTTTTTTTCTCTTATATCCCGGCCTGTTTGAAAGGATAGTAAAATCCTCTGAAATCCGCGAAGTTTTTGCTAAACAGAATCAATAAATCCAATTGCAATAATCATATATTCTTTGCAAATTAGATTTTGGCAACACAAAACCGTCGTATCCGATAAAGGCTTTCGAAAGCTTTCTAGTACGAATTCCAAGTCTCTAGCAAATTACTAAATCGTGAATTTCCTGCATTTGCTTCTGGAGCCGAATGTCTGTTGTCATGGAGATGGCTGGTGACCATCAAGTTAAAAGAGAATTCAGTATATTTGCATAGAAAAATGTACAGACATAATTGACTTTTGTTTTTACAGAATATGCAATACGAATTTTTCAGTTCACCACATGGAGTTTCTCTGCATTTCAATCTATATCAATCGACTTCATGTGTGGAATCTACATGCATTTATTTCATACAGTGCTTTTAAATCCTTTTTCTTTCCAATCAATTTGTACAGCAACCAAAAAATTACTACCGCTACAATTTGCTAATTAACACCGAAAGGAAAAAAATTAGAAATCATTTTCAAACAATACAATTCAAATACAGTTCGGTGATTTAGATACCGTATTACCTGGGAAAGATGGGCGGGGGTGGCTCAGTCGGTAGCGCGCCAGGCTCGTAATCTGTAGTTCCCAGGTTCGAGTCCCAACTGGATCAGCGTTGAGATTTATCTCCGCAAAAATTCCCCGCCCTGCCCACGGTCAGTAGGGGACACCGATGGGCTTTGAAAGGCCGCCGTCCGTCGGATGGGACGTTAAGCCGTGGCCCCTTGTGCGGAAGAACCATACCCTGTGCACGTTAAAGAACACGCTGGATGGCCTTGACGGGAGGCTACCATCTGTCTCCCAACAGCTGTTCCAGTGGGTCCCCTCCCCTAACCTTTCCCCGAGCCTTCGGGGTCCATGTGACCTGGCCATTTAGCCCATGGTGTGCAAAAAAGTGCCGCTCAGAGGTAAAACAACCCAACCCAACCCTGGGAAAGAAACCATGATGTATCATCGATTGTCAAGCACAACACAGCTCTGGTTTCAAAAATTTGAATAAACTGTAAAATGAAAAGTCATTTGTAATGAATGATACGTGAAAAATCAAGTATGAAATCTCAACGTTTTCGCAGAATCATAGTATGTTTTATAAAAACCGGAAAAGATAATGGCCATCAAAACTGAAACTGTAGCCGAGTGGTAGCAAGACTTCGCTTTCACGGGGCGAATATAAGAAACATTGCGGAACGCAAAGACTAAAGTACAGAATACATTGCACAAATTTTCGACTGATAAATCGACATATATTTCTCACTATGCCTTCAGATTCGGGGTAGCTATTCTTTGGAATACAATTTAGCTTTTAGGGCTGTATTCACCATAAAAATTTTTTTATTACAATCGTTAGACCATTTAGCAACTCGCACTAGTCGGAGGCCACTGAAGTCCAGATGAAAATATACCTAAATATACGAGTAAAATTTCACTTCAAAAGCTTGAACGGCCCAGCTTTTATAGCGGCATATCGAAAAACACTTTTTCGAGTTTGCGAAAAACCTAAATGTGCTCCAAATCGAAAATCCTTAAGATCGATTTTTTCTCCGTCTGAATACTTTCTCTATGTTTGCGTGTGAGAATGTAAAATGATATAGTATGACATTAAAATAAAAAGTGCATTTTTAAAAAGTTATGATGCTTTGTGTTTCCAAAAAAAAAACTGTTGTGTCCACGATAGGCAAGCCAGAAATAGCACCTCACAGATCATAAAAACGACACAGTTATCAGCTGTAAGCGACATCAATTCTAAATACCAAAAAACAGAGGAAAACAAAAATAAATCGAAATCGCTTCTGGATGTGACAGGTAATATAATTTTGGTAGCTTAAAAAATGAGCTTGAATGATGATGATGACGTGTATTATCTATTCTTTCCTCGAGCATTAGTGGAATTGTTCCTTGAAATTGTGCCACTATCGACTATGGTGAAGCGAAAGATAATAAAAAATGAGCATAAAAAAAGCACACAAATATGAATCAACGAAAACCTCATATTATAAACTGTACGCTTAATGCACTCGAAAACGTAGTTAGGTTATTGTCAAAGAGTTTCCTTTTGATTACTCTCAAATCAGAAGAATTAATAGAGCACAACAGAGACATGTGCTAATGCAGTGCAAGAAATAATTGGGTAGTAGTATTACATATTTCATTAACCAATACTTTTTGGTCAGCAATTGAGCATGACGGTGAAATGACAAGTCTTCATCAGCTAGTAATCGTTATGTTCCATCTGAGCATTAAAAGCGTTCATTAAGGTCAACAAGTGTAAAGCCAGGATACCAGAACTAATCTGACTCTTTGATCTGTTATTTAAATCCAAACATCTTCAAACTGGTTTGCGTATTGCGTGCAAGAAACTAATTATATTAAAAACAGTAATAAAAAACCCCATAAAACTAGTGGGCGGTAGGTGAGGATCAACAGACCTCGCCCTGTTCCGATTTATTTACATCAACATAATACTATAATTTTGATATTCTCGGATGCTATTCCCAAACAATCTGTTTCTAGTACTAAGTAAAATTGAAAGCACACTCACTGCATAAAAATACTAAAATTACTATGCATGTGAAAGAATCGCAATCATTTTCAAAAACGAGCTACTGTTTTACTTTGTTGTCTGTCCATCTATAAACATTCAACTTTTTCGTTAGAAGTAAATTAAAAATTCCTTTCTTTGGATTGGTAAGTACTAATGAAAAATTAGGATTCGCATTTTCAGAACCTCCCAATAATTTTAATTTTCATTATTAGAGAGCACTAAAGTTTGAAAAAGGAGAAGCTTAAAAAGACTATTGTAAACGACCTATTCCTGCTAGAAATGGGGAGGAGGTGTTCAGTTCCCATAATCGGCCATCGCTGAGATTTATCTCCGTAAAACTCCCCGCCCTCGGTCAATAGGGGGCACCGATGGGCTTGAAAAGGCCGCCAGCCGTTGGATGGGATGTTAAGTATATGTTAAGTATACTATATACTATATAAGTATATATGTTAAGGATGTCAAGTACTGAATCTCACATCATTGTAAACAACGATTTCTGAGTTATCAAATTATTATCGTCATAATATTTTTTTTATTTTTTGGGGGTTTACAACTCCTTAAAATCAATTTTGCTAAATGCAGTCACAAAAAATAATGAGGCTTCAAAGTCCCGAAAATAATCGCCACACTATTTTACACAAGCTCAAAGTAAAAAGATGGGAGATAATCGATATCATGATTGTGAATTGACCATTACATTAAGACCAATTAAAGTACCGTCTACTAGTCACACTAGCTGAATAACAATGATACACCATTCTGCAGTTGTACCCGATTTATTACGTATTATTATTTATTCGCCGCACCGATGTAAACATGTTAAAGGGCATCGGAAATTTATGTAGATACGCCACAGTAACCAAATGTAAATAAATTCCTCCCTTACACTCTTACTTTTGCTTCCAGTACTGCTTCCTCATTCTTTCGACTTACATAAATACCATCAAAGTACTTCTATAGGAACTAAGTGACCGAAAAAAAAAAGGTTTACTGGAATGTTCAGGTGACAAAAAGCGTAGAAGAGATAATAATAATGCTGAACTATATACAATGTGGAACGAAACGTATGTGACAATGTCGCAGCACAAGACGTGCTAATTTGACAGGCACAGTAGGGTTGTGTGGAACCATACTTGACCATTCTTTTCATAGTGTAATGTGGATATGTGAACGTATCCACACACGCCAGAAGTTCGGCACGCACTGTTGTAGCGGCAGCAGGAAATGTCTGGCATTACATGTACTTGACTTCCTTCGAGGCCAAGCTGTGCTTCCTGCTGAGTTGATTACGCTGTCTAAGCGTCCTTGATGACCCTCCACCACTGCACACCTGAGTCAACAGGAATTGTGATTCAGGTATTTATACATAAAGCTTAAATTTTTAAACCACGTGTCACCACCAATGGTCACAGTTCAAATCCCAGACTTCGCAGTTCATGGATTTTTACATATTATAATTGAAGCGCAGAGTCCGAACAGGGTTCGATTGAGCGGAAGGATTTCGTTGCGGCATCAAGATCGGTTGCAACGGCATATTTCGGTAACGGTACAGGTATAACTGGACAGAAAAATGGAAATAGTTCCATGTTATGCCAATAAGGCAGTTGGATTGTTTTACCTCTGAGTGCCACTTTTTTGCACAAAATGGGCTAAATGGGCAGGTCACAAAGACTCCGAGAGCTCACAGAAGGTTGGGAGGGGAACCCACTGGACAGCTATTAGGAGACATGGTAGCCCCCCGCCCTGCATCCAGCGTATTCTTTAATGTGCATAGGATATAGCTTAACGTCCCATCAGAGGGACGGCGGCGTTTCCAAGCCCATCGGTGTCCCCTACTGATCGAGGGCAGGGTGGGGATTATGTTGGGATAAATCTCAACGCTGAATCAACGTCAAGCTGGGACTCGAACCTGGAAACAGCAGATTACGGGACTGGCGCACTACCGACTTGCTATCCAATAGCAGTCAGATTGAGAGCTTATTTGAGAAGTTGAATAAACTTCTCCCTTACACTCTTACTTTTGCTTCCTCATTCTTTCGACACATAAATACCATCAAAGCACTAACCGTTTTCATCAACGTCATCACGATATCGATCAAATCTAAATATCGATTTTTTAACAATATTCGTACAGTATGTTGTTAAAAACTCTGGAATATATATATAATCAGTTAAAATAATTGATCTGAAAACTTAAACAGATTAAAATGAAAGTAATAATCTAATCACCTGCTTAAATGTATGCTGCCAAAAAAGTTATAGAAAATCTTACTTTAACCACAAAGTGGGAGAGGTTGTTTTATCTCTGATCTGCATTTTTCTGTACACACTGGGCTAAATGGCCAAGTCACAAAAGACCACAAGAGCTACGTAGGAGAAAAGGATCCATTAGTTACCTGCTAGGAAACAGATGGGAGCCTCCGATCAAGGCCATCCAACGTATTCTTTAACGTGCACAGGCATGACTCTCCTGCACACTGGTCCACAACTTAATATCCCATCCGACGGAAGCTGGCCTTTCCAAGCCCATTGGTGTCCCCTTCTCATCAGTGCACGCACAGCGAGATCTCGAACCTCGTAACACTAGAAATAATTAGTTGAAAAATATTGGTTGTCCTCGCTTGGTTGTCCGATTCCTGACATAGATGGCTCCATTGACGAATCAACAAAAATGCGTAAATGCTTATACGTCACATAGTTGAAGAAAACGGTTAGTTTCTGGTGGTCTAGCGGTTGTGATACATGACATGCTTCTGGAAGACATGAGTTCGAGTCCCACTCAGGGCAATCAATTTTTTTTCAACTAATTATTTCGAGAGCCGTCCCGTGGCCGAGTGGTTAGCGCGCTTGGCTACTGATCAACGGGACCTGGGTTCGAGCCCCGGGTAAGGCATGGATGTTCGTGTTGTTTTTTGCTGAGGTCCTGCCATCCTCTCAGATCTTCTACTGTGGCATATAAACTGACAGGTTCCTGTCAGACCTCTGTGGCAAGCAGCTGCTTGAGGGGGTATTTATTTTTATTATTTTTTTATTTAATTATTTCGTGTTTCTTGTCTATAAGTCGTTTTCCTGTGATACTTTATTATTGAGTAACACTAGCTTGAAGATACCAACAGAGCTATCCAAAGCCTCTTCAATCATGTAAATATGCATAGAAAAAAAATGCACATTTGAAATGTAACATTTTAAGGCATTTCTTTGCCAACACATGCTTAAAAACATGTTCTATTGTTTGCGTTAATTAAAAAAAGTGTGGCTACAACAAAAACATACTATATTCCGAATGGAGCAGAACGAATTAATCAGTTGAAGTGGTTTTACTGTATTTCCATTCCAGCCAAAACTCAGCAGATCTGTTATATTAATAACACTGGGATTATCTTATCCAGTGTTATTGTATATTATACTTATCATTAGCACTCAAGATATAATGAATCGGCAATAATCTTCAGGCAGTTCATACAATGTAAATGTAACGAAAAGTAAAAAAAATATATTTTAGGATATTTTCCGAAGAATTTTCATTACTGACTACCAAACACATCAAAGTTTCAAGTATTAGCTATGTTGAACTTATCATTATTCTCTAGTGAGCAGCTTAAGGTTTCAGGTCAAGAAAAAAAACCAAAATGCATCTACTGTACATTGCAATTCGAAGACGTTGACTAGTCTCTCACAGCTTTTCAGAATCTTGTCAAATTTTCTTGGGAGTAAATCATTGTAAGCACAACTATCCGGAACATGTACTGCACCTAAACATTGATTTTTATTAACGACATTGAAATTGGCAATTCCAGCTTATAGTTAAGTGAATTTCAATGATTACAATAATGATATCTTTCCTGCTTCGCAAGCATATTTTTTTGGGGATTCGGTTTTCAAGCAATTTATTTCAAAATGTTTACTTTTTGTGGTTTTCTAGAATTAGTGGCATAACTAGTCTAAATTTCGGGATGGATTCCCGAAAATACAAATTAAAATACATATTTCATTGTTGAAGCACTATATTCATTTAGCAAGCAAAGGACATCATATGTTCGTTGTGGCACCAATTTCCATTAAATAACCATAATCCTCTATGGCAGTGGTTCTCAACCTTTTATGCTTCACGTACCCCCTTGAAAATGTGTATGTAACTGGCGTACCCCTTGTATAGATAGATAAAACTATAGTTATAGTATAACAATGGGAATAAAAAAAACATATAAATATAACATATATCTAGCGATTTTTGAGCTCTCACGGCGTACCCCACGTTGAGAACCCCTACTCAATGGCAAGCAGCTGTTTGAGGGAATTTTTATATTTTCATTTACATAATAAAAAAATAAATAAATACCCCCTCAAGCAGCTGCTTGCCACAGAGGTCTGACAGGAGCCTGTTAGTTTATATGCCAAAGTAGAAGGTCTGAGAGGATGGCAGGACCTCAGCAGAAAAACGACACAAACAGCTATGCCTTACCCGGGGCTCGAACCCAGGTCCCTTAGATCAGCAGCCAAGCGCGCTAGCCACTCGGTCATGACTATTCAAAATACGTTTAGGGTATTCCGAAATGTACAAATTAAGGTGAGGCAAAATTCATGAATCTCAAAACTATTTTCCAATTCCCTTTTAAACTTAAATAGAATGATTAGAGGTAAGAATGATTAGAGGTAGTGTAACTCCTAGACATACTTAATGTTCTGGGATAAGCGTGTTTAATTTCTACGAAGAAAAAAATAAACGAAAACTACACAACACGTGTTTTCATCATAAGGAATAATGGTCTTTACAGTCAAGAAACATGACTAGCATATTTCTTGAGCATGACCTAGATAAGTCTCCTTGGGCAATCAGCCAATTTTGATAAATAAGAAATAATTGTATAAAATGCACTGGCATATTTCTTACCTTCTAAATAGAAAGCACAGAACTAAGTAATCCTGGGTACATTATTTGATAACAGTTCCTTGAAACGTAGTGTGTTGTAAGCAACTATTGTCAAACATCTGTACTGAAAAATAGTTCCTAAAATCTGTACTGAAAAATCATTCTAAATATAGAATGGTTTGTGACAGTACCTATAGAAATTATTTAATACAAAAAAAAACTATAAAACCACATCTAACTTGTGTGACAAAAGAAATAAATTAAAAAATTTATAAAACCATATCCAACTATAGGGCCCTAAAAAATAGAAAATAAACCAAAAGCATGTCGATGGTGCAATCAGTCACTGAGTTCGTATTCACTTCCAAGTAAGATAGGGCGCCTGCAATCTTGTGTAGCTTGTTACTTTCGGCATTCGTATTCTGGAGATATAGCGGGAGAATAGTTTTCATATTTCCCTTTTAGGGGAGAAGAAAGCATGGGGATCAATTTTTATAGCCTATGACATCCCCCCCGCGTCACAAGCTTTCATTTGACACATAAATCATTAAGTTTCTCCATCGCATTCGAAAGATATGGTGGAACAAATCTTTTGACAAACCGACAAGCCGAGAAATGGGAAGCGAAAAGCAATAAGATAGGTAAAAAGTGCTACTGAAAAATAAACAACTACGAACATTGTGAAAAAAAATTGAAGAATTTTTTTTTACATGTTAGATTTATATGAAGAAAAATAATCAATAATACTAATTATCGTTAAATATTTTAAATATGAAAATTAAATAAAAATAAATAAATTACCCACAAACAGCTGCTTGCAACAAAGGTCTAACAGGAGTCTGTCAGTTTATATGCCATAGTAGGTCTGTGAGGATGGCAGGACCTCAGCAGAAAAACAACACAATAATCCATGCCTTACCTGGGGCTCGAATCCAGGTCCCTTTGATCAGTAGATTACATTAATTCTGGCACCCAAAGGCGTGGACAACACCGGAATGTGCAATTTCTAATACAGAATGGAAATGGCTGAATCGATTGCGCGCCAAGCTTGTGACCTGATGTTCACAGGTTTGAGTCCCAGCTGTGACTGCAATTCCTAACAGTTGAACAGTGAATCATTTCTCCCCCCCCCCCTCCTTTAAGAAATAGGCATTTACCTTATTTGTGCAAATAAAGTGCCGCTCAGAGGTAAAAACAACTCAATACAGTCTTATCCAAACCGATGGTTAAAGCATAACCTAGAAATGATTTAACTTTCGTTTTTTACTAAAGGCTAACATATCTTTCGTAGTTTATAGTACTTATATATCAATTAATCAAAAGTCATTTGGCATAAAGTGTCAAATAGCCATTCCATTATTTTATCAGAAATTGCACATTTCGGTATTATCCATGCCTTTGGGAGACAGAAGCAAAAGCCACATATTTGGCACTTTATGTCAAATGGCTTTTGATTCAGTCATGGGCGCTACATAAACCTATCCAAAAGGTCCCATGGATGCTGCGCTTCGGTGAATCTCTGAAAACATTTTCCCTCGCTTAAACTCGCTTCCTCATTGGCTGGGAAGCGGCCATCTGGAGCAAACAGCGCATGGTGCGTGTACCTGCCTGTTGTTGTCTTGTGGTGTAAATATATGTAAGAAATAACAAAATTACTTTACCTATATTTCAATATTCACTTTTTTATCAGAATGTGTAGAAGTGGTCAAAAAATATCAAAATGAAGCCATATAAAATGAAAATACTAATCATAATGGAATAAACCTATGATTAATTACTGAGTCCAAACCGAATGACAACAGATACAAGTATATATGTCTTGTATACAATTCAAGCCAAAGAATATTCCAGTGATTAAAATGTTTTCGGAAACTTATTCATAGGTTTTGAAACTCTGCGGTACTTGTTTAAAGCTATCAGTGTTTACCTTATTAAGAAAAACAATTATATTAAGCAATGCCATTCTCTTTATAAAGCCGTCCCGTGGCCGAGTGGTTAGCACGCTTAATTAGTGAGATAAGTGACCTGGGTTCAAGCCCCGGGTAAGGCATGGTTGTGTGTGTCGTTTTTCTGCTGAGGTCTTGCCATCCTCTCAGACCTTCTACTATGGCATATAAACTGACAGGCTCCTGTCAGACCTCTGTGGCAAGCAGCTGCTTGAGCGGGTATTTATTTATTTATTTATTCTCTTTATAAACAATTTCTAATCTACACTTACTCTCATATATTTTAGAAATCCAACCTAACAAATTGTAGTGAAACTTAAAAAAAAATCTTACCTGGTGCTACATCAAAATGTTTTCATAGTCCATTAACAACAGTGAAGACCTAAAGCAAGAACTCCAACCACATTACGCTGCTTAATCCATCGACGTCAAAATATCATCGCTACATTCCACACCAAAGTCAAACACAAAACTATATAAACACTTATATTCTCTGAAAGTGATGAATATTAAGGATATTAGAAAAGCGGACTAACTTCATATAACTTGAAGGGAAACGAAAAACAAAAAAAAAACTTATGCAAGAGAACTTTTTCAAGAATACAGTTTTTTTTTATTAGTTGAAACACGCAGCCAACTTTCATCTAACCCATGAAAACAAAATCAAGCGTGGCTAGGTCTTCACCCTCGTGCTACTGGGAGGATGAACGCTGCTAACAAAAACACCCCCACTGCTTCTCTCCAGCTTCGTGAGCGCTGGTCTCTGGATGCCGCGCTTCGGTGAATCTCTGAAAACATTTTCCCTCGCCTAAACTCGCTTCCTCATTGGCTGGGAAGCGGCCATCTGGAGCAAACAGCGCATGGTGCGTGTACCTGCCTGTTGTTGTGGTGTATGGGCGGTCTCAGGTATGCCTCACGCCCGTAATGTTGCTCCAGGGTGTTAAGCAGAAGCTGACAATTGCGTGAAACTAAAGCTCACGCTTTTGCAGCTACTTGCTTGTGTAACGGTCGGCGACAGAAACATAAATCACGACGGACAATTACTTTTCGTTTTCGTTGTAAGCCCTATTTTCGGGTTACTAAAAGATTAATTTCAGTACATCAGGTGTAGCATCAAGTGTTCAATAGAACCACCTGAATCTCCAGTAGATTAGCATTGCGAGAACCCTGAAAAATTACTGTAAAATCAATTGTACAGATGAATCAAAATGTCCCTATTTAGGCTTTTAGAATGTGACGAAACCAGGGCGACCAAAAACTTTCCGCTGTTTTACTTTCAAAGTAACAATGTGAAATTATTTTTGTATGTGCATTTTTGTTCAAGCGCTTAATAAAATATATTTCTTCCCACACAGTACACTTGGCACGGAAGTCTGACAAGAGCCTTCAGTACAATACACCATAAAGATACGTGAGGTAGATATGCGAGGAAGGAAGTAGAAAAGCAACATTACCAGAAAAAAACGCCTATGTCTTATCCGAGATTCAAATCCAGGTACCTCTTCTCCGCAGCCAAGCACTATCACCACAGAATTTCACTTGATAATTTATCTAAGCGCAATTCTTTTAATAACTCTGGAATGGGGCGGGGTATTCAGTCGGTAACGCGCCAGGCTCGTAATCTGCAGTTCCCAGGTTCGAGTCGCAGCTGGGTTAGCGTTGAGATTTATCTCCGCATAATTCCCCGACCTGCCCATGGTCAGTACGGAACACCGATGGACTTGGAAAAGCCGCCGTCATCGGATGGGACGTTAAGCCGTGGGCCCATTTGCGAGAGAGCCATACCCTATGCACGTTAAAGAACACGCTGAATGGCCTTGATGGGAGGCTACCATTTATCTCCCAACAGATGTTCCAGTAGGTCCCCTCTCCCAACCTTCTCTGAGCCGTCGAGGTTCTTGTGATCTGGCTATTTAACCCATTGTGTGCAAAAAAAGTGCCTCTCAGAGGTAAAACAACCAACTCCGGACAACGGTCAGGCAAAAGAGAATCATTACAGTAATCAAGCATCTTGTGCTTGGGTGGCAGACTGGTTAGCGCACTTGGCTACTAAGGGATCTGGTTCGAGCTCCGATAAGGCATGGATGTTCGTGTTGTTTTCCTGCTGAGGTCCTGCCATCCTAACAGATCTTCTACTGTTGTATATAAACTGACAGGCTCCTGTCAGACCCTCTGTGGCAAATAGTTGCTTGAGGGGGTATTTTTTTTTGTATAGCATCTCTATTATCAAAGTGATTCAGTAATTAACTACAGCGATAAAATTTCTGTGTTTAAATTCTTAATATTCCGAAAGACTATGTTGATGATAAAACTAAGGATTTCCGAAACATGACGAGAGGTTTCGACACACTTTTCATCACATGAATTGGATGACTTTTTCAGGAACTTTTAGCTGCAACCTCTCCGCTTTGAAATGAACCTTTGTGAATGATATATCTGAGATACACCTAGTTCATTCAAGGGCTAACTTTCCTAGTGAACTCACCTATCCTATTTGTGGAAGGGCTACATTAGAAAAATTGTGCGCTTTGCTATTTAGCTTGTAAGAAGCTCTAAACTGGGGGGGGGGGTTCTATTCACGTCTGAAAGAAATGTATCCAACTTTTGCGACAAGTATCAGTGGCCGCTACAACCTCTGTTCAAACATCCCCCACTTGCCATGGAACCCTACTGATAGGAGATTGCCAGCGCAATTTGCCAAATGCTGCGTCCAGATTAAGCGGAAGCACGCGAACAAACATTACGCAGAGATTCGTGCAGTATAAAACGAAAGTGTATTATCACTTTCTAAACCGTTCGCTACTAAAACAGTATTTCATAGGAATGTGTGTAAAGTTTGAAGTTTTAGTGTTACCTTTGAGATTATCATCGCCTTCGCGCATTAAAAGCCGAAGAAATAGCGGAATTTGAACTGGGTTGTTTTACCTCTGAAAGGCACTTTTTGCACATAACGGGCTAAATGGCCAAGTCACAAGAACTCCGAGACTCAGAAAAAGTTTTGGGGGAGGAAACCCACCAAACTGTATATAACTGTTAGTAATATAATATAGCTGTTAGTAATATATATATATATACCCCCTCAAGCAGCTGCTTGCCACAGAGGTCTGACAGGAGCCTGTCAGTTTATATGCCATAGTAGAAGGTCTGAGAGGATGGCAAGACCTCAGCAGAAAAACGACACACACAACCATGCCTTACCCGGGGCTTGAACCCAGGTCCCTTAGCTCACTAATTAAGCGTGCTAACCACTCGGCCATGGGACGGCTGTTAGTAATACCAAACTGTATATAACTACAAACAGTATATCTGTTAGGAGACAGATGATAGCACCCCCCTTCCCTTCAAGGCCATCCATCAAGCGTGTTCTTTAATGTGCATTGGGTATGGCTCTCCCGCATATGGATCCACGGCTGAACGTCCCATCCGACAGACGGCGGTCTTTCCAATCCTACCGGTGTCCCCTACTGATATCTTTCTTTGGGCGGGGAATTTTATAGAGATAAATCTCAACGCTGGCTCAGGTGGGACTCGAATTGGAGAACTGCAGATTACAAGCTTGGCACCAATTTGAACTGTGAAGTGAAATTAATTTAACTATAATAAAGTTTGAAATAATTTAGGTTATTTCCCGTGGTCGAGTGGTAGGGCACCTGGCTACTGATCTAAGGGACCTGGGTTCGAGTCCCGGGCAAGGCATGGACGTTTGTGTTGTTTTTTCTGCTGAGGGCCTGCCATCCTCACAGACCTTCTACTATGGTCTGTGAGGATAGATTATATACCTCTAAACTGACAGGCTCCTGTCAGACCTCTGTGACAAGCAGCTGCTTGAGGGGGTATTTATTTAATTATTTGATTCAATGCATTTTCAAAAATTTTAAATGACATTCTGCAGTAATTCATAAAATGCCCTGAATATTCAAATCATTAAGCTGCATTTGCCTTTACTGATAATTTACCAACATTTCTTTCTAACAGCGAAAATTAGATTGTGATCAAAATATAATCATTATTCGTTGACATTTTTTTGAAACTGCTCCACCAGTAAATGATGAGCATTTGCGAATACGAACAAATGAAAAGACGATTGGCACTAAACTTGGACATTGGACCTAATAATGGAAGAATGAGAACGAATGTTTGTACAGCAAGATCAACCAGTAGAGACCTTTCATAATTATAATAATAAATAAAAATTATTATCAAGGACCATTTTTTAAGCAATTCCTCTCCAGAAGTTCCTGCATATCTTACGAAACACTTCTCTTTGTAATCGGAAAACCATGCCTTTCTACTAGCGAGTCTGCAAAACAGAGTAATCTTTTAAAACGGTTTTTTCTTATATTGAAAAAAAAAAGAATATTAAAGAAAATCATAATTATGTGGTACAAATAAAACAATTAACAATCATGCGAGCACGAGTGATCACACCATCTTAAGTCATTAGTTGATTGAGCTGTTAGTTGTCAAAAAACCAATGATCTATGAAATTCGGCAATGCTCAACTGCAGTCTGTCTCAGTTGCTTCTACTGCGCACTTCGCCAGTGCTAGTGTACAATTCATTTTAGATCATTTAAGAATCTTTGGCTTGATGGCTTGGCTGACAAACCCGAGGAAGCAGTTAGACAGCACAACAGCAGGGAGCTGTTAGAGATAGTTAATGTTTTGTGTGGTAGAAAACGGACAGGTTAGAGGGATTGAAGGATAAACAAGATAAAATTATAAAAGGTGAGGATTCTGTCATGGCTAGGTGGGCTGAGCCTTTCAGTGATGTTCTAAACAATGTGGTTAGTTCTACTCCCATTGTTTGCAATGATTGGCTTTAATGTTGGCCCTATAACACAATCTGAAGTTATTTTGGCTGTTTCTAAACTTAAACTTCATAAATCCCCGTGTGTAGATGAAATTACTACGGAAATGCTTAGAGCTGGGAATGTTTCTGTTACCACTTGGAAGACTGAAATTTTGAATATCTTTTATGATAAAGGCATGGTTCCTAAAGATTTTACCAGTTATTATTACCCCTATTTTCAAAAAAGGTGATCGCAGTTCTTGTGATAACTATAGGGGTGTCAGCCTACTCTCTGTCCCGGGTAAAATTCTGTCCATGATTGTACTTAATAGAATTAAGAATCTGGCTGACGGGCAATTGCGTGATGAGCAATGTGGATTCAGAAGTGGTAGGGGATGTGCAGATCAGATATTTTCACTTAGGCAGATTCTTGAGAAATGTTTAGAGTTTCAGAAACCTTTGGTTGCTAGCTTTGTTGATTTCAAAAACGCTTTCGACTCTGTTGATCGTCATAATTCAAGGCTGACTATGAGATCGTATGGCATATCAGACAAGTTAGTTAACATTATGAAAACTCTCTATCATAACACTGAGTCGTGTGTGAGAGTTGGTAAGACTTGTAGTAATTGGTTTAGCGTTGTTTTACCTCTGAGCAGCACTTTTTTGCACACCATGGGCTAAATGGCCAGGTCACAAGGACCCCGAAGGCTCAGAGAAGGTTGGGGGAGGGGACCCACTGGAACAGCTGTTGGGAGACAGATGGTAGCTTCCCGTCAAGGCCATCCAGTGTGTTCTTTAACGTGCACAGGGTATGGCTCTCCCGCACACGGGGCCACGGCTTAACGTCCTATCCGACGGACGGTGGCCTTTCCAAGCCCATCGGTGTCCCCTACTGACCGTGGACAGGGCGGGGAATTTTGCGGGGATAAATATCAACGCTGATCCAGCTGTGACTCGAACCTGGGAACTGCAGATTACGAGCCTGGCGCGCTAGCGACTGAGCCACCTCCGCCCCAGTAATTGGTTTAGCATTGCTTCTAGTGATCGACAAGGGTGCATTTTGTCTCACTTTCTCTTTAGTTTGGTTATTGATTATGTTATGCGAACTTCACTGCAAGGGAAAGATTTTGGCCTTAAATGGTCTGGAGATACGAAAATTTCTGACTTAAATTATGATAACGATTTAGCCCTTTTGGCAAATGATGCTGATGAGACTAGTAGTAGAGTAGGTTTGGTTATAAACAGAGAGAAAACTAAAGTGATGAAATTGGTCAGGCAGGCTGTGATTCAGTTAATCTGAATGGTTGCAGTCTTGAGCAGGTGTCACAGTTTAATTACCTTGGGAGCTATGTAACAGATACTGGTGATGTGTGGCATGAGATTAACAGACGAATAGGGATTGCTCCCGGGACTATTAAGAATCTATGGAGAGTGTGGAGAAAGAGGGGTATATACCTAAAGGCTAAAAATTAGACTGTATAAGAGTTTAGTTCTTTCTAGGGTTAGTTATGGAAGTGAAACTTGGACGCTTTGTAAACAACAGAAAACTTTATACTTACGCAGTATCTTGGGCATTAGGTGGTTTAACTTTGTAAGTAATGACGATGTTAGGCAAAGGAGTCGGCAATCTCCTTTAAGCAGCATATTGTGCAGAGAGAGACTCCATTGGTTTAGCCATGTTGCTCGTATGGATAATTATAGATTGGCGAATAGGGTTATGAAGAGTGTGCCTAAAGGCCTCAGAAAGAGGGGGATACCTAGGATGCGGTGGGCAGACAATGTCAAACAGGACCTTGTTAAAATTGATGTGCAGTGGCCAGATGCAGCAGATGTAGCTAAGGATAGATATGTTTTGGAGAACTAAATTGCACGATCTGGTTGGACCTCCGTAGCCCATGGCTGCTTGATGATGATGGTAAAACTCATTCGAGGATAATATCCTTCCTTACACAATGTATTTCATATGCCTGATCCATATTATACTGTAGAGCAGGGCTACTCAAAGTGAACTAGTAAGAGAAATTTTATGGCCTGCGCAGAATATACCGAAAATACAAAATAAAACAATACACTTTTGTTTCGCAAAAGAAATGGAAAATGGGAACGGGTGAAAAATATACGACATGATAAAATTGTACATTTATCTGTGGCCAGTTTTTTTTTTCCCCATCACTTCTGGCCCACAAAAAGATCCGAAATTCAAAAACGAAAAAAAAAATTGTCTGTTAGAAAATGTAATTGATAAGAACTTTAAAGAGTAAAAACGCAATGGCAATATTTTAACGATTCCAAAGAATCATCTTTCACGCATCATTCATTACCTTTGGTACGAGCGGCTCAGTAGGTAGCACACCAGTCTCATAATCAGCAGTTTCCAGGTTAGAAATTTTCCAGGCGACAGTCCTTCTCCGGTAACTTCAGTTCTGCCTCGGTGAGAAAGGGGGGCATAGATGGCCTTGGAAAGATCACCGTCCGTCGGATAGGATGTTAAACGACGTCGTCTGCAGGAGAGCCATACCTTACGAAAGTTAAACATGTTGGATGGCTTTGACGGGAGGCTTCCAGGGGTGTGCTGCCAAATTTGTTAACAAGGGACTCGCTCGCAAAATTTCCGAGAGCAAATCAGAGGCTCGCAGGCGGAACTACCGTCTCGGCAGAGGGCCCGCCATACAAGAGTGAAGAGCCAGGGTTGGAAAATTTTAGAATTTCAGTTAAGGGCCATCCACTGTTAAAATAATCTGTTAAATTTCATCAAGCAATTTTTTTTAAAACAACGGGCTCGCGCGAGCCCTCCATCAGCACAACTCTGGGGGACTTCCATACTTTCTCCTAACAGCCCTCCAGTGAATCCCTTTCCCAATCTCCTTTGATCCCTTGTGATTGGACTTAGCCTATTCTGTGGAAAAAAGTGCTGATCAGAAGTAAAATAATTCAATCTTCGGGACGTTCTTCTATATGGAAAACAATAACCAGGTACGTAATAACTAACAATTTTAGTCAATAGACACAATAAATAATTAGAAAACAAGATCAGCTGCCCGCCCAATTTTGATTTTGGGTTGGGTTGTTTTACCTCTGAATGGCACTTTTTTGCACACCATGGGCTAAATGGCCAGGTCACATGGACCCCGAAGGCTCAGAGAAGGTTGGGGGAGGGGACCCACTGGAACAGCTGTTGGGAGACAGATGGTAGCCTCCCGTCAAGGCCATCCAGCGTGTTCTTTAACGTGCACAGGGTATGGCTCCCCCGCACACGGGGCCACGGCTTAACGTTCCACCCGACGGACGGCGGCCTTTCCAAGCTCATCTGTGTCCCCTACTGACCGTGGGCAGGGCGGGGAATTTTGCGGAGATAAATCTCAACGCTGACCCAGCTGGGACTCGAACCTGGGAACAGTGGATTACGAGCCAGGCGCGCAACCGACTGAGCCACTCCCGCCCCTCCCAATTTTGAAAACATCACATATTTTTTTATTAAAAACTTTTAATGTTCCTAAACTATATTTCCTTTGCTATTTCCAATATTTACCATTAGCATGCTTTGCATTATCCATGAATATGCTAATTTGCTGCGACTGTGGGGTTTTTTTTTTTGTTCTCAAGACCTTCCTTAAACAATCAACTTTTTTTTTTGCATTTTTCGTTCTAAAACTTATTATAGGTTTTAAAGACATTGCGTGTATAATTTGGAGAAGACAAAAGCAGCTGCCAACTCATTTGCATTCATCTTTCTCTCCAACTTTTCTTCCTGATTTTAAAATGCTGCTCATAACAAGAAAACAAACAGTGACCTACATTTAAAGCAACCTCTTCAAAACCGCAATTGTTTAGATGTTAACTTGAACGACACTTTTGTGCCATTAAGATTAAAGAGACAGGTCAAAGAACCAAAACGTTACCTCCTTCTCCAGATTGTTAATTTTTACAAATTAAAAATGGGTTCGAGCCCCGGGTAAGGCATGGATGTTCGTGTTGTTTTCTGCTGAGGTCCTGCCATCCTCTCAGACCTTCTACTATGGCATATAAACTGACAGGCTCCTGTCAGACCTCTATGGCAAGCAGCTGCTGGAGGGGGTATTTATTTATTTAACAATGAACGTAAAACGACATGAAATAAATTTTTGCTGTGACACGTTAGGTTTTACATGCAATCCTTAAAAAAGGCGAAAAAAGTAGACATGTAATCTCTAAAAAAACTGAAACACTTTCGATTCAGATTTATAACATTTAAAACATCAGAAGTATTTGAAAATTAGAGTGCAAATCAAATTATTTATCTTGGTCTTCACTTCCGACCTACCAGCTAGAGATGATAATTTGAATAATTTTGATTTAAAAATAATGTTTTACAAATAATTTCATTTGTTTCATTTACTTTTCGTACATTTTAATATCTAATTCGGGAGACCTTAATGAATGAAAAACTTTATAGCATGTACTCTATATTCTATCTAAATTGATTTTGCACATCCGGTGAATATACGAAAAGTGCAAAACATTTTGGAGCCATTAAAAAGTTTATAACTCTCAACAGTTTTATTTCACAGGTATTTCTATAACCGTCAATAAACAGAAAATTATAAGCTTGCACATGACCTAACTCCTAGCAAACTTCCCATTTCTTCTTCGTGCGATGTTAGTTTTTTTCCAACACAACCAAACCGTCTTTCGTTTCAAAAGCCCACGCTCTATTTCCTACATTAAGCATTTGTAACACTTCCTCATTACTTTGCACAGTTCACTTTTAACCGTTTGCTGTGCAAAGCACCTCGTCTTTCAAGCGACTCAAATGAAAACAATCCGTACATTTTTTAAGTGACCAAAACAAGCACCCGATTATTCGGATTTTCTTTGATGCTAGTTCTAGATTTTTAGAAGAAAATACGGGGCATTTATCATAAAAATTTAACACAGTTGGGCAAAGCGGAAGGGGAACTAATAGACAGCTGTTAGGAGACATGGAAACGTCAGAGTGGGGTTATGAGTTGGTGCGCTACCAACTCAGCCTGCTCTTCTAACAGTGTTGGCCACAGCAGACAAGTTCCATCAAACACAATGACATTCGTCTATCCTGTTTGACAGCTTCAACCATTTTGTTAGTCATTTGATAATCATTCACATTGGTATGTACTGCTGAAAAATATACGGCATCATTTTTAAAGAAACTGGGACTGTTTTACCTTTGCGCGGCTCTTTTTTTGCACACAACGGGCTAAATGGCCAGGTCACATGGACCCCGAAGGCTCAGAGAAGATAGGGAGACAGATGACGGTAGCCCCCGTCAGGGCTATCCAGTGTGTTCTTTAATGTGCACAGGTATGGCTCTCCTGCGCACAGTCACATTTTAACGTCCCATCCGATGGACAGCGGCCTTTACAAGACCATCAATGTCCCCTACTTGCGGAGATAAATCTCAATACTGCCCCAGGCAGGACTCAAATCCGGGAACTGCAAATTATGAGCCTGGTACGCTACTGAGTCACCCCCACCCAACTTATAACTATGTTAATCTAAACTATTAAATATTCCATTTAATCTATTTCTACAGAAAAAAAAAAAAGAAAATATCTCCATAGGGGCAGGTAGTGCCCCTGTTAGGAACCACTGTTCTAAAAGGAGCACAAGAGTAAATATCAATCTTCAGGATGATACTGCTCTATCAAAAAAATCACTATGGGAGCAGACTATTTATATATATTGGACAGGCATTACCAACTTTATTCTTGAAAAGCTAAGAAGAAAACCATTGTCTTTTGAGGATTTCTGACTGATTCAAGCTTAGGGGGTGAGGTCATGAACAAATTCTAACCATATCTTTCCATTTTTGCAGATGTCATCAATCGTGATTTCCTCTTACTCGGTAATAATGCTCTGTTCAGTCTTCATAAATTATAATCACGGTATCAATACATAAGGTTATCAGTTGATATATTGATACCGTGAAGGTATGCATAGATGTGGGTGAACTGACCTGGAAGTTTTCCAAACCTCAATCCTACATTATCTGAACAAATACTTCTGGGTGCTATTCTATATTTATTTGCCTATACATATGCAGACAGCTTCTAACCTTTTCTCATCAGCAGGTCAGATGAGAACATTTCAGATTGCCGGGCCAGAACCTTAGTTATATCTAAACTTACCCTCCCCCATCCTATATCCAAAACACTAAGTAGACAATGTGTTTACAATCAAGATAATTATGCTGACTATAAAAATAAACAATTACATTTTTGCATATACCTATATATTACAAAAAGGAAAATGTACTTTTTTAAATTTTAATTAAAAATTATTATTTTTAAATAAAATTGGGATTAAATATGTGGGAAAAATAAACAGCATAATCAAATTAAAATTAAAAGCATTTTAATGGAAATTAACACACTACTTACAATAATATCACTAATTGAGAGCTGTGCAAGAAACATTGGTACTTTCATGGGCTGGGTTGTTTTACCTCTGAGTGGCACTTTTTTGCACACCATGGGCTAAATGGCCAGGTCACATGGACCCCGAAGGCTCAGAGAAGGTTGAGGGAGGGGACCCACTGGAACAGCTGTTGGGAGACAGATGGTAGCCTCGCGTCAAGACCATCCAGCGTGTTCTTTAACGTGCACAGGGTATGGCTCTCCCACACACGGGGCCACGGCTTAACGTCCCATCTGATGGACAGCGGCCTTTCCAAGGCCATCAGTGTCCCCTACTGACCGTGGGCAGGGCGGGGAAATTTGCGGAGATAAATCTCCACGCTGACCCAGCTAGGCCTCGAACCTGGGAACTACAGATTACGAGTCTGACGCACTACCGACTGAGCCACCTCCGCCCCTGGTACTTTCATGAAGAGCCAAGCTATGTAAAGATATATTCAATATTGGCATCCAGTTCATTGATCTGATTAGTTATGGTTCTGCAGAATAAATTATGTTATCAACACTATTTTTCTCTCTGGACAACATAACAAAAACTGCTTCCATGCACTTTTTACGAATTTATGAGCAGAACAATTTTTACAACATTTTGCCATTTTCTCACTAATAACAAAACTTGCATGCAACAAGAGCATTAGAGTCGAACCTTTGAGTAAATATTTTTTGGCATGTTTAATACAGCCATAAGTATATCAACTTTTTCTTTCTAGGTTGGCCTTAATAACTTTCATAACTAGATTGTTCACTGATGTGTCAATTTGAGTGGCAATCAAGGTCAGGGCTCTTTAATATGCAGCTGAACAGTACGTTCATACAACCCAATCAACCCGCGCAAAGTTATGTCACATTAGTCTATGTCATAAATTCAGTTTAGGCTAATGTTTATTAAAGAACACTATTTCAAAAACAGTGTATAGGTAAACTGGGAAATTAAAAAAAAACGATATTCCACAAAGTACTTCAAAATTATAAAATAAAGTTAATAATTTGCTGGCCACTTGAAAATTTTCCATGGGCCAGAGGTTGCACGACTGTTCTATACTATGAATGCAATTAACTCAGCAATCTAATATATAAAGAAGTTTTTGTTTGCCCGCTTATGCACTCAGCCCTCAGAAGAGCTAGAGGCACCGAACTTTGTATGAAGATTCCTTTCACCCAGGGGAAGAATATAGGCTATGTGCAAACCCACTGGGGTTAACCAAAATTGGGAGTGGGATTGAATTTCTCAAAATCTCCATAGATCTAATATTAACAGTTGAAAGCTACTCAAAATAACTGTTGTCACCAATAAATTCGAAAGAAAGAATGCATCAATTTCTTTCTGCTTTTGTGGGATAAAACCATTGTTCAGTTTGTTGGGTAAAGAGCATGAGAGTTTGCCTGGAAATTGAAGTTGTTCTAATTAAGCATAAGCAGAACACGAGATTCTCTGTTGAAATGAAAGCTTCGAAAATATAAAATTCATATCGGAAGTTAAAATCATTAACTTAATTTGAAAAATATGTCTTAGTTAATAAATGTACATATATCATAAGATATGTTAATAAATAAATGTTTTAAATATTATGTTAAGTAATGAATAATATGTTTTAATAATAATACTTTTTAATAAAAGGATTTATTTCACAATATCGCTGTTTAAGAGAGTTATGTCTTCTGTGTTGCAGCTTGAGATGCAAAAACAAATCAGTGATACTAGTTCGTACACTCATTCAAACCTATTTACTTTGGTAGGGTTTGTGCAGATTCATAATAAACATATTTTAGTATTCATGCAAAGAGCTTGAAAAAAATAATCATAAAGATTTGGTGATAAATTAAACAAATAAATTTTAATGTACATAAACTATAATATACACTAAATATTAATTAAAATCTAGATTCCAATTTTATTCCATCAGCCTGAAGTTGATGCACTGCAACTTGCATTTAAGTTGCTTGTGCTTGTCTAATGTGCAAAAACTGAAAAGTATGATTGAATGTAACAGTGTTCATAAGATTTTGTTGTTGGGAATAGCAAAATAAAAAAAGTATATATTGATTATATTTGAAACATTTCTTCTTTATTTAACGTTAAGCTTCAACTAGAATATATATATACCGTATATTTCCGCAGATAAGATGAGGTATAAATTTTCGTCAAAGTTTTATAGTTTTAGCATATATCTGTCCTATAAGACGACCCCAAACTATCAACGGCCTATGAATTTAGTTCAGATCGGCGATCATCATCTGGATAATAATACTGTATAGCGTATACGGAATTATGTCCTATTCGCAAACATTCGCACTGATTCGGGCATTCGGGTAATGACCTTGACTATTCACAAAAGCGTCGTATGGGCTATTCTATTTTGTGGACATACCCTACTCTGTAAATAAAAATAAATAAATACCCCCTCAAGCAGCTGCTTGCCACAGAGGTACTAGTAAATAATTACGGTTTGTCCGTTTTTTCCTCAGTAGCTCAATAAACATAACTTTTAATATTTATTTTGTTTTAGTATTGTTTTACTATTACAATGTAATGTATTATCATATAAATAAAAATAAATACCCCCTCAAGCAGCTGCTTGCCACAGAGGTCTGACAGGAGCCTGTCAGTTTATATGCCACAGTAGGAGATCTGAGAGGATGGCAGGACCTCAGCAGAAAAACGACACACACACATCCATCCATGCCTAATCCGGGGCTCGAACCCAGGTCCACTTAGATCAGTAGCCAAGCGTGCTAACCACTCGGCCACGGGACGGCTAAATTATCATATAGCGTATTTAAATAATATGATAGATTTTTCGATAAGTTGTAGTAATTTTCAAGATCAGTCGCAGTCGGTGGTGAGTGATTTGTTTTATTTTATAATGGTTTCAATTTATATAAATTTTAATCTAATTTTTTTTGCATCTGTCCTATAAGACGACCCGGATTTTGGGGGGTTTTTTTATGATTCAACTATCGTCTTATCTGCGGAAATATACGGTATTCACTTCATTTTGAAGGCAGTTTTTTTAATTAATATTTCTGAAATGGAATCAGACCTCCATTAATATAGAATCATTGGTGTATCCATAAACTTACAAAGACTATTTTGATAGGTTTGTACTCCCTTTTTTTGGAGACATCCTTAAAAAATATATGATATTGAAGCCTCTTGGGTACAAGATTATCTCAATGTAACTATAAGTCTCAATTCAATTAAAATATGGACAATTATTAAAATGTCGATGAAATTAGAAAAATATGATTATAAGCAATAAAGTTTATATTATTTATAACAAGACTCAATAATACTTATTGAAATTAGACAATTAAAATTTGTTGTGAAATTATGCAATTAAAAATTAATTTAACTAAAATGTTTATTCATTTTATTTATCAATGAAAAGGTATTTAAGACACCTGATAATCTTTGAAATCATGAGCAATGACTTTTTTGGTTCCCCTGGTCCCCAAAGTGCTTTGAAGTAAGTTGGTGATTTGTCATCCCTCAATGATGCTGCTAGGTACAACCAGATACTGGTTGCATTGAAGTATGACTCAACACTTTTCTTCTGAGATATTAAGTCATCTTTTAATATTGGTTTGACTCTGACATTCTTTCATTTGTATCCCATCTGAGGGACTCTATAAGCCAATGGTTCCCAAACTAATGGTGATCTTGGGACTTTGTCCAGTATATTGCAATAATTAATTTTAATCAGTAATTAAAGGAATAAAACTTACTCATCGAAAGGCATTGGAAATGTTAAGCCAATATTCCCATACAGTTCCAAGTTTTTGAACCCCAAAGTGCACCTGAGATCACTAGAAATTACTGCTCCAACAATAAAAAACTAAACAGCTGGAATAAAGTTTATATTTACCAAATACTATATAAAAATAACCTTAGTTTTGCTGATAACCTTTGAAATTTCTACAACAGTTACATTTAGAAGGATGATGGAAACCTGAAAATCTTTGAGATTGAGCTTATTTTATTGAAACACACTTCACAAACATCCTTTCCCTGCATCACTGAAACAAATCACCTGCAGCAAACCCACTTGAGTAAGACCCACTGTTTTCATATGTTAAATGATTTGTTTTATATTTCACATTTACTTATGTGAATTCTGAACAAACCTTGACACATCTTGTAATGCTTTATTCCTTTAACAGGTCTACATTGAAGTCAGAATCGCATACATAGATCTGAAGCATTATAAAAAGAACTATAGATATATCTGATTTAGAAATTTAACTTCTCTTTATTTATTTATCCATAAAAAATGGCTGAGTGGTTAGTGTGCTTTGATGTGGGACATAGAGACCTGGATTAAGTTCTAAAATAAGTCATAGATGTTTCTTGCATCTTCTGTTGAGGTCTCACCTTCCTCAAAGATTTTATCTATGGTATATTATACTAAGAGGTTCCAATCAGACCTTGGTGACAAGAAGCTATTTGAGGAGTAATGCATTATTTTTCAGTCACATGTTTTCATAAAAAAAGCTTGCATTCCTACTTTCAAAGTTATGAATGGAAAACTAAATTGAAGCCCCTGTCATACTGAAGTGCAGAAACGTTTTAAAAAATAGTGTACACTGAATCATTGAACTTTGCAACAGAACAATTGTATTAGCAGCAAAATAAAGAAAGCCTTAAAGACAATTACAGGTTTACATTTGTACTAAACTATTAACTCTTTCTAAGTTACTATTAAACTAATTACTCTGCAAGAGTATAGAAACATTCAACATTTAGTCCATAGTTAAAAACAAAGGTCCATTAATACATAGTAGTAAATAAATAAGACTACTTGAAATAATTAGCTGAAAAAACTTGGCTTTGCCCTGAGTGCGATTCAAATCCACGTCTCCCAGAGACATGCCAGATATTATGAACATACCAAATCCCACTCAGGACAAAGCCAAATATTTTTCAGCTAATTATTTCAAGTGTTTCTTGTCCACAGGTCATTTTCCTGTGATATACTGAAATAAGACTACATTTATTTTGAAATTCTTTTTTAATGACTAGCTATGTAACAGATACTGGTGATGTGTGCCATGTGATAAATAGAAGAATAGGGATTGCTGCTGGGACTTTTAAGAATTTATGGAGAGTATGGAAAAATAGGCATATACACCTAAAGACTAAAATTAGGCTGTATAATAGTTTGGTTCTTTCTAAGGTTAGTTATGGTAGTAAAACATGAACTCTTTGTAAGCAGGATAACAAGAAACTTGATGCCTTTGATTCTAGATGCTTACGCAGTACCTTAGGCATTAGGTGGTTTGACTTTGTAAGTAATGATGAGGTTAGGAGTCATCACCCTCCTTTGAGCAGCATATTGTGCAAAGAGAGACTGTGTTGGTTTGGCCATGTTGCCCGTATGCATAGCTGCAGATTGGCAAAGAGGATTATGAACAGTGTATCTAAGGGTATTAGAGAAAGGGGGAGACCTAGGATGCGATGGGCAGACAATGTCAAACAGGACCTTGCTAGAATTGGCCTAGAGTGGCCAAATGCAGCAGCTGTAGCTCAAAAGAGACACATCTGGAGAGAAAAATTACACAGTTTGGTTGGACCTCATAGCCCATGGTTGCATTAGGATTTTGTATGTATGAATTTTATCACCGGTTAAATATTTTTTCTTGATGCTTCACATTCCAGGTTGGATTAAATAAGAAGGTTGATTTCACTACAACTGCTTGAGGAGTTATTAATATTTCAATAATTACTTTCATGCAGTTGCATTACAAATCAAATTTTCTTTGTACTAAACTATTATGATCTTATCTATATCTTTTCCCTTACATTATTGCCCCCACAGTTCTTATCTCCTTTATTTCATTAAGAGGTTTACATTATTTATAACAAGACTCCAGAAAAATTTATTTATCAGTAAAACAAAATTTTGTGGTCAGTGGAGAATATTGGAAAAAAAACAATATATTTTACAATACTAATAATTTCTCTCTCTTTTGCTTGCCACAAGCAATTACACTGCAAATCAGCAATCTTTAAGAAAGTTGATTTACAATGTAATGTGCAGCATTCTTTGCAAGTTTATTTATTAAACGAAGTACAGTACATCATTAGTTTCGTATGCTTTCAAGCAGGGCAGGTGCTAGGGGTGGGCAAAGCAGGCGATTGCCCAGGGTACCAAAGTATTCATATAGTTTATTAGATGTATTTAAAAATATATATTCACAGTAAATAAGAAAATTTTTATAATAGACAATAACTGCAATTATAATAGAAAACCAAAATTTTTAAGTTTCAGGAAGGAGGGGGGTACTGAAATTTCATTTTGCCCAGTATCGTATTTACTGTTACAACGACCCTCTTTCAAGCTGCAACTATTACACAGGGTTGGTCTGAGGCATGGAAACTCACACAGCCTTGAGAAATTTTTGTAGTTATACTTTCAGAAATTATGTTTCTACTTTATAATTTGCCCAAAATCTTTGTTATGAATCTTATAATAAAGAATGCTCACTCTAGATTTTTATACCTATAGTTCCATGGCAGAGTGGTTACACACTTGGCTACTGATCAAAGGGACCTGGGTAAGGCATGGATGTTTGTGTTATTTTTCTGCTAAGGTCCCACCATTCTCGCACTCTCTACTATGGTGTATAAACCAACAGGCTCATATTAGACCTCTGTGGCAAGCAGCTGCTTGAGGGGGTATTTATTTTCTACTGTGTAAAAGAATTTTTAATATTAACACCAGGACTCTCAAATTGTGACCCAGAGCACATATTTGGCCATGACAGAAATTCTGTTGTCAGTGGAGATTATGGGAAAAATTATATAATCTTATAAATATCAATAATTCCTCTCAAGCAGTTGCTTGCCACAGAGATTTGACAGGATCCTGTTGGTATAATATGCCATATACAAAGCTGTGAGGAATAACCACAGAATAAGTAGAGTACAGAATGGTAATGTCTATAGACTCCTTGGTTATAATGAAGCAACATTTCTATGAACTAGGCCTGGAAGCTCCAAGGAGCTTGCCAGAAAAAAAAACTATCCACAGCTGGTTTCGAACCGGGGTCCTTTATGTCAGGAGTTAAGTGACATTGCACGATGCCACAGTTCACTTATGAAATTTTTTTGAAAGTATAGTATTAGTATGTGATTGTAAATCAACTGTCAAATACATTGCTATATTTTTATTTTGAGTTTGCTTTTGTATTATAAGAGATATTTACAGGAGAATGTAAAAAATAGACAAACTAATTTGGCAAGACATTTTTCCCATTTTAATACTTAACAGCATTAAACACTGAATACCTCGTTGGTCTCTTTCCTAGTATATTAAGATTATGATTCGCATATTCATTTGTAAAGATTTGTTAAGTAACTAAATTAAAACTTTTTTCTTTCCTGATATTTTACATCATATCAACATACCTTTCATATAGTTCCATCTTTTGTTCAAAGATACGAAACGTGACAAATTAATGGTGGTCGCAACAAGATGAGAGCAGAGAGAAAATGAGTAATTAGGGCCTTACGTTAGATGATGTTGCACTACAATTTGAATGAGTTACCTATCTGTCTTCTCCTTTATCTGTGGGTAAGACTACAGCAGAAAGGCAGAAACGAAAAAATATTCACGCCATATCTATGGCTCAAACCCAGGTCTCTTTGATTGCATGAAAGCTCGAGTTGTTATAGTATATCATGCTCATGATGCCCCATTTAGTGTCAAGCAAACTGCAACTATACCCACATTAGTGTGTTTAGGAACTATAACAATATTTTAATGGTCACAGACAGATGACAGTGCATGCATATATAAATTCATCCTGATGGTTAAGGATTATAACTTGTTCTGTGTAGAGTATAAATACTAATAAATATACAGTTAGTCATCTTCATTAGGAGAAAACAATTTCTCATTTTCAATCACTATACTATCATATATTAAAATAAAATTGCATTTAGCCATTTTTGAATTCTATCTTTATCATTTTTCTGTAAAACTGAGTTAAAATCATGAAATATACATAAACAAATGAAAAACACAAAGCTGTAGCGAAGCACATTAACCACTTGTCTACCAAGGCAATATAAAAAACAAAAAGTACTTCTTACAAAAAATGTAAAACAGATATAAAACTATATATAATGTGTGTGTGTGTGCTTTTCATCTTTCCCTCTAGTCCAGTGTCTCGCAAACTGTGTACCGCGAGAGATTCCAAGTGTGCCATGAGAAATTTTCAAATTGACACTAGATATTCCAAAGATTTCATTTTGACTTGACTTGCGTTATCAACGTGCTTTAATAAAAATCTTTGAGATTTTATCATCTTGTATTTATTAAGCTTTTTCCAAATTTTGGTATTAATTTTTGATTATTTCAAGCCATAGAATGGACAAATATTTAAAACAAACACCGAGTTATGAATTAAAGAATGAGAGCAAATCTTCAAGTAAAACCAGGCTGATGACTTCAACAAAGCGCAAATATAATGACGATTATATTGAGTTTGCTTTTATTCTTTTTTAGGTGTGCGCGGAAAAAAATAGATTCAGTGTGCCGTGGAAAAAAAATTAGATTCAGTGTGCTGCAGAGTAAAAAAGTTTGCGAGACACTGCTCTAGTCCATGGAAAAACCACTCAAAAAATGTAAAAATCCAGCTCGCTTGAAAATGTAACTAAATAGAATTGTGCACTAGACATAACTAAGTACCCTCCTGCATTATGAAAAAAATTGGTAAATATGAAGTGATATTTTCATTTCCAATGTTCGCAATTACTTTAAATTTCACCAGATGGTCACTAAATGTTTTCTTTGGCTACTAGTATTCTAGGCAATTACTATAAGCTTAAGTAAAATTTAGTTACAGCATTGTTAATTATTGCGATAATTTTTTATATATCAGTACCTTAGGAATAAAAAAAGCTTTAGTTATAATTTCTACTTAAATTCTGTTAATGACACAGCTAGTGACATTCAGTTGGAAATAAACCGTAATACTATCCAAATGGTCATTGTACAAATTTAGTTACTAAGCATTAATAAATCTAATGACTCACCTGAACTGACGATATCTGCAAATCATTATTCAGTTCTCTATACACTAAAGGCTTGATCAAAATGAAATTTTGAGCTCCCACAAGTCATACATATAAAAAAAGAATCAGCTTCTAGGAAAATAAGACGCACCACTATTCATATTTAGCGGCACTGATTTTGGCCTTGTACGGAGAAAACAAAGACTCTTACTCATACGCTTCAGAACACTTGTATTGTCTTCACATGACACTGTAATTGCTAACCGAAGTTATAATTCAAAGTAAAACCTCAGTCTTTAGTATTCAAAGTGTAGCAAAATAATCCTTGTTTACCAAGCTCAAACTATTTTCGATGGTACTCACTCTAAAGATCACAACTTTTATATACAGAATTACTCATCATTTAGAAGCAAGGCAACACAACAAAAGATCTCCATATGATATTATCAGAGAAATTTATAATATAATAACATTCTCTAATATTTACTGCAAACTTTGATTCCCTTCAGCTGAACATAATTTCTCAGAAAAAACAAGACTAGCAACAGTTACAACATATTATGATAACACACCGCTCTCTTCTCGTTATGATCATTTACTACAATAAGTCTCGTATTTAGCGATCACAGCGCCACTAGGCGGAGCATACAGTGTCTGAATCGGTGAATAATGTAACGGCAGTGCCTACGATTCCAAGCCGTCGTGGTTGCGACATTGAAGTTGAATATGAACGATGTAAATGGTGTATCCAAAAAGCTATTTTTGGAGTAGGAGTAAAAACAGTTACATTTTTCTAACTCCAGGCATGAAAAAGGAATAAAATTAGACTCCATCCCCTACTTTTTAACATCTTGAATACTCCTTATCCTCACCAACTTCTGCATATGTCACCGAGGGAGTAAGGATCCGCACACGAGGATGGATATAAATAATAAAAGCAGCTGCTTTTCACAGAGGTCTGACAGGAACCTTTTAATGAGCAATAGTAAAAGGTTGGGAGGAAGGCGAGACATCAGCAGAAAAACGACACAATATCCATGCCTTATCCGGGGCCCGAACCCAGGTCTCTTTGATCAGTAGCCAAGCGCGCTAACAAACGAAAAACAAAATATTTATCCTATTTTTGCTTCATTTTTAGAATTAGTTGTGAATGTATGTTTCTACGTTTTCAGAGAAATATAAAAATGATATATTATTTATTGAAAACATATGTTTTGTTACCACTTTATAATACTAATTTAGCTAATATAAAAAAAAATACCCTCTCAAGCAGCTGCTTGCCACAGAGGTCTGACAGGAGCCTGTCAGTTTATATGCCAGAGTAGAAGGTCTGAGAGGATGGCAGGACCTCAGCAGAAAAACGACACATACATCCATGCCTTACCCGGACGGGGCTCGAACCCAGGTCCCTTAGATCAATAGCCAAGCCTGCTAACCACTCGGCCATGGGACGGCCCTAACATATAACATACTATAAATTGCAAGAAATTTGTATACTAATGAGCATTTTTTTTTTCGAAACATTGGAGGTGAAATATGTTTTTTTCCAAGATAAACGGAAAATGCCCACTTTCTCCAATTTGAAACTTTGATCACTTTAGTAGTATATACTATATACTAAACCATATAACCAAATCTATTTTCTTATTTGAAGGGTTACTTTCTTTCATGCAACAACTTAGTTCTTTGCGTTTTGTTTTCATTATTGACATTTTACTTCCGTAATTTGGATTTGCTTTTAGTAGCTTTGTTGTTTTTCCCTTGAGAGGCACTCTTTTTGCACACAATGGACAAAATGGCCATATTTTTACATATGTTTTAGAAGATATATCCCGCTCTAAAATCAAACAAAAATGACAGCGAAACATATATTTATTATTTAGGGATGAAATAATTCGGCAAGTTTGAAAATTAAAAAAAACAAACTGCAATTTAAGTAGTTAACGGAGTTTGCTTCATTCATTCATGATTAGAAGGTGAAAAAAAAACTAATGTCTTATCGTAATCGACTAAGCAAGGAAGTTCCGGAGCATGATTGGTTTTGCCAATCAAGAAGTGAGAATTTTCCATCAGTTGATAATACTAATTACAGCAGAGACCCGAAAAGCATTTTTTTAAACTTTACTTCCTGCATCCGGCAATGGCGAATTGCGTATGGCCACTTTCCTTAATTAAAAATGTTCGATTGTGATATATTATTTCATTGATGACGCATTAACTTGTGAATGGGAGGAGGTCTTGGGGGTGATCTAAAAATTAGTACGGAGATTTGGTTTCGAGCAATGCTCTTACACGTACTCTCTGACAAACCATTGGTGTATTACAAGAGTTATTATTATTAGTCAGTTGCAGTAGATAGAATAACTACACCCCTCTAATGGGGGGAGGGGGCATTTAAAAAATGGAGCCCAAAATCTAGAGTTTACGCTGGGGAAACCCTTTCTGAATTTTTGCCTAGACCAGGCCTGGGTAAACTACGGCCCGCCAACATTTTTTCGGTGGTCCACGAGCTACTTATGACAAATAAATTTTCAAAAGAAAAAAAGAAAGCACAGAGTACAAGAAGTTCAACTTAGGAGAAGAAAATTATCATTAAATAATTGATTTTAGTAAAATAATATTATGTTTCACTTTAGATTTTTTCCCCCTCTGGTTATACATACGTTATTGATTATGTACTTCGGTATTTCATTTTCTTTTGCGGTCCTTTAGCTCAATATTTTCCCAGACCAGGCAAAGACATGGAGGTAGGAAGAGAGGAAGATGCCTTATCGCTTGAAAACTAACCGACATCGCCATATTGCTCTTACTCGTAAGCGTGCGTTGTTAACGAACGGGAGATTGTGCAAAAACTTTAGCTCCTATATAGCATATTCATGCGGAAATTAACCAGAAAAATTGATAAAAGGAATGGCATTTCATTGGTAAGAAGATGAAATAATTTTTTTCTTCCGGAATTTTTACTTTTCGTTATTTTAATTATATTTGAAAATACCGTAAACAATTGCTACTACTGCTAAATATATTGCTAAAATTACTACTGTTTTCAAATGTCCCTTCACCCCCTTTTTTGCCTGGAGAGTATTATTGTCGAATTACTTTTATTTGATATGTAATTTATTACGATACACGTCCAATATGGACTTTAACAACCGTTATTAAAAACCATAGACAAATTTGATCATGGTGTTCAACTAGTTTTAACAAACACATTCAAACAAAAAGGAATTAAAACAGAATAAATTCCCATGTACCTAATCTAATACTACTGTTATTAGGAAATGTTACGATTTAATTGTGCCAGTATTCGTACAAAACATTCACACGTACGATGACAACTGACCTTTCAGCGCGACTCTTAGGGTAGGAGTAACATGGCAGTTTCGGCTACACGAGCCATCTATGCTAAGTGATAGCATACCAATCTATGCTAAGTGATAGCATACCAATCTATGCTAAGTAATAGTATACCATGGAGGTAGGAATAGGGGGAGGTGCCTCCCCTATTCCTACCGCCTTTTTTAAAATTAACCCCACCCCTCAAAATTACCGCAAATTTCCCCTCAAATTTTAAACTCCCTCAAATTTTAAAATTATGTTACTGGCAGTGGCGTATTAACTGCACTCGTTGCGGCTGCAGTTTTGATAAGTAATGTTTACTTTTCACTGTAATTGTAAGTTTTTTAACACTTTTTTTCACATGCGTTTGTTCATTATTCCCTATTTTTACTCTTCTGCTCTAAGAGCCAATGAATTATTTCATCGTACAGACAATAATATGAAATATTTTTAAGACGAAAATTATTGCGCAAAAGAGTGGCAAAACGTCAGCATTCAAAAAGAAACAAAACGTTTTATTACATTGGGGTCCATTTCCGAATATTTGGTTTTTTGGAGAGGAGCTGAAATTTGAAAAAACACGACTGATTTCACTCTAATAATGCTGTATTTTTTTTTCTCAAATCATAGAAAATGGGCAATCGATTTAAAACGTACGTATTTAGCCTCGGATCAAATCTTATTCTCAATCACATAAAAATTATAATATAGCAGAGGCCAAAGAGATAGTAAGTAAAAAACACGTCATTAAATTAATCACATAATTGGACGTTAGTATTCGACCCCCAGACGGTTAAATTTTTAGTGGACAGTAGAGCTTGACATGTTTGGTACTTTGGTTTTTCAAGATGTAGAGTAGAGATTAATTTAGGTTCAATTTTTCGAGCCCAAAGTTAGTGAGCTAGACTCCCGCCGAACTACTCCAAATATTCTTAAGCCTGAACCATCTCGACAATTGTTGAGTCCGAGCGAACCCGATTTGGGGGAAAAAATTGTTTTCTCTGACGCATCATAAGACTTCTATACAGAAATGCATTTAGCTAATGATTACCTTTTTTCCTTATGTGATTAATTATAATCATTTTATGACAAAATTAAAATCTTAACTTTATTTGGAACGAAAATTCTTAGGTAACATAAAACATTATAGAAATAAAAAAAATTAAATATATTTATCCCCCCCCCCCCAATTAAATACATTTTGACAACCTCAGTTTCGCTTCGTATTATTCGTGGGTTATATCCAGGGGCGGACTTTGACCTTTTGAGTCTCAAAGCTGGGAAAAGTTTAGGAGGCCCCTAAAATTCTAAAGTGGAGAACACAGTCTCAACAGAGAAACAACACAAACATTCATAAGTATAGAATTTTCACAGCGCTAACAATATTCGTATTAAATACACTCTATGGCTGTATAGCATATTTTTTTTTTCTTTTTTTATCCCTTTTATATTCAACAAGACGCGATATAAAAATAAATTCTTTGTTTTCATGCTAAACAGACATATAGTGTATTTAGTACCAACAAATATCCGTGCCTTACCCAGGGGTTCGAACCCAGCTCCCTTTGATCAGTAGCCAAGAGCGCTAACCAGGGCCGCTTTATCCATTTGGCCGACTAGGCACAGTGCCTAGGGCTTACGAACCTTTCAAGGCCTACAATATTTCACTTGAAAAAATACATAAATAGAAAACCGACAAAATCCGACACACAGTCCTCTAGAAATAAAAGTGCCTAGGGCCTACGAAGGTCTTAAAACGGCCCTGGTGCTAACCACTCGGCTACGAGAAATAGATGTGGTGGAAACATTATACTAGCATTGGTATACAATAATGACTGTGTACAGATGAGATGAACATTGTTTGCACAATAGATTAATTCAAAAAACACGTTCGTGATAGAGTAAATTTCAAACTTACTTTCCTGTGGCCACTCATTCTGTAAGGCCTTAAGCTGTAGCTTAGTTAGCTTAATTTATAAGTCCGACCCTGCTACACCGTGCCTCCAGCGAGAGCCCAGAAGCAAACTCTTCCTTCTGAAGTGTTTATTTTGCTCGACATAGAGAATAGGGTAAAGGGAAGAAAAGAGGGGTGATAATATGTGCCCAATGGCTGTAAAATGAGCAACATTTGAACTGCCTCTGGCTGCAGATGAATATTTCAGCGAAAGGAAGAAGAGAATGATGAGACAAGTCTATTGATAATGCTACAATACTAACGTACATCATCATCCTCAATAATTGAAAAGTATTGAAACCAGTGGTGGTCATAAAGAGGGGGCCACGGGGGCCATGGCCTCCTCCTAGAGACTTATATGCGTTTTATTTTTACATTCCAACAGCCAGCCAATTTCTTTTTCAAGAAGGCAAACCCTTGACGCCTTCAATATTCCAAAGACCAAATGGCAAGATGCTGAAAAGGATCTCGATTGTTAAATAATACTTTAAGCATTATTATTAAATAATACATTAGTAAAGTTAAAAGTGTCATTCCTGGACTACAAAATCCTTAATACGCCCCTAAATCGCCCCCTTCAGGGTTGGGACCTAGGACCGCCCCGGATTGAAACCATGAATCAAAAAATAAAAATATTATTAGGGCGTGAAACCTGTTCACCCCTACTCCATTTTCAAAACTGCTTGCTTAGCTCCCAAGTTCACCGACCGCTACTGTTAAATACAAAAAAAAAAACCCTCAAGCAGCTTGCTTGCCACAGAGGTCTGACAGGAGCCTGTCCGCAATAAAAAGGTAAATTAGAAATTAAATTAGGAATTTAAATTATAATTGACCTAGAACCCAAAGTGTAGGCGCTATTTCGCACCCTAATCCAACTCTACCGCACTTGATGTTTAAAGTCCAATGTGAGACCAACAGATGGCGCCACTTTTCAATCGTAAATGCCATGTTAACAAATTAAAATTCTAAATCTTTCCTCCCATACCTGTTTACCTGTAAAGTTTGATAGGATCCTGTCACTGTAATTCATCATCGAGAAGACTAAGACAAAGGCAAAACCTTAGCAGAAACTTATCACAGTTTTTATGCTCGAATTTTAAACATGCGCGATTTATATTGATAAGGTTTCGCTCAGGGGAAAAAAAGTCTTTACAAATTATGTATTTTTATTGCTGTAAACGTTTCGTTCTTTATATATTTTTCCGTATAAATTTAAAAGCATAAGATTATTCGATATTCGATAGATTGCTAGGAATAGTTAATTTTTAATATAATAACCAAGAAACAAACATAGAAGGATATTTCAGTTAGCAGGCGTACCCAAGGAGTGGGAGACGTATGTGACTGCAATGGTTGTTAGCTTTCGTGATCAGAAATTGCGAACGAAGAAGCTAAGAATGGAAAGAGAGGAGAAAGACGTTTTGCCAAAATATCTATTTTTTTAAAAATATTAAACCTATCTAGTTAATATTTTGATGCACTATCTCATGGTCATGGGCGTCCGTAGAGGGGGGGGGCAAACGGGCACTTGCACCCCCCCCCCCGGGATCGAGTAAAAAATTCCACAAATTATAATCGTAACAATTTAAACATAATTAATTTATATACATTATGTATGTGTTTTTGTATTGATGCAATACTGTATTCTATAATCTACTTGTGAAAAAAAAAAAACCCTGAAAAATTAAATAAAAAATTTATTGATGTAATTATTTGTCCCTCCCCCTGGAAAATTTTCTGCGGACGCCCAGGCTCATAGGTACTCTTAATTTTCTGCCAAATTTCTAGGTTCCTAACTTTTTTTATGGGAAGAGTTGTGGCGACCACACACAGAGACAGTTGGGGATTGATACATTTTTCAGGCGTCGCATCTTGCTTTTCGTTGGCTTTCGTGGTAAAGTGCAAAAAGCCACGATTGGACAAGAAATTCTTTGAAGGAGATTTACCGTTCCATTCCTTATGCGAAATGGAGTATATTCTTATTTAATAGTGGTGTTGCTAGCAAAAAAAAAAAATTGATATCAAACTTCAAAAAATTTATCATTATCTTGTTCGCTATTTAAATGATGCATTTGTTATTATTTTTGTCTGAATACAAAAAAAAAAAAATTCAAAATAACATGTTTTTAAAATTCACCTACTTCACACCCAATTCACTCACTATGTCCTTATATATTTTTAACTTATGCATAAAACACGAAAATTCGTTATAATTTAAAAACCACCTATTTATAAGGTGTGGGTATAAAACAAATCTCATTATCAAAAACATGTGAAGATGCTGATTTTCTTTTGCCACCTAATAGTTCAATCCGACCAAGTAGCGAAACAATACTTTAACTTGTCCTACCTAATTCACCTCTACAACAGATGCCGCTTAGGGTTAAGAACCAGACTATTATCGTGAGAACGTGCTTTTTCTCATGAGCTTTTTACGATGACAGCTACCTCATTACCTGAAAACACAAGCCACCTGAGAATGTTTGCACGAGTGATCGTAAGTGCAAAATAACGAATTTTTTTGCAACTTTTTCCTCTGTCTCCTTAAAATCTTTCCTCCCCCCCCCCTTTTTTTTTCTTTCTTCTTTCTCAGGATGAAGATCGCTGATGAAGAGTTGCTCCATAAATCCCTAGCTTTAAAGAAGAGCGAGAAGTCAGACTATGAGAAGAGTGATTGATCATTTTTGAAGATGTTTTTAAGGAAGCTTTCTGTCTTGGACTGTTCCTCAACACACGCTTAGAAGAGAAAGAAGAATATCTCTTTTAGGAGGGAGAGATAGACGGGAAGAAATGAATGACAGTAGAAACGAAATCAATTTTCTTTTTCTTCTTTCGTTTTTACTACAAGGATTGTCTTTTAGCTGGGATAAGGAGTGAGAAATCTTCCATCCCATTTCATTTAATGCACTTTGATCCCTGGCTCATCCCTTACTCATCCCCTCCCTCCCTTACGTGAGCAATGAACTATGCCAATACAGAAAGGGATGAAAAAAAAAAGAAATATTTGATTCGATCACGTCGATCAAAAGTATAACACTGACATCGATAAAACAATGGGGAGTGCAAATTTCTGAAGTTGAAAAATTGGGATACTTCAGAAGCTTATTTCGATCGCTGGAAGTTGAAATCAAGACACTTCGACTAGTTTTAAATTTTGGTGTAAATATGGTGCCAGATCCGTGAATCGGAAAAGCGAAACAGTTTTGGCGGGCAGCAGGTTTATCCCTTTTTTGGAAGTGTAAAGTGGGAATTCATGATGCCTAAATTAATTTTTCGTAAGTGTTTGTTTCGTTCTTTGCGGTTTTATGCAGCACTAGCAGATTACCCTGTGTCCTCGGGCTTCGATATAATGACTCAGCGTAGCAGGCGTATTCGTAACGAGTGCGCAGACACTCGTTCAGGTCCAGGTCAGTGATGACGTCACCGGTGGCTGAAGTTTTAGGCTCACTGTAATTCTTCACGTACTCGATCGATCAGTCCCGAATTTGGTGTGATGGTCCTACTTAGTTCGGGATAGGTAAGGTTTCAGAGGCCGGTTCTTAGATGCAGTGGGTTGCGTTCGAACCTGCCCCAAGTGTCAAAAATATGGGGGACACAAACATCCACTACCTTACGAGTGGGGAGTCTAAAGTTATGAATGGAGTAGTACGTTATCGATGCGCCAAGTTATCAATGGACAGAAGTTTTGCGACCAACTTGTGAGGGTGGGCCTAATTTTGTAAGGTCGAAATCCTGACAATGTACTAAGTTACGACGAGATGAAGCTGTAAACGAAGTTTAGGTGTCAAACAAACACACACACAGACAAAAAAACTCTATTTTATATATATATAAATTAAGTAAGTGTTAATAAATTTCAAGCCGTCCCGTGGCCGAGTGGTTAGCACGCTTGGCTACTGATCTAATGGGACCTGGGTTCGGGCCCCGGATTTCGGCTATGGATGTGTGTGTCGTTTTTCTGCTGAGGTCCTGCCATCCTCTCAGATCTCCTACTGTGGCATATAAACTGACAGGCTCCTGTCAGACCTCTGTGGCAAGCAGCTGCTTGAGGGGGTATTTTTTTTTTTTATTTATAATAAATTTCAACAACATTAATATTAATGTCAGATATCAACATTAACTCCAACGAAATGCAAAAAAATTTCTAATGAGAATTTTTCTATTCGAGGTTAAATAAAAATAAAAACTCCCTCAAGCAGCTGCTTGCCACAGAGGTCTGACAGGAGCCTGTCAGTTTATATGCCAAAGTAGGAGGTCTGTGAGGATGGCAGGACCTCAGCAGAACGACAACTTGCCTTACCCGTGCTCGAACCAAAGTCCCGTTGATCAGTCGTTACCGACTGAGCAACCGCTCCCCAAATCAGGGGCTTAACGACCATGGAAATGTTCCAGAAACCCTGAAAATTTCGAAGCCCGAATGAAATTTATGTTTTAAACATGGTTGTTGAATTCAACTAACTGATTTCTTACTGATAATACTTTATCAAAGTGTTTAAAACGTTTCGTAAAAATAACATCTTCCTGCCACAACTCGTTTCCGATTGAGAGATGACGCCAAAAACAACTCCGTGTCGCAGAATTCATCTTCGTAATCTTCTATTTGTTGCAACTGAACTAAAGTGATATAAATAACCCTCAAGCAGCTGCTTTCTACAGAGGTCTCACAGGAGCCTGTCAGTTTATACGTGAAAGTAGAAGAATCTGTGAGTATGGTGAGACCTCAGCAGAAAGACAACACAAGATATCCATGCCTTACCTGGAGCTCGAACCCTGGTCCCTTAGATCAGCAGCCAAGCACGCCAACCACTCGGCCACGGGATGGCACTATTAAGGCCATCGCGTGCCCCTGATTAACATTTCATGTTTTCTCAATGGGATTTTAACTTCGAAGCTCTATAACTTTTAAAATATGCATTTAATAGATCAATAAACATTTTGCGGCAAAAAGTTTCGCCGACATACGGGACACGAACCCGTATCTCTCCAGAAACATGCCAGAGTATTCTATCATTGAACTAATGCCACGAAAATGTGACTGAAATCAAATGAAAAATCATAATCAAAACTGTTTAAATCTCAATTTTAAATAATATTCGTTCAGTATTTAAAGAGTTATGGAAGCTGAAATATTTCGCAACAGTAAAGGACTATAAGAATTTTCCTCTAAAATTATTTGAATAATGTGTTAAACCATTAAATAAATATACTATTTAGAAGCTTGCGTAATGATTATTTCAGTATTATAGTATTATGAATGATTTTTTAAAAAACAAGATAATTTATTGTTAAATATTCCAGTTTCTCTAACTTTTAAATGTTGAGCGAATATTGTTGAAAAACGAGAATTAATAGAATTGATTACAATCTTCTTTTTTTGTTATATCGAAATGAATTGTATGACATTTGCTGGCGAAATAAACAGTTATTATTATTAATTCATCTTCAGTTGCATCTATCTATAATAATAAAAGAAGGTGTCTGCGTTTCTATGGCAGCCATAACTCATCAGGAAATTATAGTAACCGCTTCAAATTTTCAGAGAATGTTTCTGGTTGCGAGTGCTAAATCAAGTCCAAATTCCAAAAGGGGGACTTCCTAGAAGCAAAAATATTTACCATGCTATTCCAACGGAAGCCCTCCCGTGGCCGAGTGGTTAGCGCGCTTGGCTACTGATCTACGGGACCTGGGTTCGAGCCTTGGGTAAGGCATGGATGTATGTGTCGTTTTTCTGCTGAGGCCCTGCCATCCTCTCAGATCTACTGTGGCATATAAACTGACAGGCTCCTGTCAGACCTCTGTGGCAAGCAGCTGCTTGAGGGGGTATTTAATTTTAGCCGTCCCGTGGCCGAGTGGTTAGCACGCTTGGCTACTAATCTAAGGGACCTGGGTCGAGCCCCGGGTAAGGCATGGATGTGTGTGTGTGTGTGTGTCGCTTTTCTGCTGAGGTCCTGCCATCCTCTCAGATCTCCTACTGTGGCATATAAACTGACAGGCTTCTGTCAGACCTCTGTGGTAAGCAGCTGCTTGAGGGGGTATTTATTTTTATTTATTTATTCCTACTGAAAACGGTAATAGCTGTCACATTTATTGTTGCCATTTACAGCTTCCTAACTGTGAAGATAAGAGTCAAATAACGTTTAAATCTCCTGCTGTTGCCAAGTTCCCCACATTTCCAACGTCGTTATTATTTTAAAGCCTCCCATTGCAGATAAGGACCTGATTTTTTAACCTAACATGGGGTCAGACAGGAGGATCCCGCCTATGAAATTTGGGACTGTTCCGTCAAGTACACCGAGAACCACAGAATATCAAAATCTGTGGAAATAAAAATCTAGATAGTTTTCGAAGAATCAATGAGAGCAACGAGAGCGACTCTGACGTCAAAAACAACCTGAGCAATGCCGACAATTTCAGTCAAATTTTGAATCTGTGCTAAAGTGTCGGGGACGGGAAAACTCACCAAACTATTCTTTAGTGCAGTAAAAAAACAAAATATGCAGATTAAAAGTGTGACACGGGCAACGCAGGTTGCCATTCAGCTAGTTTTTCCATAAAATGAATATTTTGTTAGTTATAGAGTTCGAATTATATAGATTCACTAATATTACAATTCTCTAATATTTTGGTATTATACCTACCTATAATACCAAATTCTCTAATATTTTGATAGGAAGGTAATTTTTAGGAGGTTATGGATTCGGTTTCCATTCCAGAAAAAACTCGCTTTTTTTTCCATCTAGCCATTGTTATGGTACATGTTTACATATAATTATGTTAATTAGGAATAGTAATAAAAAATAAATACCCCCTCAAGCAGCTGCTTGCCACAGAGGTCTGACAGGAGCCTGTCAGTTTATATGCCAAAGTAGAAGATCTGAGAGGATGGCAGGACCTCAGCAGAAAAATAACACATACAACCATGCCTTATCCGGGGCTCGAACCCAGGTCCTAATTACAGCACCTCTGGTCGTCTTTGTCCTGCCGCCTATTTCTACAACAAACAGCTATAAGGACGAAACTGAAAAGACGAATTAAACCAAGGAAAAAAAAAAGAGGGAAAAATTAATTACCACCTTCGAAAAGTAAAACAACTCCAAAAATAAAAGCAACGATAAATTAATGTGTCAGACTTTAAATCTACCCGTCTTCTCTAATCATCAAAATGTAAACAAAATGGAATGACAAACGACCACAAAATAGAACAGAAACAAGAAATAATGAGGACAACGAGCAAGTGATGAAGAGGATGAATACGAAGGAGTACATCCCAGCGTCATCCTTGACCGTCTGTCTAAGCTCTGTAGAGGGATGATGACAGCACAGGGCCAACGAACACGTGCTTTTCGACTTGTCTTTCTTGTTCACCCATTACACGGATCTCTAGCAGAGGGCGTTGTCTTTCTCGTTCTCTCTCTCCCCTTCTTCTGAAGAAGGAGGCGCCATCTTTCTTCGTATCAGACACATACGTGAATTGGATGAGAAAGTTATTTATATTCTTTTGCAAATGAGAGTCGGTACGAAAGGTGTGGCCCGGCAAGAACTCGAAAAGGTGTGGGTGTGGTAGGTTGTTTGGAAAAGATAAAGAAAATAGTTGTCTCTGAGGAGAAAACATGGATACGGAAAGGAAAGATTAAGTTATCTTTGATGAGGAAACAGTGGGGAAAGTATTAGGGATTTAATAGGATTGTCTCAGAAAAGGAAACAATGATATATAAAGGATTTAGGGATTTAATAGGATTGTCTCAGAAAAGGAAACAATGATATATAAAGGATTATAGATTTAATAGGATTGTCTCAGAAAAGGAAACAATGATATATAAAGGATTAGGGATTTAATAGGATTGTCTCAGAAAAGGAAACAATGATATATAAAGGATTATAGATTTAATAGGATTGTCTCAGAAAAGGAAACAATGATATATAAAGGATTAGGGATTTAATAGGATTGTCTCAGAAAAGGAAACAATGATATATAAAGGATTATAGATTTAATAGGATTGTCTCAGAAAAGGAAACAATGATATATAAAGGATTAGGGATTTAATAGGATTGTCTCAGAAAAGGAAACAATGATATATAAAGGATTATAGATTTAATAGGATTGTCTCAGAAAAGGAAACAATGATATTTAAAGGATTGGAGATTTAATAGGATTGCCTCAGAAAAGGAAACAATGATATATAAAGGATTGGAGATTTAATAGGATTGTCTCAGAAAAGGAAACAATGATATTTAAAGGAGTAGGGATTTAATAGGATTGTCTCAGAAAAGGAAACAATGATATATAAAGGATTAGAGATTTAATAGGATTGTCTCAGAAAAGGAAACAATGATATTTAAAGGATTAGGGATTTAATAGGATTGTCTCAGAAAAGGAAACAATGATATATAAAGGATTGGAGATTTAATAGGATTGTCTCAGAAAAGGAAACAATGATATATAAAGGATTGGAGATTTAATAGGATTGTCTCAGAAAAGGAAACAATGATATTTAAAGGATTAGGGATTTAATAGGATTGTCTCAGAAAAGGAAACAATGATATATAAAGGATTAGAGATTTAATAGGATTGTCTCAGAAAAGGAAACAATGATATATAAAGGATTAGGGATTTAATAGGATTGTCTCAGAAAAGGAAACTGATATTTAAAGGATTAGGGATTTAATAGGCTTGTCTCAGAAAAGGAAACAATGATATATAAAGGATTAAGGATTTAATAGGATTGTCTCAGAAAAGGAAACAATGATATATAAAAAAATTAAGGATTTAATAGGATTGTCTTAGAAAAGGAAACAATGATATATAAATGAGCAGGGAGCTTCAAAAGAGAAAACAGTGGTGTATAAAGAATTAATTAATTGGGTTTTTAGAAGAGGAAACATTGTGTATAAAAGATTAAGGATTTAATAGGGTTGTCTTAGAAGAGGAAATAATGGTGTCTAACATATATAATATATTGTCTTACAAGAGAAAACAGTGACTTCGCTTCCAGCCCTCAGTGTATCATTTCTCGCCGAGAGAAGAACAGGGAATAGCGGAGAGAGTTGAAAGCACATTTGGGATTCGAAGTTGGGAAAATCACGTTACGAGACATTTTTTTTTAAAGATTATCATCTAGAAGATTTTTTTGAGGAATATTTTCTTTGAAGACCAGTGTAATGTAAGATAATAGCGTGCATTGTACTATTCGGAGAGGATATTTCTAAAAGCGAAAGAACCTCCAACTGATTACTGTTCCATTCCAATACAACCCAGTTTTTCTTATCTTCTCAATCGGTTTGTTTTCCTTGCTGTATCTACAGTTTTATTTTTCTCGGCATTTCTGTTTCTACAATCAGCCTTCTTATTTTGAAGCAAACGGCTAAGCTGCTTTTTACTCTTTTTCTTCATATTTTACTCTCAAACGAAAATGGTCTTTTTTGTAACGCTTGACTTGAAATAGATACAACTAAGATGACCAAGTAGCTCGATACAGGAAGGGCAGTGCAACTGAACTGGACACAAGGTAATCCGGATTTACTGCAGACAATTTAAATATGAGTTGGAACACAAGGTAATAACTTAAACTGAACTGGACACAAGGTAATCCGGATTTACTGCAGACAATTTAAATATGAGTTGGAACACAAGGTAATAACTTAAACTGAACTGGACACAAGGTAATCCGGATTTACTGCAGACAATTTAAATATGAGTTGGAACACAAGGTAATAACTTAAACTGAACTGGACACAAGGTAATCCGGATTTACTGCAGACAATTTAAATATGAGTTGGAACACAAGGTAATAACTTAAACTGAACTGGACACAAGGTAATCCGGATTTACTGCAGACAATTTAAATATGAGTTGGAACACAAGGTAATAACTTAAACTGAACTGGACACAAGGTAATCCGGATTTACTGCAGACAATTTAAATATGAGTTGGAACACAAGGTAATAACTTAAACTGAACTGGACACAAGGTAATCCGGATTTACTGCAGACAATTTAAATATGAGTTGGAACACAAGGTAATAACTTAAACTGAACTGGACACAAGGTAATCCGGATTTACTGCAGACAATTTAAATATGAGTTGGAACACAAGGTAATAACTTAAACTGAACTGGACACAAGGTAATCCGGATTTACTGCAGACAATTTAAATATGAGTTGGAACACAAGGTAATAACTTAAACTGAACTGGACACAAGGTAATCCAGATTTACTGCAGACAATTTAAATATGAGTTGAAACACAAGGTAATAACTTAAACTGAACTGGACACAAGGTAATCCAGATTTACTGCAGACAATTTAAATATGAGTTGAAACACAAGGTAATAACTTAAACTGAACTGGACACAAGGTAATCCAGATTTACTGCAGACAATTTAAATATGAGTTGAAACACAAGGTAATAACTTAAACTGAACTGGACACAAGGTAATCCGGATTTACTGCAGACAATTTAAATATGAGTTGGATCCATTCTAAAGTATCTCCTTCTTTGAAGTTCCACAGGGAAGAAGTATTAAAGAAAAATAAAGATCTCCAAGTTCTATGAACAGGAAGAAATGCTATTAAGATTAAAAACAGAAATGCAACAGAAGACATTATTGATGTAGAACTATATAAATACAGCCCCAAAGGTTTTAGGTTAAGATTCTTAGATTTTTTAAATAAACTTTGGAAAGCAAACTACATAATCAAAGAATGGAAAACTTCAATAATAATCAATTTATTTAAAAAATGAAACCGAAATGATTTCAATAACTACAGAGGCATTTCACTTATTAATAAAAATTAAAAAAATAAATAAATACCCCCTCAAGCAGCTGCTTGCCACAGAGGTCTAACAGGAGCCTGTCAGTTTACATGCCATAGTAGGTCTGAGAGGATGGCAGGCCCTCAGCAGGAAAACAACACAAACAGCCATGCCTTACCCGGGGCTAGAACCCAGGTCCCTTAGATCAGTAGCCAAGCGCGTTTATATGCCATAGTAGGTCTGAGAGGATGGCAGGCCCTCAGCAGGAAAACAACACAAACAGCCATGCCTTACCCGGGGCTAGAACCCAGGTCCCTTAGATCAGTAGCCAAGCGCGTTTATATGCCATAGTAGGTCTGAGAGGATGGCAGGCCCTCAGCAGGAAAACAACACAAACAGCCATGCCTTACCCGGGGCTAGAACCCAGGTCCCTTAGATCAGTAGCCAAGCGCGTTTATATGCCATAGTAGGTCTGAGAGGATGGCAGGCCCTCAGCAGGAAAACAACACAAACAGCCATGCCTTACCCGGGGCTAGAACCCAGGTCCCTTAGATCAGTAGCCAAGCGCGTTTATATGCCATAGTAGGTCTGAGAGGATGGCAGGCCCTCAGCAGGAAAACAACACAAACAGCCATGCCTTACCCGGGGCTCGAACCCAGGTCTCTTAGATCAGTAGCCAAGCGCGCTAACCACTCGGCCATGGGACGGCAATACCTTCTACAAAATTTTCCGTAATATACTTAAAAACGAAATAATTAAACCTACAGAATAAATATTAGAGCAAGAACAGCATGGTTTTAGGAAAGGAAGATCGTGCACTGATCCAACGTTTACCTTAAAACAGATAATGGAGAAAGGAATTGAATTTACCAACGCACAAATCATTTATTGATTATGAAACGGCCTACGAGAGTCAATAGACATAAAATGATTAATGGCTTAGAAGAATTTGACATTACCCCTACATATTATCCAAATAATCAAAAATACACTTGAAGAGACAAAAATGAAAAACAGAAAGATTCTTACTCAAAAGAAATTAAGACAGGAAGAGGTTTGATTCAGGGAAGTGGATTATCACCTGTCCTTTTTAACATATAAATGGAGAAATTAAATACAGAGTAGAAACTACAAAAGATAAAAGTAAAATACACAATTTAACTAATTTATTATATTGTTATGAACAGTGTGCCTAAAGGCCTAAGAAAGAAGGGGAGACCTAGGATGCGGTGGGCTGACAATGTAAAACAGGACCTTGTTAGAATTGGTGTGCAGTGGCCAGATGCAGCAGATGTAGCTAAGGATAGATATGTTTTGAAGAACTAAATTGCACGTTTTGGTTGGACCTCCGTAGCCCATGGCTGCTTGAGGATGATGATGATGATGACGACTATATGTAGATGATCAAGTATTACTAGCATCAAGTATTACTCTTTATACCAACATAAAACAGTAATATATAAATCCATGCCTTCATTGGAAAAGATATAATAATATGTAAAATATCAATATTTTACTAATTAATGAAACAAATTAAATAATAAATATAAATAAATACCCCCTCAAGCAGCTGCTTGCCACAGAGGTCTGACAGGAGCCTGTCAGTTTATATGCCACAGTAGAAGATCTGAGAGGATGGCAGGACCTCAGCAGAAAACAACACGAACATCCATGCCTTACCCGGGGCTCGAACCCAATTCAAATATTTAGGAAACATGATTAGCCCAGATGGGAAGAAAGATATTGAACGCAAAAGACTAAAATTAATCGGAAATAATATCATAAGACAAAAACATTTAAGCAAACAAATTAATGCACATACATTCCAGAAATTATATAAAATGGTTTGCAAAATCATCATCAGATATAGATCGGAGATATGTACTTGGGGTGAGAAGGACAAAAAAAGATCGAAGCAGCAGAAATAAAAGTGTTACGAATACCTGTAGCTCAGAGGTTCCCAAACTTATTTGTCCTACCGCCCCCTTTTCAGAAAAAAAATTGCTCAGAAATCTGGAAATCTACCTTCTTTAAGCGAACAAACAGAAAGATGCAGTGACAATTAAGATAACGAAGGATAATTTTATGTGTTTATTTGGAAAATAAAGTAATCACTACGACTTTAACTCACCTTACACAACATATGAAACATGCAAGAACGGTTTTTCAAAATTTTCTTCCCTTCTTTCTTTATGCTTCCACCGCCCCTCAGGGGTCGGTATCGCCCACTTTGGGAAACATTGCTCTAGCTGGACGTACCCGATTAAACAAAATAGAGAATACGGCAATAGATTATATATGAAAAATATAATAGAAGAAACATTATCCTACAGAAATAGATGGAAGTAGCATGTAGAAAGAATAAATTCAGACAGATGGCCCAAAATAGTTATAGGGTTGGGTTGTTTTACCTCTGAGCGGCACTTTTTTGCACACCATGGGCTAAATGGCCAGGTCACAAGGACCCCGAAGGCTCAGAGAAGGTTGGGGGAGGGGACCCACTGGAACAACTGTTGGGAGACAGATGGTAGCCTCCCGTCAAGGCCATCCAGCGTGTTCTTTAACGTGCACAGGGTATGGCTCTCCCGCACACGGGGCCACGGCTTAACGTCCCATCCGACGGACGGCGGCCTTTCCAAGCCCATCGGTGAGAAGGTTGGGGGAGGGGACCCACTGGAACAACTGTTGGGAGACAGATGGTAGCCTCCCGTCAAGGCCATCCAGCGTGTTCTTTAACGTGCACAGGGTATGGCTCTCCCGCACACGGGGCCACGGCTTAACGTCCCATCCGACGGACGGCGGCCTTTCCAAGCCCATCGGTGTCCCCTACTGACCGTGGCAGGGCGGGGAATTATTGCGGAGATAAATCTCAACGCTGACCCAGCTGGGACTCGAACCTGGGAACTACAGATTACGAGCCTGGCGCGCTACCGACTGAGCCACCCCCGCCCCAATAGTTATAGAATATTGCCTCAGAGGAACCAGGAAAGGAGGACTTTGAGACCCATACAGGTGGATGCTGCCTACTCCGTGAAGACAAGAAGTACTAGAGCCACTTTATTATCAGTACTAGAACTTAACGATAAAACTAAAATATTTTTAAGGAAGTGAGTCATCTTTCAGATCTCTTTTTAACAAGTTTTTTTTTTAGAAGGTGTAATTAGTAAACTTTAAAGAGAGAATAAATCAACAGCTTACCACTGCCATCGATGATTCGAGGGCAAGTCCTTCATTGGTGTTTCTTCCGGCACTGCCAAGGGACCTTTTCCCGAAACTATGAGGGAGAAGAAAATTGAATTTAGTGCTTTTATAGATGTATTAAGATAAATCAACGGTAGACAAAATACGACGACTCATAAAGCTTATTTGTAAGATTAAAAAACTACAAAAACAAGCATAAAAATAAATAAATACCCCCTCAAGCAGCTGCTTGCCACAGAGGTCTGACAGGAGCCTGTCAGTTTATATGCCAGAGTAGAAGGTCTGAGAGGATGTCAGGACCTCTCAGAAACCGCTTATTCTGATCTACGGAACCCGGGGCTCGAACCCAGGTCCCGTAGATTAGTAGCCAAGCGCGCTAACCACTCGGCCACGGGACGGCATTCAGCATAAAAATACATGAACATAAATTCGAGTTTTTCGAATTATTTTTTTTCTGATATAACTTCTTTTGATGACGAAACAGGACTGTTGTTTTTTATAGGTATGTAACGCAATGTAAACAGTCCAGTCTTACATAATATTGTAAAAACGATTGGACCAATAATCATCATTAGACTTTCTGAGAACCGTCTGTATCCGGCTAATTTTTATTTTACGGAACATACTAAGAGAATACACAAATAATGATAACAGAAGTGACTTAAGTTCTCGTATGTCCTAAGCCAGAACAGGCCGGGCAAACTACAGTCGCTCAAAAAAGTATCCGAACACTATGGTTGATTACAGAATTCAGAAAAAAATATCTGGCAACGTTTTTTTAGAAATTAGTGATCTGGCAACCTTAGTGTCACGTGACACGAAGGTTGCCAGATCATTGTACCTTAACAGCTGTCTAGTGGGTCCCCTTTCCTCAACCTTCTCTGAGCCATTGGGGTCTTGTGACCTTTCAGAGGTAAAAGAAGCAACTCAACAACTCTATTTGAAGCAAGCTGTTGTGGAAAAGGTTACTTAAGACAAATTAAGGATCTCAATCTATCTCTGTTGAGCTAGGGGCGGGGGTGGCTCAGTCGGTAGCGCGCCAGGCTCGTAATCTGTAGTTCACAGGTTGAGATTTATCTCCGCAAAATTCCCCGCCCTGCCCACTGTCAGTAGGGGACACCGATGGGCTTGGAAAGACCGCCGTCCGTCGGATAGGACTTTAAGCCGTGGTCCGTATGCGGGAGAGCCATACCCTCTGCACGTTAAACACGCTGGATGCCTTGACGGGAGGCTACCATCTGTCTCCCAACAGCTGTTCCAGTAAGTCTCCTCCCCCAACCTTCTCTGAGCCTTCGGGATCCTTGTGACCTGGCCATTTAGTCCATGGTGTGCAGAAAAGGTGTGGACTAACCAGTGGCGCTAGTGGAGTCATTGGCTCCACTAGCGCCACTGGTTAGGGATTTCTGAGCCTATGTGAAAATCCGTCACTCTCAGGGTCCTTATGAACTGGAGTATCTTGGGTACTTATGACCTGGAGTATCTGGGGTTCTTGTGACCTGCCCTTGTGTAGGTGCTGCTTAGAGGTAAAAGAACCCAAAATACTGAATGAATGTTGTTTAAAAAAATTACAATTTAGAGAAATCTGATTGAGTTCTTTATCTCCATTGACATTTTTTTAATCAAAAAAAAGAACATTTAAATTAGAGAGTCTTTGATATAAACTTTTCTTTGATATAAACAAGAATTATCCCGTAATTATTTTGCGAAGTGCATTCAGGGCATTGTCCTCAGGGAACAATTAAATGATTAGGCTCCAACATTAGATCGAATGACTTGAAAGCGCAGAATGGCTTCACTGATAGCGTGTCAACAATTTGTTACGGTGTCGACAACAAATTTCCATTTCTCATTTCTCCTCGCCTTCGATATCTAGACCACTGAAACGTGTCCTAGTAACATACAGGTAGAAATTCAGTCTAGGGTTGGGGGAAAACCATTTGGTCAGTGATCTCTTCTAAGCAGACTCCGACCATGAGCCAATTAATCAAATATGCGCACAATGCTATAGCAAGCTGCAAGGAAACCAATTACTAGCTGTAACCTTCGTTGCAAGGGGAAATGGCTGCAAGGCGTGTTTATCAACAAACGGAGGCACAACGCCTCAGTTATGGATAGGTTGTAATTAGTGGTGGTGCTTGTGGTGTGTGTAGATGCTTAGGTTCCTATAGGAGTGTGAGCAGTGGAATTGTGGCCTCAGGCAAACATCTGATGGGGTGTTGCAAACAAGACAGGTTGTTTATTAGATAGCAGAGCAGAATGGGAATAGAATTGAACCTTAAGGTATCAGATGTACTACAAAACGGTCGACGTGCTCAACGGAAGCGGAAATTGACGTAGATGGTGTTCAGTTCAAGAACGTATAGGGGAAAAGTTTTGTTTATTTACATCTTTAAAATGGAACATAAATCATGATAACCTGGAATATGTTTTACGTATGAGTGATACTTCTTTTTTGCACACATGGGCCGCACACATATTACCGAAATAAATATCTAACGTATAACAAAGGAAAATGCTTTTTATGCCGGTTAGATTTATTAACACATACATATAAGTAAATGTGCTATGTACGTGACTTCAGACACCCATCGCTTTTGACTACAAGGTCCTGCAGCGGAAGTAAGTTTCAGCTTTCTTGTAGTGGAGTTAAAATCCTTGAGTAGTTGAGATCTTCCGTCCTTTGCTAGGAGCACTTTGGTAGATTTGTTGAGATTTTCGCGTCAGCAGCGAGAGGCGCGGAGTAGATGACCATTTCCACTGGCGCCGGTCACTACGTCCGTTGGGTTGGATTGTTTTACCTCTGAGCGGCATTTTTTTGCACACCATGGACTAAATGGCCAGGTCACATGGACCCCGAAGGCTCAGAGAAGGTTGGTGGAGGGGACCCACTGGAACAGCTGTTGGGAGACAGATGGTAGCCTCCCGTCAAGGCCATCCAGCGTGTTCTTTAACGTGCACAGGGTATGGCTCTCCCGCACACGGGGCCACGGCTTAACGTCCCATCCGACGGCGGCCTTTCCAAGCCCATCGGTGTCCCCAACTGACCGTGGGCAAGGAATTATTTCGGAGATAAATCTCAACGCTGACCCAGCTGGGACTCGAACCTGGGAACTACAGATTACGAGTCTGGCGCGCTACCGACTGAGCCACCCCCGCCTCCACTACGTCCGTTAGTAGCTCCACTACAAGAATGCTGAAACTTTCCGCTGCAGGACCTTTTTTTCAGCTGTAGCTCTCTCTACGAAAGTGGTATAACTTTTACTTTTTTAACGCTTCACCAACAAACCGCTTTCCCAAAGAATTGGGTTCAAGGGCGTAGCTATGGGGAGGATGGGGGGTTGGCTTCCCCCCCCCCAAAGTAACTCGGAGTTGGCAAAATTCGAAGCGACTTCGTAAAATCTAAATGAGTTGTGAAAATTTGTAATCTTCTTTTTGCAAAATTAAGGGGGAGTTAGCAAAATCTAGGGTAGTTGTCAAAATCGAGGCAATTTGGCAAATCTAGGGCAGGTGGGAAAATGGAGACGACAAAATCTAGAGCAGTTGGCAAAATTCGAAACCACTTAGTAAAATACAGGTGAGTTGGCAAAATCGGGACAACTTGGGAAAGTTTTGGGGAGTTGCCAAAATTCGGAGTGACGTGGGAAATTTTTGGAGAGTTGGCAAAAAGCAGGTGAGATGTAAAAATTGGAATCTTTTTTCTGGAAAATTATGGCGTGTCGGCAAAATCGAGGCAACTTTGCAATATCTAGGAGAGTTGGCAAATCTTGGAGGAGTTGGAAAAATTCAGAGTGACTTTCAAAAATCAGGTAAGATGCAAAAATTGGAATTTTTTTCTGTAAAATTTTGGCGAGATGGCAAAACCGAGGAAACTTGGCAAAATCTAGGGCAGTTGGTAAAATTCGAATCCACTTGGTAAAATATGGGCGAGTGGTGAAAATTGGGATTGTTTTTGTGGAATTAGGGAGAGTTGCCAAAATCGAGAAAACTCTGCAAAATTTTAGGGAGTTTGAAAAATTTGAAGTGACTTGGCAAATTTAGGACAGATGTAAAAATTTGGTTTGCTTTTGTGAAATTAAGGAGAGGTGGCAAAATCGATGCAACTTGGAAAAATCTAGGGGAGTTGGCAAAATTGGAAAACACAGTACAGATGAGTTGTGAAAATTGGAATTGGTTTTATGAAATTAAGGAGCGTTGGCCAAATCGAGACAAAATTCACACTGACTTGCTAAAAATTCAGGCTAGATGAAAATATTCGGATCTGTGAAATTATGGGTAGTTGGTAAAAGTGGAAGTTACATGGCAAAATGCAGAAGAGTTGTGAAAATTGCTTACCCTCTATGGAGCGAAAGTTTAGGTACGAACCTGACAGAGACTTTTCTCAGTTGGCAAAAATTTGGTTATCGAGTTGGAAAATTTTCGATTTCTCTCCCCCAACCCAACCATAGTCCTTCGCTACGCCCCTGACTGGGTTGGGTAGTTTTACTTCTGAGCGGCACTTTTTGCACACCATGGGCTAAATGGTCAGGCCACAAGAACCCCGAGGGCTCAGAGAAGGTAGGGGGAGGGAATCCACTGGACTGTTGCTATGAGACATATGGTATCTTTCCGACAAGGTCATCCAGCTTTTTCGTTAACGTGCACAGAGTATGTCTCTCTCCCGCACTCGGGACCACGTTTTAACGTCCCATCCGATGGACGGCGGTCTTTCCAAGCCATACGCTATCCCTTCTGATGGAGTGCAAGGCGGGGAATCTGGAAACCTTCGGTACGTACACCTAAGGTTGCCAGATCACTATTTTCAAAAAAAATCGTTGCCAGATATTTTTTCTGAATTCTGTAATCAACCATAGTGTTCGGATACTTTTTGAGCGACTGTAGGTGGTCATATTATTTTGATACTAGATCGTGTGGGCTCACTCACGGAAATATTGAGCGTGTGCAGTTACCGTTCACAGCAAACTGGAGTGTGTGCAGTATCTGCACACGCTCCATTTGCTGTGAACGGTAACCGGAGCGTTTACAGTTGCTGAAAACGCTCCAGATATTTTTCCTGAATTCTGTAATCACGTGACACGAAGGTTGCCAGATCACTAATTTCTAAAAAAAAAAATCGTTGCTAGGTATTGTTTCTGAATTCTGTAATCAACCATTGTGTTCGGATATTTTTTTGAGCGACTGTATGCATTTGTCCTTATATTTCAATAAGGTTAAGTGTAATGTATTGAACTGAGTGGTGAATGGTATAAACTGATCGATTGATTCATGCATTATAAGCATGTGGTCTAAAACAGCAACACTAAAAAGTATGAGAAGATTAAGACGTAAACAACCATTTTTTAAAGTTTCTGTTTTTTATTGTGTTACATGTAATTATATACTTAAAAAAAATCCCCTCAAGCAGCTGTTTGCCAAGCGGTCTGACAGGATCCTGCCAATTTATGTGCCATCGAGATCTGTGAGAAAGTGAGAGCTTAGCAGAAAGACAATCCCGCAAACATCCAAGACTTACCCGGGGCTCGAACCCAGGTCCCTCTGATCAGCAGCCAAGCAGTTTGATATTTATCTCCGTAAAACTTAAAGTGGATCGAATAAACGGATTCTCAGAAATAAGCGGTATTTGCTACTCAGCCATTATGGCAGAAAATTAAAAGAAAATTACACTTATATCGAATTATTTCCTTATCACTATTTTTCTTAATCTTCGGCCACTCCCCTAAAATATTTCTTGGCTATGTGCATGGTCAGTAGGGGACACCGATGGTCTTAAGAAAGGCCGCCGTCGTCGGATGGGACGTTAAGCTGGTGGCCCCGTTTGCGTGAGAGTCATATCCTGTACACGTTAAAGAACACGCTGGATGGCCCTGACGGGAGACTATCATCTGTCCCCCAACAGCTGTTCCAGTGGGTCCCCTACCCCAACATTCCCTGAGCCTTCGGGGTCCTTGTGACCTGGCCATTTAGCCATGGTGTGCAAAAAAGTGCCGTTCAGAGGTAAAACAACCCAACCCAACAGCTGTTCCAATGGGTCCCCTCCCCCAACCTTCTCTGAGCCTTCGGGGTCCATGTGACCTGGCCATTTAGCCCCTGGTGCGCAAAAAAGTGCCGCTCAGAGGTAAACAACCCAACCCACCCGTCTAATGATAATTTTTTTCTCTATATTTATTCAAAATATTTTCTCCTTACTTCATATGAAAAAAAAAATACAATTAAAAATCACAGTCTAAATTCCGACATAGAGAGGAGATTTATCTAGCTCAAAGAGGGTCTAGAACTATTTTTAAAAAGTTTTTAAACCTACCTCAAAAACATAGAGTTTGCTGTCAGCTCAGACAGCACTTTGTCCATACCGTCCTTTGAAGGAAACATGATTGGCCAGAAACTTATCTCCAGCACAAAATTAGAACTTCCGGGAAGTATGAATCATAGAGAAAATACGAGATGACTTTAGGGATTACAAGAGACAGTCACCTGTTTGTCGTCTTCAGTATAAGACATTCCAGAGATGTTAGAGCACTTCAAAACGCTTTAAAATCCTTGTATCACATCATCACTCAAGAGTAAGCGGTTATTGTAACTGTCTCGAAGCATTCAGTAATTCCCAGCACGATATAACGCTTTTAGAAGTCCATCGAGTGATTACGCCCATCACATCACTTTAAACGTTAGACTATGCAGATGTCTAAATCTTTCTCCAGTTTCCTCTAGCATCCTCTTGTGCCTCATCGACAGAAGAGCATGAAGAGTTAGAGGATGTTTAGAGGCAACTACCGAGAATATCGCATCCTTAAAATATCCAACTTTCACCCCGAAGCGTTTATGCAGCATTATCAGCAGTAGTAGCTCTGTTAACCACGAACATTTCCCAAAGCTAAACTCAGTCTCTGGAGAGTAAGCACTTCAGTGGCAGCAGGAAGGGCTGCCATGGCAACTTCATCATCACACCACGAGAAGCAGCGGCAGCACCGCCACTCGTAAGCACGCGAAGCATGCAAATATGGAGGCGGCGCACACAGCTGAAGGATGGGGAGTAGCACAAAGCCACCAGCGGCACTTTCTTCCTCTTTCCTCCGTGTTCCAGGCCAATCGATGATGATCTATGATCTATGTCACCTCGGCATTCCGATGAACCCTCTCCGGCCCCACGTGACCTTTAACCGTACGGAGGGCAGGGAGGTGGGTAATTTACGAGATTCACCCTTCTGCGGCAGTCAAGTTGCCCGTCCGCTTGTCTCTCTCCTCTGCCTATCTCAACACTAGCGTCGTTCTCTCCTCTTCTATGATTCCCTCTCTTCCCCCCCCCCGTCCACTGTTTCCTTCCCTCCTAGTTCTCCTCCTTTCCCTCCCTGTCCCCCCCCCATCCCTCGCGCAGCAGGAGTCTCGTCTGAGTCACGAGGAGACGGCCCGGCGGAACACTGGGCCAAGTTAAAAGAGAAAGGCCGTCTACCCTAGATGATGTTTTTTTTTCACGCTATCTGAAATCTTAACTCTAATCGGCTGAAAAAAGAAATGATTGATGGATATTAATAAACTTAACTGACCCTCGTTAATCCGGATTATATATATTCATTATACTTTTTTGATACTTAAAGTGGATCGAATCAACGGATTACGCACTAAGGCAGCGTTTTTTTTTTAACTTTTTGGCACCGTGACATCTCAAAAATAATATGTGAATATACGTGACCTTAACCGAACCTCGTTAATCCGGATTATTTCCATTCATTGTGATTTTTTGGGGGGTTGTTTTACCTCTGAGGGGTGCTTTATTTTGCACACAATGGGCGAAATGGTAAGGCCACAAGGACCCAGAAGCTTCAGAGAAGGTTGGGGGCAGGGGACCCACTAGACAGCTAGCTGTTAGGACACAGATGGTAGCCTACCGTCAAGGCCATCCAGCATGTTCTTTAACGTGCACAGGTATGGCTCTCCCACACACAGGGTCATACTTAATGTCTCATCTGAGAGATGGCGATCTTTTCAAACCCACTGGTGTCCCCTACAGACCGTAGGCATTGCGGAGGCAGGTCTCCCCCCCCCCAACGTAAAAAATTTAAAGTTACGCGACCTCTTTGTTTAAGATAGTTTATTTCATACAACAACATCAACATTTGAGTATGTACCTTAAATATATACTTTAATAATAATAAATAAATACATTGAATACAATGTTTATAAGACTGAAAAGGTCTTAACCAGGAAAAAAAGAATATTGCATCAGTAATAATAATAATAATTTATTTCATGCAGGGGGTTACAGTAAAGCCAAAATACAGTCGCTCAAAAAAGTATCCGAACACTATGGTTGATTACAGAATTCAGAAAAAATATCTGGCAACGATTTTTTTAGAAATTAGTGAGTGATCTGGCAACATTCGTGTCACGTGACACGAATGTTGCCAGATCACTAATTTCTCTAAAAAAAATCGTTGCCTGATATTTTTTCTGAATTCTGTAATTAACCATAGTGTTCGGATATTTTTTTCAGCGACTGTAGGTGGTCATATTATTTTGATACTAGATCGTGTGGGCTCACGCACGGAAATATTGAGCGTGTGCAGTTACCGTTCACAGCAAACTGGAGCGTGTGCAGTAACTGCACACGCTCTAGTTTGCTGTGAACGGTAACTGGAGCGTGTACAGTTGCTGCACACGCTCCAGATATTTTTCCTGAATTCTGTAATCACGTGACACAAAGGTTGCCAGATCACTAATTTCTAAAAAAATCGTTCCCAGATATTTTTTCTGAATTCTGTAATCAACCATAGTGTTCGGATACTATTTTGAGCGACTGTACAGGTAATTTCGGATATTAATTTAAACGTTCAATTGGGTTGACATCCCAGAGTGGCTTGATGCCATCACAGGATGTATTCTGTAGACATGGAACTCATGAAATAAACTGAAAAAATTGGTTTTTGCCATGATGCAACTCACAGCAAGAAACATTTTTTTTTTCAGTTATTATTTTCATGAGTCCCGTATGCGCCATGAGTGTGAGTGACAAATATTAAATCCCATCTCTATGTGGCAACACTGTTGTCCAGTTCCGGGATAGATGGCGCCACTGTGCGCATCAAAGAAAAAAATCCGGAAAGTTTATATGTCACAGAAGTTGGGAATATTATGTCTTTAAAATTGTTAAACACTTTTTAATAGGATACATTTTTGTTTTCCACCTAATAATTTTTCAAACTGAGCTTCATTTTATATACTACCTGTCTCGTTTAGCGTTTCACATTAACTTTTTATTGGTATTTGTTCTTTACCATGGGAAATGCTAAAAAGCTTAAAGACCTACAACTATAAGACTTTGTCCAGACGCTACATCACATTGAATGCATGGATTTGACAATTTTAATAAGGAGGGGATGTTAATGATCCCTTTTCAGGTGGGGTGGGGGTGGCTCAGCCGGTAGCGCGCCAGGCTCGTAATCTGTAGTTCCCAGGTTCGAGTCCCAGCTGGATCAGCGTTGAGATTTATCTCCGCAAAATTTCCCCGCCCTGCCCACGGTCAGTAGGGGACACCGATGGGCTTGGTAAAGGCCATCGTCCGTCGGATGGGACGTTAAGCCGTGGCCCCGTGTGCGGGAGAGCCATACCCTGTGCACGTTAAAGAACACGCTGGATGGCCTTGACGGGAGCCTACCATCTGTCTCCCAACAGCTGTTCCAGTGGGTCCCCTCCCCCAATCTTCTCTGAGCCTTCGGGGTCCATGTGACTTGGCCATTTAGCCCATGGTGTGCAAAAAAGTGCCGCTCAGAGGTAAAACAACCCAACCCAACTCATGAGCTTTTTACGATGACAGCTACCTCATTACCTGAAAACACAAGCCACCTGAGAATGTTTGCACGGGTGATCGAAAGTGCAAAATAACGAATTTTTTTGCAACTTTTTCCTCTGTCTCCTTAAAATCTTTCCTCCCCTCCCTTTTTTTTTTCCTTCTTCTTTCTCAGAATGAAGATCGCTGATGAAGAGTTGCTCCATAAATCCCTAGCTTTAAAGAAGAGAGAGAAGTCAGACTGTGAGAAGATTGATTGATCATTTTTGAAGATGTTTTTAAGGAAGCTTTCTGTCTTGGACTGTTCCTCAACACACGCTTAGAAGAGAAAGAAGAATATCTCTTTTAGGAGAGAGAGATAGACGGGAAGAAATGAAGACAGTAGAAACGAAATCAATTTTCTTTTTCTTCTTTCGTTTTTACTAGAAGGATTGTCTTTTAGCTGGGATAAGGAGTGAGAAATCTTCCATCCCATTTCATTTAATGCACTTTGATCCCCTGGCTCATCCCTTACTCATCCCCTCCCTCCCTTACGTGAGCAATGAACTATGCCAATACAGAAAGAGATGAAAAAAAAAAAGAAATATTTGATTCGATCACGTCGATCAAAAGTATAACACTGACATCGATAAAACAATGGGGAGTGCAAATTTCTGAAGTTGAAAAATTGGGATACTTCAGAAGCTTATTTCGATCGCTGGAAGTTGAAATCAGGACACTTCGACTAGTTTTAAATTTTGGTGTAAATATGGTGCCAGATCCGTGAATCGGAAAAGCGAAACAGTTTTGGCGGGCAGCAAGTTTATCCCTTTTTTGGAAGTGTAAAGTTGGAAATCATGATGCCTAAATTAATTTTTCGTAAGTGTTAGTGGGGAGGGGGTGCTCAGTCGGTAGCGCGCCAGGCTCGTAATCTGTAGTTCCCAGGTTCGAGTCCCAGCTGGGTCAGCGTTGAGATTTATCTCCGCAAAATTCCCCGCCCTGCCCACTGTCAGTAGGGGACACCGATGGGCTTGGAAAGGCCGCCGTCCGTCGGATGGGACGTTAAGTCGTGACCCCGTGTGCGGGAGAGCCATACCCTGTGCACGTTAAAGAACACGCTGGATGGCCTTGACGGGAGGCTACCATCTGTCTCCCAACAGCAGTTCCAGTGGGTCCCCTCCCCCAACCTTCTCTGAGCCTTCGGGGTCCATGTGACCTGGCCATTCAGCCCATTGTGTGCAAAAAAGTGCCGCTCAGAGGTAAAACAACCCAACCCTATGAATCCCTTAGTACTTATCATCCCAAATTGGAAAACATTGTTTTACATTGAATATACACAGTTGCATCAGAATACCTACCAGCTACCACCTACCATACATATACTATGGTAGGTGGTCATATTATTCTGTTACGACTGTGTACACATTCTTTGCATTGAATACACACATCTACACAATTTTTACATTGAATACACACGTTCTTACACAATTTTTATATTGAATACATACATTATTACAGAATTTTTACATTGAACACATATTTTCACACAATTTTTACATGGAATATATATGTTCTTTCACACTTTTTTGCATTGGATACACACATTCTTACACAATTTTCACAACGGATTACACATTCTTACCAATTCTTTTCTATTACTTTTGCGTGTAACTGAAGCAGTTTATTTTATACTAGCTGAAAAGGACTCTGCTCTGTCCATATTTCACTTTTAATCTGCTTTTAATCCGCTAACGGTTAATTTCGTGAGCAAACCCCCCCCCCCCCCCCCGCAACAACATCATACCAAACAGATTCAACACGAAGAATTCAACTGCGTTACTGAGGTCAGCTCGCGCTCTCACAGTCCGTGCCTTTAGATATCTGCGCAAATCATCGAGATTTGTAATCAATAGTAACATGGAATTGCCTCTTGACACGAAAGTCATTAAATCAATAAATTGTGGGGGGAAATGAGTTTTGCTGAGGTTATTCGCGTCCCAACCGTGCCAGAGTTGAGATTATCTTCCCTGAAATCCCCACCCTGCCCTTGCTCAGAAAGGGGACATCGTTGAGAATGAAAAGGAATGTTAAGCCGCATCTCCTGCGCTGGAGAACCATATCCTGTGCACGTTAAAAAACACGCTGGATAACTTACTAGGAGGTTTCCGTTTCCTAACAGCTGTCCAGGGGATCCCCTTTCCCCAACTTTTCCTGAGCCTTTGGGGTCCTTTTCACTTGGCTATTTAGCCGAGTGGGGACAAAAGGAAAAAAAAAGCTTATAAAAAGAAGGAGCATTGCTACAAAGCATAAAAGTACTGGAAGAAAAAAAGTATAACATCTTCCGTTTCATCTCTGCGACCTATATTTTGGCAATACACCCCAAACTATTTATAGAGCAATCCACTCTTCCATCCATTTATCAACTCATCGTCTCATTTATCCATTTACCACTCATCTTTCCACCGACATGTTCACTCACTGATCCACCCACCCACTCATCTATCCACTCACTTATTCACTCACTTATACACCCACCCACTCATCTATCCACTCATTTATTCACTCACTTATCCACCCACCCACTCATCTATCCACTCACTTATTCACTCACTTATCCACCCACCCACTCATCTATCCACTCACTTATTCACTCACTTATCCATCCACCCACTCATCTATCCACTCACTTATTCACTCACTTATTCACTCACTTATCCATCCACCCACTCATCTATCCACTCACTTATTCACTCACTTATCCACCCACCCACTCATCTATCCACTCACTTATTCACTCACTTATCCACTCACCCACTCATCTATCCACCCACCCACTCATCTATCCACTCACTTATTCACTCACTTAGCCACCCACCCACTCATCTATCCACTCACTTATTCACTCACTTATCCACCCACCCACTCATCTATCCACTCACTTATTCACTCACTTATCCACCCACCCACTCATCTATCCACTCACTTATTCACTCACTTATCCACCCACCCACTCATCTATCCACTCACTTATTCACTCACTTATCCACCCACCCACTCATCTATCCACTCACTTATTCACTCACTTATCCACCCACCCACTCATCTATCCACTCACTTATTCACTCACCTATCCACACACCCACTCATCTATTCACTCACTTATTCACTCACTTATCCACCCACCCACTCATCTATCCACTCACTTATTCACTCACTTATCCACCCACCCACTCATCTATCCACTCACTTATTCACTCACTTATCCACCCACCCACTCATCTATCCACCCACCCACTCATCTATCCACTCACTTATTCACTCACTTAGCCATCCACTCACTCATCTATCCACTCACTTATTCACTCACTTATCCACCCACCCACTCATCTATCCACTCACTTATTCACTCACTTATCCACCCACCCACTCATCTATCCACCCACCCACTCATCTATCCACTCACTTAGCCACCCACCCACTCATCTATCCACTCACTTATTCACTCACTTATCCACCCACCCACTCATCTATCCACTCACTTATTCACTCACTTATCCACCCACCCACTCATCTATCCACTCACTTATCCACCCACCCACTCATCTATCCACTCACTTATTCACTCACTTATCCACCCACCCACTCATCTATCCACTCACTTATCCACCCACCCACTCATCTATCCACTCACTTATTCACTCACTTATCCACCCACCCACTCATCTATCCACTCACTTATTCATTCACTTTTCCACCCACCCACTCATCTATCCACTCATTTATTCACTCACTTATCCACCCACCCACTCATCTATCCAGTCACTTATTCACTCACCCACTCATCTATCCACTCACTTATCCACCCACCCACTCATCTATCCACCCACCCACTCATCTATCCACTCACTTATCCACCCACCCACTCATCTATCCACTCACTTATTCACTCACTTATCCACCCACCCACTCATCTATCCACTCACTTATTCACTCACTTATCCACCCACCCACTCATCTATCCACTCACTTATTCACTCACTTATCCACCCACCCACTCATCTATCCACTCACTTATTCACTCACTTATCTACCCACCCACTCATCTATCCACTCACTTATTCACTCACTTATCCACCCACCCACTCATCTATCCACCCACCCACTCATCTATCCACTCACTTATCCACCCACCCACTCATCTATCCACTCACTTATTCACTCACTTATCCACCCACCCACTCATCTATCCACTCACTTATTCACTCACTAATACACCCACCCACTCATCTATCCACTCACTTATTCACTCACTTATCCACCCACCCACTCATCTATCCACTCACTTATTCACTCACTTATCTACCCACCCACTCATCTATCCACTCACTTATTCACTCACTTATCCACCCACCCACTCATCTATCCCACTCACTTATTCACTCACTTATCCACCCACCCACTCATCTATCCACTCACTTATTCACTCACTTTTCCACACACCCACTCATCTATCCACTCACTTATTCACTCACTTATCTATCCACCCACTCATCTATCCACTCACTTATCCACCCACCCACTCATCTATCCACTCACTTATTCACTCACTTATCCACCCACCCACTCCTCTATCCACTCACTTATCCACCCACCCACTCATCTATCCACTCACTTATTCACTCACTTATCCACCCACCCACTCATCTATCCACTCACTTATTCACTCACTTATCCACCCACCCACTCATCTATCCACTCACTTATTCACTCACTTATCCACCCACCCACTCATCTATCCACTCACTTATTCACTCACTTTTCCACACACCCACTCATCTATCCACTCACTTATTCACTCACTTTTCCACCCACCCACTCATCTATCCACTCACTTATTCACTCACTTATCCACCCACCCACTCATCTATCCACTCACTTATTCACTCACTTATCCACCCACCCACTCATCTATCCACTCACTTATTCACTCACTTATCTACCCACCCACTCATCTATCCACTCACTTATTCACTCACTTATCCACCCACCCACTCATCTATCCCACTCACTTATTCACTCACTTATCCACCCACCCACTCATCTATCCACTCACTTATTCACTCACTTTTCCACACACCCACTCATCTATCCACTCACTTATTCACTCACTTTTCCACCCACCCACTCATCTATCCACTCACTTATTCACTCACTTATCCACCCACCCACTCATCTATCCACTCACTTATTCACTCACTTATCCACCCACCCACTCATCTATCCACTCACTTATTCACTCACTTATCCACCCACCCACTCATCTATCCACTCACTTATTCACTCACTTATCTACCCACCCACTCATCTATCCACCCACTTATTCACTCACTTATCCACCCACCCACTCATCTATCCCACTCACTTATTCACTCACTTATCCACCCACCCACTCATCTATCCACTCACTTATTCACTCACTTTTCCACACACCCACTCATCTATCCACTCACTTATTCACTCACTTATCTATCCACCCACTCATCTATCCACTCACTTATCCACCCACCCACTCATCTATCCACTCACTTATTCACTCACTTATCCACCCACCCACTCATCTATCCACTCACTTATCCACCCACCCACTCATCTATCCACTCACTTATTCACTCACTTATCCACCCACCCACTCATCTATCCACTCACTTATTCACTCACTTATCCACCCACCCACTCATCTATCCACTCACTTATTCACTCACTTATCCACCCACCCACTCATCTATCCACTCACTTATTCACTCACTTATCTACCCACCCACTCATCTATCCACTCACTTATTCACTCACTTATCCACCCACCCACTCATCTATCCCACTCACTTATTCACTCACTTATCCACCCACCCACTCATCTATCCACTCACTTATTCACTCACTTTTCCACACACCCACTCATCTATCCACTCACTTATTCACTCACTTTTCCACCCACCCACTCATCTATCCACTCACTTATTCACTCACTTATCCACCCACCCACTCATCTATCCACTCACTTATTCACTCACTTATCCACCCACCCACTCATCTATCCACTCACTTATTCACTCACTTATCCACCCACCCACTCATCTATCCACTCACTTATTCACTCACTTATCCACCCACCCACTCATCTATCCACTCACTTATTCACTCACTTATCCACCCACCCACTCATCTATTCACTCACTTATTCACTCACTTATCTACCCACCCACTCATTTATCCACTCACTTATCCATCCACCCACTCATCTGTCCACTCACTTATTCACTCACTTATCCACCCATCTATCCGCGCCAGGCTCGTAATCTCAGTTCCCAGGTTCTCTAGTTCCCAAGTTCGAGTCCCAGCCGAGTCAGCGTTGAGATTTATCTCCACAAAACTCCCCGCCTTGCCCACGATCAGTAGGGGACACTGACGGGTTTGAAAAGGCCGCCGTCCGTTGGATGGGACGTTAAAACGTGGTCCCGTGTGCGGGAGAGCCATACCCTGTGCACGTTAAAGAACACGCTGGATGGCCTTGACGGGAGGCTACCATCTGTCTCCCAACAGCTGTTCCAGTGGGTCCCCTTCCCCAACCTTCTCTGAGCCTTCGGGGTCCTTGTGGCCTGGCCATTTAGCCCATGGTGTGCAAAAAAGTGCCGCTCAGCGGTAAAACAATCCAATCCAATCCTTTTCAGGTCTCTAAAGATCCTAGGGATCGCGATATACAAAAACAATGATGTAGCTTGCGAATAAAAAGATGTATAAGTGTTGGTGACTTCATTAATATGGTGTGTGTTAAGCTGGGTTGGTATATATTCAGCAAACCAAAGAATATTGAATAAATAAATCCCACTCAAGTAGCTGCTTGCTACAGTGGCCTAACAGGAGACTGCTAGTTTGTAGACTGCAGCAAATTATTTTGAAACGATGACCCTTTCGCACATCAAATTTCTGAGCTCTAATATCTTGTTATTTATTTAACAATGCTTACATAATATAGATTTTATTACAATAATATGCTATTTTGCTAATATTATTACTAATATATTATTATACTAATAATATTACTATTATATTATATTATAAATATTATTACTAATATCTAAATATATATAGACGATTGTGATTCATTTAATGGCTGATGATACAAAAATCGTAGAGCTCTAAATATTTTCATATAGAAGTAATTTGGGTTGTAGATATCGAAAAAAATCCGAAATTTGACCTCTGACGTGTCCTTGAAGGCCAAATAGAGGTCACTTAAAGGTCAAACCTCGATCTACGACTGCTAGAAACGTGAAAATTGGTGTCTGGGGGTGTCCACTGCTCGGAAACGTTAAAAAATTTTGGATCTCGAGGGTCCTTCGAGTCAAAGGTCAAAATTTGATCTACCAGTGCTGGAGAACTAAAAATTAATCTTTGCTGGGGGTATTTTGGGTCGTAGATCTCACAAATGTTGGAAAATTTTGGATGCAATGAGTCCTTCCAGTTCAAAGGTCAAGTCTCAATATGGCGGTGCTGGAGAATTAAAAATTGGTGAATTGGGTTGTTTCAGGCAGTAGAACTCAGAAACAAGAGAAATTTTCAAATCCGGAGTCGCATTCAAGGTCATATAGAGGTTGGAGTGACGGTCAAGTATTAAGAGGTACCTTCAACAATAAATAATTTCTATTATTATTACGCTTATATTATTATTAATTCATTATTAACATATTATTGCTACTTTATTTTTACGCTTTCTATCATAACATATTTATTATTAATTTGCAGGGTTTACATAATGTAGAATAATAGAATAAATAATACGCCTTCCTTTTAATGCTAACTATAACTTTTAATGCTAGCTATGCCTTCCTTTTAATGCTAACTGTACCTTGGATTACAAATAACACATCACGATCAGTGGGACATCGATGGGCTTGGAAAGGCCGCCGTCCGTCGGATGGGACGTTAAGCCGTAGCTCCGTGTGGGGTACAGCCATACCCAGTGCACTTTTAAAGAACACGCTGGATGGTCTTGACGAAGGCTACCATCTGTCTCACAAAAGCTGTTCCAGTGAGTCTCCTCCCCCAACCTTCTCTGAGACTTCGGGGTCCTTGTGACCTGGCCATTTAGTCCATGGTGTGCAGAAAAGTGCCGCTCAGAGGTAAAACAACCCAACTGGACGGAAGGCTACCATCTGTCTACCAAAAGCTGTTCCAGTTAGTCTCCTCCCCCAACTTTCTCTGAGCCTTCGGGATCCTTGTGACCTGTCCATTTAACCCATGGTGTGCAGAAAAGTGCCGCTCAGAGGTAAAACAACCCAACTGGACGGAAGGCTACCATCTGTCTCCCAAAAGCTGTTCCAGTGAGTCTCCTCCCCCAACTTTCTCTGAGCCTTCGGGATCCTTGTGACCTGTCCATTTAACCCATGGTGTGCAGAAAAGTGCCGCTCAGAAGTAAAACAACCCAACTGGACGGAAGGCTACCATCTGTCTCCCAAAAGCTGTTCCAGTGAGTCTCCTCCCCCAACTTTCTCTGAGCCTTCGGGATCCTTGTGACCTGTCCATTTAACCCATGATGTGCAGAAAAGTGCCGCTCAGAGGTAAAACAACCCAACTGGACGGAAGGCTACCATCTGTCTCCCAAAAGCTGTTCCAGTGAGTCTCCTCCCCCAACTTTCTCTGAGCCTTCGGGATCCTTGTGACCTGTCCATTTAGCCCATGGTGTGCAGAAAAGTGCTGCTCAGAGGTAAAACAACCCAATCCATCAGTATCTGCCACCTGCCACCTACGGGACAGTTTTCGTTTTTGTTTCCTGGATCATTGGCTCCACTATCGCCACTGGTTAGTGATTTCTGAGCCTATGTGAAAATCCGTCACTCTCAGGGCTATTATGCCGCCGGGAACGAACTTTCACTCTTCTGCCTTTTATCCAAGTTTGCTCTTCGCTATTAGTGATTAATTTAACTAAAATTTATGCTACTTTAAAAGTAATACATTAATTTATTCGCAAATTCCATCCTAAAAAAAAATTGCTCCCGGTGCTGTCGTGTCGCACGTATGGTAGAGCCGGTCCCTGGTCACTGTTGTATATGAAAGGTCGCACACATGGGGTGGTTCGAATTTTATCCTCTAACTATAGCTAAATGCATGGACGTACCCAGGGAAGGATCGCCCACCCAAATGCTCACCCCTTCCTCTTCAAAAATCCAATCGTCTTATATGAAATCTCAAACTTGTCTACCTGCTTTGGAAACCTCCTTTAAGTTCTAAAAGGCGCCATCCGTCGGATGGGACGTTAAGCCGTGGCCCCGTATGCGAGAGAGCCATACTCTGTGCAGGTTAAAGAACACTCTGGATGGCCTTGACGGGAGGCTTCCATCTGTCTCACAACAGCTGTTCCAGTGAGTCTCCTCCCCCAACCTTCTCTGAGCCTTCGGGGTCCTTGTGACCTGGCCATTTAGTCATGGTGTGCAGAAAAGTGCCGCTCAAAGATAAAACAACCCAACTGGACGGAAGGCTACCATCTGTCTACCAAAAGCTGTTCCAGTGAGTCTCCTCCCCCAACCTTCTCTGAGTCTTCGGGGTCCTTGTGAATTGGCCATTTAGTCCATGGTGTGCAGAAAAGTGCCGCTCAGAGATAAAACAACCCAACTGGACGGAAGGCTACCATCTGTCTACCAAAAGCTGTTCCAGTGAGTCTCCTCCCCCAACCTTCTCTGAGTCTTCGGGGTCCTTGTGAATTGGCCATTTAGTCCATGGTGTGCAGAAAAGTGCCGCTCAGAGATAAAACAACCCAACTGGACGGAAGGCTACCATCTGTCTACCAAAAGCTGTTCCAGTGAGTCTCCTCCCCCAACCTTCTCTGAGTCTTCGGGGTCCTTGTGAATTGGCCATTTAGTCCATGGTGTGCAGAAAAGTGCCGCTCAGAGATAAAACAACCCAACTGGACGGAAGGCTACCATCTGTCTACCAAAAGCTGTTCCAGTGAGTCTCCTCCCCCAACCTTCTCTGAGTCTTCGGGGTCCTTGTGACTTGGCCATTTAGTCCATGGTGTGCAGAAAAGTGCCGCTCAGAGATAAAACAACCCAACTGGACGGAAGGCTACCATCTGTCTACCAAAAGCTGTTCCAGTGAGTCTCCTCCCCCAACCTTCTCTGAGTCTTCGGGGTCCTTGTGAATTGGCCATTTAGTCCATGGTGTGCAGAAAAGTGCCGCTCAGAGATAAAACAACCCAACTGGACGGAAGGCTACCATCTGTCTACCAAAAGCTGTTCCAGTGAGTCTCCTCCCCCAACCTTCTCTGAGTCTTCGGGGTCCTTGTGAATTGGCCATTTAGTCCATGGTGTGCAGAAAAGTGCCGCTCAGAGATAAAACAACCCAACTGGACGGAAGGCTACCATCTGTCTACCAAAAGCTGTTCCAGTGAGTCTCCTCCCCCAACCTTCTCTGAGTCTTCGGGGTCCTTGTGAATTGGCCATTTAGTCCATGGTGTGCAGAAAAGTGCCGCTCAGAGATAAAACAACCCAACTGGACGGAAGGCTACCATCTGTCTACCAAAAGCTGTTCCAGTGAGTCTCCTCCCCCAACCTTCTCTGAGTCTTCGGGGTCCTTGTGAATTGGCCATTTAGTCCATGGTGTGCAGAAAAGTGCCGCTCAGAGATAAAACAACCCAACTGGACGGAAGGCTACCATCTGTCTACCAAAAGCTGTTCCAGTGAGTCTCCTCCCCCAACCTTCTCTGAGTCTTCGGGGTCCTTGTGACTTGGCCATTTAGTCCATGGTGTGCAGAAAAGTGCCGCTCAGAGATAAAACAACCCAACTGGACGGAAGGCTACCATCTGTCTACCAAAAGCTGTTCCAGTGAGTCCCCTCCCCCAACCTTCTCTGAGTCTTCGGGGTCCTTGTGACTTGGCCATTTAGTCCATGGTGTGCAGAAAAGTGCCGCTCAGAGATAAAACAACCCAACTGGACGGAAGGCTACCATCTGTCTACCAAAAGCTGTTCCAGTGAGTCTCCTCCCCCAACCTTCTCTGAGTCTTCGGGGTCCTTGTGACTTGGCCATTTAGTCCATGGTGTGCAGAAAAGTGCCGCTCAGAGATAAAACAACCCAACTGGACGGAAGGCTACCATCTGTCTACCAAAAGCTGTTCCAGTGAGTCCCCTCCCCCAACCTTCTCTGAGTCTTCGGGGTCCTTGTGACTTGGCCATTTAGTCCATGGTGTGCAGAAAAGTGCCGCTCAGAGATAAAACAACCCAACTGGACGGAAGGCTACCATCTGTCTACCAAAAGCTGTTCCAGTGAGTCCCCTCCCCCAACCTTCTCTGAGTCTTCGGGGTCCTTGTGACCTGGCCATTTAGTCCATGGTGTGCAGAAAAGTGCCGCTCAGAGGTAAAACAATCCAACTGGACGGAAGGCTTGTCCAGACGTCTCCAAAAATCAGATCTGTCTCCCAAAAGCTGTCCCAGTGAATCCCCTCCCCCAACCTTCTCTGAGACTTCGGGGTTCTTGTGACCTGGCCATTTAGCCCATGGTGTGCAAAAAAGTGCCGCTCAGAGGTAAAACAACACTTAACTGGCGCGCTACCGACTGAGCCACCCGCCCTCTAGTGCAAGAGAGGATTATCTGTGCATGTTAAAGAACGTGCTGGATGGTTATTGACCGGAGACTCCCCCCCCCCCATCTGTCTTCTAATACCTATCCTGTGGGACGACCCCTTCTTCAATTTTTTCTGAGCACTTGAAATATTTAATACCTCGCTATTTAGTCCCTTGCGTGCAAAAGAAGTGTCATCAGAGATAAAACACCCCAATCCAAAATGAACTATAAAAAAAAAATGTAAAGCACTTCGTTTTACAAATAAACACCCCAATCCAAAATGAACTATAGAAAAAATTCAAAGCGCTTCGTTTTACAAATAGGACAACAAAAAGCATAGAACTCTTTAGTAACTGACTTTTAAAACACAGACGAAGACTATTATAAAGTTGAAAAAAATTAAAACCATTAAACTTCATATATTTCTTACTATTTTAAACTGCCTTGTTCTTTAATATTAGCTACTTTTATAACTACTTCAAGCCTTTTATTAATTATTGTGTTTCAGGCAGGGAATCAAAGCAATCAGCTTCTAGTTACATTGACGTTCGGATGGCGTTCATTCGCCAGACTCGTTTCCCTTGTTTCTTGGCAGCCAATGAGAACGACTGCTGGCGTCAAATCCTCATAGTAGGTTGACGTCTTTCGGCTTACATTCAGCTGTCTCGTGAATGCTGGTGTGTGGGGCTTTGGCTTCGAGCCAGAGGAAAACATCTTGACGCAGAGGTGCATTGCCCCATTTTCTCTCGCGAGTTTTACTAAGTATTTTCTTTTGTTTTTTTCTTACTTCCTCCACATCCTTAGTTTTAAATGGGAGGAAAAAATTAGGAATATTTTTAGACGTTTTCATGGATGGTTGGTTTTGAACTTGAACATCAATTCTTTTATTTTAAAGTCTCTCTTCAAAGCCAAAAGAAAAACAACCTCAAAGCGTCAGACTTGGTGGTCTCTGATTTCACTGATCAATTGCCTTCCCTTTTGTATGGTCGTGTTCCTTTCTAACTCATTTTTTTTTAGTCAATGAGCTATTTAATAAAAAAAACTCAGCAAGTCTTGTCTATCAGCACAATACACCACAGAAATTTATCTCCGCAAAACTCCCCGCCCTGCCCACGGTCAGTAGGGGACACCGATGGGCTTGGAAAGGCCGCCGTCCATTGGATGGGACGCTAAGCCGTGGCTCCGTGTGCTGGAGAGCCATCACCTGTGCACGTTAAAGAACACGCTGGATGGCCTTGACGGGAGGCTGTCATTCGTCTCCCAACAGCTGTTCCAGTGGGTCTCCTCCCCCAACCTTCTCTGAGCCTTCGGGGTCCTTGTGACCTGGCCATTTAGTCCATGGTGTGCAAAAAACGTGCCGCTCAGAGGTAAAACAACCCAACCCAACACCACATCACATAGAAGATCAGTATGAATGACGAATTGTTGAGTTGGGTTGTTGTACTTCTTAGCGACACTTTTTTGCACACAATGGGCTAAATGGCCAGGTCACAAAGACCCGAAGGCTCAGAGAATGCTGGGGAAAAGGACTCACTGAACAGTTGTTAGGAGACAGAGAGTAGTCACCGTCAGATCCATCCAGCGCGTTCTTTAACGTGCACAGAGTATGGCTCTTCTGCACGTGGGGACCACAGCTTAACGTCACATCCGATGGATGGTGGCCTTTCCAAGCCCATCGATGTCCCCTACTGACCGTGGGCAGGATGAGGAGTTTAGCTGGGCGAATTGTCGTTTTTGGAATTGTTATCTGTGGCCGAGTTGTTACGTGCTTAGCTACGAAGTAAAGGGAGCTGGGTTCGAATCCTAGATTAAGGTATGGTGATTAATTGAATTCTCGCCTTTTTAAGAGATCTCCTTTGTGGCGTATTAAGCTGACAGGTTCGTGTCAGAGCTCCATGGAAAGCAAATTAGTAATTGAGGTTTTTTATTATTATCTCTGAGAGGCACTTTTTTTCTCAGACAATTGTCCAAACGGTAAGGAGATCACAAGAGCCCCATGGACTAAGAGAAGTTTCAGGAAGAGGATGCAAAAATGATGATGATGTGGGGGAACCAAAGAGGTTGCAAGAAAATCACTGAAACTGCTGTTATAGGAGATGATGTAAACCTCATGTCAAAGTTCACCTAAGCCCGTTGCAGGATATAATTGGCTAAAGTGGGGTTTAGTTGGGGAAATCAACTTAGGTAATGCTGGATTTTTTTCGCTAAACCTGAGAATATCAGAGTACGAGCCTGGTGCCTGTCGCCTAACACCCCTCCCCCCCACCACTACGCAGAAAGAGAGTCAGATTTTGCAATATTTGAACCTAGGTTAACTATCTCCTGCAGTCAAACACATTAATTAGTCAAATACTATATTCTTAAAGCACTAAACACGATTCTAAGTTAATTATTCGTCCTTTATTGATATCGAAACAGAGATGATTTGATATATCTCTTGCCTCCGATAGTTCAAGTAAACTTTGCTCAGAAAAAATATCTGACAATGTTTTTTTTAGAAAATAGTGATCTGGCAATCTTCGTGTCACGTGACACGAAGGTTGCCAGATCACTAATTTCTAAAAAAAAAAACGTTGCCAGATATTTTTCCCGAATTCTGTAATCAAACATAGTGTTCGGATATTTCTTTGAGCGACTGTACTTCCATATGCATTAGTGTATTTAGGTTAATACCAAACATAATAGGATTTTTTTTAAATGCACTAGAAAATAAACACAGTTTTTTCTTTAGTATGTGTAAGTTTAGGCAATGTGTATTAAATTTTCTATTATGCATTTCTATAATTCAATTTATTTAACCTTCTGCTTATAGTTTTTCCATTCATTTTTCCATCCCTCCTCCCCACTTGTACTTTTGGGAGCTCTCAAACCTTTAGCGCCCGGGGGCCTTCCTATCCTTTAATCCGCCACTTCACAGGAGTCAACAAAATCTCTTTGGGCGGGGGTGGCTCAGTCGTTAGCGCGCCAGGCTCGTAATCTGTAGTTCCCAGGTTCGAGTCCCAGCTGGGTCAGCGTTGAGATTTATCTCCGCAAAATTCCCCGCTCCTGCCCACGCTCAGTAGTGGACACCGATGGGATTGGAAAGACCGCCGTCCGTCGGATGGGACGTTAAGCCGTGGTCCCGTGTGCGGGAGAGCCATACTCTGTGCACGTTAAAGAACACGCTGGATGGCCTTGACGGGAGGCTACCATCTGTCTCCCAACAGCTGTTCCAGTGGGTTCCCTCCCCCAACCTTCTCTGAGCCTTCAGGGTCCTTGTGACCTGGACATTTAGCCCATGGTATGCAAAAAAGTGCGCTCAGTGGTAAAACAACCCAACCCAACAAAATCTCAAAGAACTCTTAAGAGAAAAAAAAAACATTTCAAGGAATTGAATGAACATGAGCTGAAAGTTGTTTTTCATTGATGCTGAAGAATTTGCATCCATCTCTCCTTCGTTCCCATTCAAAAAAAAAATCTTTTCCATTTTCCTTGAGCAAATCCTAACTCAGCTGATCTTCATTTTTCATCTCCTTAACAATTAATTAAATGTATTCTGAACTCTTTTCCTCTTCAGATTATCGTTAACTAAACATAATCACTTTACGCTTTATTTAATGGCAAAAGTTTTCTTCACGGAGGGAGAGCAATGCACCATCATTTATTTTTTTGGCTTCTATCATATTCCCAGAATTAAATCCCCCCCAAGAAGCAAAAAAAAAGATTCGATAAGATGTGAAATTGCAACGGCAAGCTCGCCTTATAATTACAACCGTGGACTGTTTAATATTCATGAGAATGTAGATCCAACATTTCATTTTGTAAATATATTCCTTCTCTTCCTATTTCAGAACAGCAATGAGTTGTTTGAAAGAAAGAGCACACTATTCTTTTAGCCACACAATCGTTTACAACGCGCAATTAGCTCGAGATGTTCGCGGAACACACCTGTACTGTTGACAGCACGGTTAAGCCGAGTCTGCTTTGGTGAACCTGAAGGCAGCCACACAGCTTATAAGCAAAAGAGCTCGCTGGAGTAGAAGACGGGGGAGGGAGGGAGGGAGAGAGGGAAGAAAAAAAAAAAGAGTTTAGAAAGAAGAACAGAAAAAAAAAAAAAAAAAAGATTCTTAGAAGAACAAAAAAAATTACGCAAAAGTGCAGTTCCTAATTAGAACAGGATTAAAGAGATTGGAACGTTAATGAGAAGGTTGGTGAATAGTTCGCCGAGGCATAAACATCTTGAAAGTTTCTGGGGGAGGCTGAGCAAGCTCGAAGGATGTAATTACAGGTTTCCTGCATCTCTCAGATACCTGTGGGACTCGGATAAACGTGAGACAAACAGGGAAAACAACCAAAGTCATAACCAAAACACACTGAAAATATATATCTGTAGGGAGTTGTGATTCACATCTGAGTGCCTGTCTCATATTTAGCGAATTAAACGCTCTCCTCGCGAATTGGGGCGGGGGTGGCTCAGTCGGTAGCGCGCCAGGCTCGTAATCTGTAGTTCCCAGGTTCGAGTCCCAGCTGGGTCAGCGTTGAGATTTATCTCCGCAAAATTCCCCTCCCTGCCCACTGTCAGTAGGGGACACCGATGGGCTTGGAAAGGCCGCCGTCCGTCGAATGGGACGTTAAGCCGTGGCCCCGTGTGCGGGAGAGCCAGACCATGTGCACGTTAAAGAACACGCTGGATGGCCTTGACGGGAGGCTACCATCTGTCTCCCAACAGCCGTTCCAGTGGGTCCCCTCCCCCAACCTTCTGAACCTTCGGGGTCCATGTGACCTGGCCATTTAGCCCATGGTGTGCAAAAAAGTGCCGCTCAGAGGTAAAACAACCCAACCCTCGCGAATTTTTGCCTTCTTTTTACTGGAGCAGTGGGTTTTGAAATGTCGCCGTCAGTCGGATACGATGTTAAATCATTGCTCCTTGTGGAGGTGCACATTGAAGAACACACTGGATGGCTTCACATCAGGCATCCGTCTTCTAACAGCTGTTCAGTTGGTTCCCCTTCTTCCAACCTCCTCTGAATCCTTGGGGGTCCTTGTGACCTGGCAATTTAGCACGTTGTATCCATGGCCGAGTGGTTAGCACGCTTGGCTACTGATCTAAGGGACTTGGGTTCGAGCCCTGAGTAAGGCATGGATGTGTCTGTTGTTTTTCTGCTGAGGTCCTGCCATCCTCACAGACCTTCTACTCTGGCATATAAACTAATAGGCTCCTGTCAGACCTCTGTGACAAGCAGCTGCTTGAAGGTTTTTTTTTTTTTAATTTATTCAAAATAGCGCCGCTCAGAAGTAAACAACCCAACCTATCTGCCCTTCCTAATCCGATCCTGTCTGTAAGCAGATAGTGTTAATGTTCACTTTTATTGGGAAGGGAACCCATTGGCCAGCTGTTAGGAGACAGATGGTAGTCTCCCGAAAAGGTCATTCTTTAACATAGACAGGGTATGGTTCTTTAGCAGACGGGGGCCCGGGTTAACGTCCCATCAGGCGACGATTGCCTTTCCAAGCTTATCAAGTGTCCCCTTTTTGACCGAGGGTAAAATGGGGGTTCAGAGAAGATAAATCACAAAGCCAAGCACAGTTGAGATTCGAACCTGGGAACTGCAGAATACGAGACTGACACGCTACTGACTGAGCCACCTATGAAACTCAGAGACAGTATCAGACTTTCCCCCTCAATCATTTTTATGCGTAGTTGGACATTTTGTTCCTAATATTTCATTTTCATTCATTTTTCAGAAAATCGGCTTTAAAATTAATTAACTGCCGCGCGGCATTTGCACGCGCTATGTTCTGCTCGTCGTGGTTAGACGAACCAATCAATTGAAAACACCCAAATGGCAAAAGTCTCTCAGTTTTTCCATAACGTCGAGCTCTCCTTAATTCAACTTAACAAACTCTTTTTTTTGCTGAAAAAATGATAAAACTTTCCGTAATAAAAAAAAAAAGTTTTATTGAAAGAAAGACGAAATTTTAACGTTTGCTTTATTTTAGGGGTGGATTGTTTTACCTCTAAAGCGGCACTTTTTTGCACACCATGGGCTAAATTAAATGGCCAGGTCACAAGGACCCCGAAGGCTCAGAGAAGGTTGGGGGAGGGACCCAATGGAACAGCTGTTGGGAGACAGATGGCAGCCTCCCGCCAAGATCATCCAGCGTATTCTTTAACGTGTACAGGGTATGGCTCTCTCGCATACGGGACCACGGTATAACGTCCCATCCGACGGACGTCGCCATTTCCAAGTCTTAACGGCCAGGTCACAAGGACCCCGAAGGCTCAGAGAAGGTTGGGGGAGGGGACCCAATGGAACAGCTGTTGGGAGACAGATGGCAGCCTCCCGCCAAGATCATCCAGCGTGTTCTTTAACGTGTACAGGGTATGACTCTCTCGCATACGGGACCACGGCTTAACGTCCCATCCGACGGACGTCGCCATTTCCAAGTCTTAACGGCCAGGTCACAAGGACCCCGAAGGCTCAGAGAAGGTTGGGGGAGGGGACCCAATGGAACAGCTGTTGGGAGACAGATGGCAGCCTCCCGCCAAGATCATCCAGCGTGTTCTTTAACGTGTACAGGGTATGGACTCTCTCGCATACGGGACCACGGCTTAACGTCCCATCAGACGGACGGCGCCATTTCCAAGTCTCAACGCTGACCCAGCTGGAACTCGAATCTGCAACTGCAGATTACGAGCCTGGCGCGCTACCGACTGAGCCACCCCCGCCACTTGCTTCATTTTAAAAATATGCAACGATAAGGTTTGGCTTTTCGAAATGGCATTGCTTCGCAGCTTCTGTGCTTGCCATTTGACAAGCCAATCACTGTTTCGGATCGCCGATCTGACGTATGGCGCGTGAAAGTGCAAGATGGCCGCTTTCGGAAGTAAAAAAAAACAAGATGGCTGCCTCAGCAACAAAAGACACGAGTCGAAGCTCTGAAGGTTGCGTGCGAGACTTAATTTAATTTTCCAGTTTCGCCTCGCTTCTTTCGTGATCGCTTTCCACCTTCGGCATCAGCCCTCCTTTTCCCACTAGTGTTATATCAAGGGAGAGTTTTGCAAGGCCCACCTCGTTTGCTGTAGAACTACTCTCAGACGGTTTTATTGCACGGCTCGTATCTAACATTCGCACGTTCTCACAGAGCAGTTGCGCAGATGATTAATTAATCGTTTGAAAACTCTTTGCTCGCTAAATTGCTGATTATGAACTATGCATTTTTTTCTTTAAAAAAAAAACTAGTAGTACATTTAATAAAAATATGAAGATTAATTTTGTATTAAAATAATTTAAGAAATTAAGAAACATTTTTGAAGAAACCAAACTTTAAATTTCGCACTAAAATGAATTTGGTTTGGGTTGTTTTACCTCTGAACGGCACTTTTTGGCACATCATGAGCTAAATGGCCAGGTTACAAGGACCCCAAAGGCTCAGAGAAGGTTGGTGGAGGGGACCCACTGGAACAGCTGTTGGGAATCGAATGGTAGCCTCCCGTCAAGGCCATCCAGCGTGTTCTTTAACGTGCACAGGGTATGGTTCTCCCGCACACTGAGGCCACGGCTTTAACGTGCACAGGGTATGGCTCTCCCGCACATCGGGGCCACGGCTTAACGTCCCATCCGACGGACGGCGGCCTTTCCAAGCCCATCGGTGTCCCCTACTGACAGTGGGCAGGGCGGGGAATTTTGCGGAGAGAAATCTCAACGCTGACCCAGCTGGAACTCGAACTTGGGAACTGCAGATTACGAGCCTGACGCGCTACCGACTGAGCCACAGCCGCCCCCGAACTCGGTGTGCTATCAACTGAGCCAAAAAGGAAAAAAAAAAAGAAATTAAGGATCTTTAATCCAGATTAAATTAATTAGTCCAGATTAAAATCGAAAATTAAATTAACGATTTATATTCCAGATAATTGTACCACATTTAGTCTGTAAATTAACAACTATGGGGAGGGGGAGGGTGGCTCAGTCGGTAGCGCGCCAGGCTCGTATTCTGCAGTGCTCATGTTCGAGTCTCACCGGGCCAGCGTTGAGATTTATCTCCATAAAACTCCCCCGGCTGACCCTTTGTCAGTAGGGGACACCGATGAGCTTTGAAAGACCACCGTCCGTCGGATGGGATGTTAAGCCGTGGCCCGTGTGCGGGAAAGCCATACCCTGTGCAAATTAAAGAATACACTGGATGGCTTTAATGGGAGGCTGCCATCTGTCTCCGAACAGCTGTCCAGTGGGTCCCCCCCAACCTTCTCTGAGCCCTCGGGGTCCTTGTGACCTGGGCCATTTAGCCCATTGTGTGAAAAAAGTGCTACCCAGGGGAAAAACAACCTAATAGCTGTCCAGCGCGTCCCCTACCCAGTGGGGCGGAGGTAGCTCAGTCGGTAGCGCTTCAGGTTCGTAATCTGTAGTTCCCATGTTCGGGTCCCAGCTGGGTCAGCATTGAGATTTATCTCCACAAAATTCTTCGCCCTACCCACGGTCAGTAGGGGACACCGATGGTCTTCAGAAAGACCACCGTCCGTCGGATGGGACGTTAAGCCGTGGCTCCGTGTGCGGGAGAGCCATACCCTGTACACGTTAAAGAACACGCTGGATGGCCTTGACGGGAGGCTACCATCTGTCTCCCAACAGCTGTTCCAGTGGGTCCCCTTCCTCAACCTTCTCTGAGCCTTCGGGGTCCTTGTGACCTGGCAATTTCGCCCATGGTGTGCAAAAAAGTGCCGCTCAGAGATAAAACAACCCAACAACCCTACCCAGCTGCAGCAGCTAACCTACAACAACCCTACTGAGCCCTTAGGGGTCCTTGTGACCTGGTCATTTAAATAACTGTATAAACTGACAGGCTCCTGTCAGACCTCTGTGGCAAGCAGCTGCTTGAAGGGGTATTTATATTTTTATTATTTATATGCAGAAAAGGATTACTCAGATGCAAACAATCCACTAGAGATGACAATCATAGTGTTGGCCGTGACAGGTACCGAAATAATCCTTCTCAATCCATTTTATCTCTGTTGTAATGATACCAATTCCTTGTCACCAGATTATCGGATACGTATCACAAAGGAAAAAGGAAAACACAGGAAGCTGACTGTATCCTTTATCTTGTGTTGTCTGGCGGTGGAGAAGACGTCAAGGGCAATGACTCTTACATGGATTGGATGGTCGGAGAAAGAAAAGCGGTTATCAATCGATACGGCTTCTCCAGTGATGCGTTGCTATGGAAGCAAAGAGCATTTTCGGAAGTTGAGAGAGCAAACGAATGACCATCACTGGAAAGCAATAGCAAAAGACGGAACTCATTTCGGTACGTTGAGGATATTTCAAGTCGTCTGCAGATTAAGGATTTATCTTTTGCGAAAGAATTTTTTTTTTTTTCTTAACTTTTGCTTAATGTGGTTTAGGTAAAAAAAAAAATTGTGTCTTGCTTTAAAAATTTTGAAAGTGCGGAGTATGTTGGGTTGTTTTATCTTTCAGCGGCATAAACAGGTTACAAGGATCCCAAAGGTTCAGAGCACGGTGACGAGTAAAGGTGCACAAGCACCCTGAGCTGCGGCTTAACATCTCCTACGACGGACGTTGGTATTATAAGCATATCAGTATTCCTTTCTCACAGAGAGCATAATGGGGTTGGGTTGTTTTACCACCGAGCGGCACTTTTTTGCACACCATGGGCTAAATGGCCAGGTTACATGGACCCCGAAGGCTCAGAGAAGGTTGGGGGAGGAGACCCACTGGAACAGCTGTTGGGAGACAGATGGAAGCCTTCCGTCAACGCCATCCAGCGTGTTCTTTAACGTGCACAGGGTATGGCTCTCTCCCGCACACGGGGCCACGGCTTAACGTCCCATCCGACGGACGGAGCCTTTCCAAGCCCATCGGTGTCCCCTACTGACCGTGGGCAAGGCGGGGATTTTGCGGAGATAAATCTCAACGCTGACCCAGCTGGGACTCGAACCTGGGAACTACAGATTTCGAGCCTGGCGCGCTACCGACTGAGTCACCCCGCCCCTAGCATAATGGGGAATAACAGCGGAGAAACGTCTTAATACAATCGCAATGAGGACTAGATTCGATTGGCAACACTTTGTGCATCTGCGGCCATCCAATCCAAGTAAGACTCATTGTCCTTAAATGAACGAACTTTTTTGCGTTAATATGATTACTTCAGGAAGGAGATTGGCTCAGTCATTATTGCTCCTGACTCGTAATCTGCAGTTTCTACGTTCGAGTTCTAGCTGTGCACGCGTTCAGATCCATAATATCTCCGATAACCACCATCCTGCACGTGGAAAAAATCTGCAGTTTCCAGGTTCGAGTCCCAGCTGGGTCAGCGATGAGATTTACCTCCTTAAAACTCCCCGCCCTGCCCACGGTCAGTAGAGGGCACCGATGGGCTTCGAAAGGCCGCCGTCTGTCATATGGGACGTTAAGCCGTGGTCCCATTTGTGGGAGAGCCATACCCTGTGCACGTTAAACACGCTGGATGGCCTTGACGGAAGGCTTTCATCTGTCTCCCAACAGCTGTTCCAGTGGGTCTCCTCCCCCAACCTTCTCTGAGCCTTCGGGGTCCTTGTGATCTGGCCATTTAGCCCATGGTGTGCAAAAAAGTGCCGCTCAGCGGTAAAACAACCCAACTGGACGGAAGGCTACCATCTGTCTCCCAAAAGCTGTTCCAGTGGGTCCCCTCCCCCAACCTTCTCTGAGCCTTCGGGGTCCTTGTGACCTGGCCATTTAGCTCATGGTGTGCAAAAAAGTGCCGTTCAGAGGTGAAGCAACGCAAGCCCTCGGAAAAGAAAGAGGACATCGATGGGCTTGGAAAGAGCTCCGTCTGCCGCGTGGGATGTTAAGTACTTTTTCCTGTAAGCAAGACGTAGAGACATTCTCGGAATACGTTAAGATCACGCTGGATGGCTTTAATGCAGAATAGTAGGCTCAGGCTTCAGTAGGGGAATAGGACATCTGTTACGAGACGAAACTCCGTAACCCTGCTGTCTCGTAACAGATGTACTATTACCCTACGGGGCGGGGGTGGCTCAGTCGGTAGCGCGCCAGGCTCGTAATCTGTAGTTCCCAGGTTCGAGTCCCAGCTAGGTCAGCGTTGAGATTTATCTCTGCAAAATCCCCGCCTTGCCCACGGTCAGTAGGGGAACCGATGGGCTTGGAAAGGCCGCCGTCCGTCGGATGAGACGTTAAGCCGTGGCCCCGTGTGCGGGAGAGAGCCATACCCAGTGCACGTTAAAGAACACGCTGGATGGCCTTGACGGGAGGCTACCATCTGTCTCCCAACAGCTGTTCCAGTGGGTCCCCTCCCCCAACCTTCTCTGAGCCTTCGGGGTCCATGTGACCTGGCCATTTAGCCCATGGTGTGCAAAAAAGTGCCGCTCAGAGATAAAACAACCGAACCCAACCCTATTCCCCTACTGTCTCATAATACACTGAAGTTACATTGAATTAGGGATACGAGACGTTATTCAAATTCAGTACCGCAAGTCCCGCAATTGCGCGTATGCGTGACTGAAACTCTGGTCATACATAGCTTTGGCTTCCCCAAGCATTCGTCGTGAGAAGCGTAATGGGAAAGGCGCAGAATTTAAATGCATTTGACAGAAGGTAGATCGGAGGTGCCCGACGGATGGGGCACTCGATTTCCCGAAATTGGCAATGAACGAAATTGGCAACGAGAGTTTCAAGAGTGTTCCGGGAATTTGAAAATTCCGGCAAAAAAAAAAGCATTCGGAAAAACTGCAAAGGACATCCAGCTTTGAATGATCGTTGGCTTCGCCGTCTGGCCAGCAATGTACGGACCGATAAGGGCCAGACATTATCTGAAATCACCTCCCATCTGAATATGGGTTCCAGCTGGTTCAAGAGAGCTGGGAGGTCAGTGCATGGCCCGTGCAACACTCACTTCATTGTGTCGGCTTCGGGAGCCGCTGACCTACGAGAGGCCCACTTCTAACGGTACGACACTGGGCTCAACACCTTGCCTGGCCTAAAGAACATCGAAAATTGGCAATGGATAGCCTGGAGTGATGAATCCCGATTTTAACTTCATCACGCCGATGGGAGACTGAGGGTATGGCGCCAACCCCATGAAGCCATGGATCCTGCATGTCAGGTCAAAACAGTACAAGCTGGTGGTGGCTCAGTGATGGCCTGGGGTGTTTTCAGTTGAACGTTTGTGGGACCTTTGGTACGTGTACCGACGACTCTCAATGCATCCTGGTATGTAGAACTCATGGCTGACCATTTACACCCATTTATGGCCATCATGCATCCCAATGGAGATGGCGTCTACCAGCAAGACAATTGTTCATCTCACAGGTCCAGGTTGGCTACTGCATGGTTGCAGGAACATTCTGCTGGCTTTGAAATAATAAATTGACCACCTAGAAGCCCAGATTTAAATCCCATCGAAAATCTTTGGGATACCGTCGAGCAGAATGTTCGGGTCCGAGTCCCATCAGCGACGACCTTGAGAGAATTTGTGGACAACTCTAAAGAATGCATGGGTCGCCATACCTGTGGAACATTTACGCAAGCTTGTGGGGTCCTTGCTTCGTCGTGTGGTGTCCGTTATAAGGGCCAGATGGGGTCCAACACGTTAATAGGTTGCCATCCCTAATTCAATGGCACTTTAGTGTAGATGTTCTATTCCCCTACCGCCTCGTAACAGATGCTCTATTCCGTCTCGTAACAGATGTCTTATTCTCCTCCTCAAGCCTGAGTCAATGGAGTTCTTGTGACTTAGGGATTGTTTGAAGACAAATGATATTCAGAGATAAAACAACACAACTAGTCCATTCTAACAATTTCATCATCAGCAAGTCAGAACAGTTGAGAAAGATTTTAAACAGCATTTTTAGATATACTACCACCTTTTATTTTGCTAAGAGTAATTAGCACGCTTGGTTACCAATCAAAAGGACCCGGGTTCGAGCCTGGATAAAGTATGAATGTTTCTTTCCTGTGCTGTCCTTCTGCTGGAGTCTCGCCTTCCTCACAGATCTCTACGGCGTATTATACTGACAGGCTCCTATATAACCTTCGTCACAAAAAAGACGCTTGAGAGGCATATTAATGATAATTTTTATTTATCGGAAAAGAATTAAAACTGGAGTATGACATCCCACTTACTACTACGAACACATTCCACTCACTAGCTCTTGTATATATGGGGCGGTGATGGCTCAGTCAGTAGCGCGCCAGGCTCGTAATCTGTAGTTCCCAGGTTCGAGTCCCAGCTGGGTCAGCGTTGAGATTTATCTCCGCAAACCCCACGGTCAGTAGGGGACACCGATGGGCTTGGAAAGGCCGCCGTCCGTCGGATGGGACGTTAAGCCGTGGCTCCATGTGCGGGAGAGACATACCCTGTGCACGTTAAAGAACACGCTGGATGGCCTTGACGGGAGGCTACCATCTGTCTCCCAACAGCTGTTCCAGTGGGTCCCCTCCCCCCAACATTTTCTGAGCCTTCGGGGTCCACGTGACCTGGCCATTTAGCCCATGGTGTGCAAAAAAGTGCCGCTCAGAGGTAAAACAACCCAACCCAAAAGCTCTTGTATACGCCACTGGATGGCTCTGATCTGCTGCAACAACTTCTTTTGAGATTATGAGCTGCTTTCGAACGTTCTGCTCTTTTTTTTGTTTACTCTCCTATGATAACTAGGGCGCATTAGGTATTTAACACGATGCTTTCGAAGCGATCCATCGGCAGAAGCAGGTGTTGACAGCGAAGCACGTGATGTTTGTACCTTGCAGATGCTTGCAAACGAGAGAGAGGATGGATTTCTGTTTGCTCTTGCCCGTCACTTGTAGAACGAATCGGTTGATGATCTTTGCCCACTTCTGGTTTTTTTGTGTATAATCGAGGCTGATCGTTAAAGGCGATGTTTGACGTGGGTAACGGCTGAAAGATTCGCGAATGAAGGATTCATGGTTTAAAGGCATTTTGTTTTCTTTAGAAGAGCTTAGTTTCGTGACCGATACAAGTCTTTCTGTGGCGATTGTGAGATTCGCAGGAAATGACTCTGATTTGTTTGGGGGAGAAAACTGATTGTCTATAAACAAATGATGTTTTGAGATAAGGAGCTAATTTGAACTTGTTTATTTGGGGGGGGGGAAGGTTCCCCCGAGAAAGAAAAGAAAAAGTTGTTTTACCTCTGAGCGACACTTTTTTTTGTACACAATGGACTCTATTATCAGGTTACAGAGGTTGGGAGAGGGGACCCACCTGACAGCTGTTAGGAGACAGATGGTAGCCTCCCGTCAAGGCCATCCAGCGTGTTCTTTAACGTGCACAGGACACGAAAGTGATGTGTGTATGTGTGTGTGTGGCGGGGGCAACTGGTAGCGCTCCAGGCTCGTAATCTGCAGTTCCCAGGTTCCAATCCCACCAGGATCAGCTTCAGATTTCTCTCAGCAACCCCCTTCCCCCTTGCTCTCAGTTAGTAGGGGACACCGATTGGCTTGGAAAGGCCCCCGTCCGTCGGATGGGACCCCACCAAAAACTGTTCGGTTAAAGAATACGCTGGATGGCTTTCATGCGAGGCTACCATCTGTCTCCTAACAGCTGTCCAGTGTGTCCCCTTTCCCCAACCTTTTCTGAACCCTTGGGATTCTGATGACCTGGCCATTTAGCCCATTGTGTGTAAAAAAAAGTGTCTCTCAGAGGTAAAACAACCCAACGTGCAGAAGGGCCACGTCTTTACATCTCATCCTGCGGAGGATGACATTTCCAAACCCATCGATGTCCCCTTTCTTACTGAGCGCATGGTGGAAATTAAGTGGAGATAAATGTCAACGCAGGCATCGCTGGGACTCGAACCCGAGAACTGCAGAATATGAGCCTGGCACGCTACTCAATGAACCATTAACCACCGTTAAAAAGCAAACAAAATACGGTTGGGTTGTTTACCTCTGAGCTGCCCTTTTTTGCACACAATGGGCTAAATGACCAGGTCACAAGGACCCCGAGGGCTCAGAGATGGTTGGGAGAGGGAACCCACTGGAACAGCTCTTTCGTATCGGAAATTAAAATCCTGAACTGAGTTTGAAAAATATATAAAAGTTAATAAATCATATGTTAAAAATAAATAATATTTTTCCATAATAATAATAAATATTTCGTAGTATCTATACAATTTTTTGGGCATCTCAGACCGTATTTAATTTACTTTTTTCATAAAGTTACATAGGCCTGGAAAATTGTGTCCGTCAGACTCTGGTGGGTACGAAATGATTTGAAAAGTTCGGTTATCTGAGTGAGGCAATTATGCTTTTTAGTTTAGAAACTTCTGACGTGGTGAGGATCATATGGTGTCTCAAAATAAAAAAAAAAAATAAATAAATACCCCTCAAGCAGCTGCTTGCCACAGAGGTCTGACAGGAGCCTGTCAGTTTATATGCCAAAGTAGAAGATCTGAGAGGATGGCAGGACCTCAGCAGAAAAACAACACATACATCCATGCCTTATCCGGGGCTCGAACCCAGGTCCCTTAGATCAGTAGCCAAGCGTGCTAACCACTAATACATCCATTTATTTCCTTCCCCAAAAGAGAGGGAGTTGGGTTGTTTTACCTCTGAGCGGCACTTTTTTTGCACACCATGGACTAAATGGCCAGGTCACAAAGACCCCGAAGGCTCTGAGAGTAGGTTGGGGGAGGGGACCCACTGGAACAGCTGTTGGGAGACAGATGGTAGCCTCCCGTCAAGGCCATCCAGCATGTTCTTTAACGTGCACAGGGTATGGCTCTCCCGTACACGGGGCCACAGCTTAACGTCTCATCCCCCGGAAGGCGGTCTTTCCAAGCCCATCGGTGTCCCCTACTGACCATGGGCAGGGCGGGGAATTTTGCGGAGATAAATCTCAACGCTGACCCAGCTGGGACTTGAACCTGGGAACTGCAGATTACGAGCCTGACGCGCTACCGACTAAGCACCCCCCCCCCCGCCCCCCAAAACAAAATACACTTAACATACAAATAAACGTGAAATACCAAAAGATTCATTAGAATCGGAGACCTTACCTTTGCTCGAAACAAAAAAAAGAACTTCAGGCTAAACAAAATTGCAAATCTAAAAATCCATTTTGTTTTTTGTATGGAACCTTTTTGGACAATCGTGGACAAAATGGTTGGGAAGAGTGGGGGTAGGAAAATCGAAGCAGCGAAGGTCTCGTGGCAAAAGTTTTGACTGTCTGATTGGCTGGAGAGTGAAGGGAAAAGAAACACGATATATCCCCCAGGGATCCGGAGCAGCAGGACTCGGCTAGTGTTCATCTCGTTCCTCTCCGGATGCACTGGAGCTTCAGCTGGTGGTGCACCATTAAATCCCAAACAACCTATTCCCTTGGAATCCAGTGGCCCACATCTAACTAGCAGGTCGGTTCAGAGATCGAAGAGAGGAATACGAGAAGAAGGGTAAGGAGACTCTGGAATGGGAAGAATGTGTGTGAACGGAATAAAAGTTTCGACATAAGGAAGGACAAACTTAGTTGTTATTTGTGCATTGGGTTGGGCTCTCTTCACCAAGTGTTGATAAGAAACGAATACATCGAAGTCACTGAAAAGGACGGAAGAAAAGGAATCGAGTTTAATGCGAAAAGTGAATCGAGCAGTCTTCGATGATACTTCAAACACTGAGTCAAGGGGGGCTGGGGGGGCTCAGTCGGTAGCGCGCCAGGCTCGTAATCTGTAGTTCCCAGGTTCGAGTCCCTGCGGGACAGCGTTGAGATTTATCTCCGCAAAATTCCCCGCCCTGCCCACGGTCAGAAGGGGACACCGACGGGCTTGGAAAGGCCGCCGCCCGTCGGATGGGACGTTAAGCCGTGGCCCCGTGTGTGGGAGAGCCATACGCTGTGCACGTTAAAGAACACGCTGGATGGCCTTGACGGGAGGCTACCATCTGTCTCCCAACAGCTGTTCCAGTGGGTTCCCTCTCTCAACCTTCTCTGAGCCTTCGGGGTCTTTGTGACCTGGTCATTTAGCCCATGGTGTGCAAAAAAGTGCCGCTCAGAGGTAAAACAACCCAACTCCCTCTCTTTGGGGAAGGAAATAAATGGTGAGGACACCATATGACTTTGGGGAAGGAATACGTGGTGAGGACACCATATGATCCTCACCACGTCAGAAGTTTCTAAACTAAAAAGCATAATTGCCTCACTCAGATAACCGAACTTTTCAAATCATTTCGTACCCACCAGAGTCTGTCGGAGACAATTTTCCAGGCCTATGTAACTTTATGAAAAAAGGAAATTAAATACGGTCTGAGATGCCCAAAAAATTGTATAGATACTACGAAATATTTATTATTATTATGGAAAAATATTATTTATTATTTAACATATGTTTTATTAACTTTTACATATTTTTCAAACTCAGTTCAGGATTTTAATTTCCGATACGAATTCTTAGTTTTTAAAGCTTTTATTTCAACAAAGAAACTCGACCTCCACTCGTGCTGAATTAGAACGACTTCAATATCCACGTACTCTCGCGCTCTTCACCCAACAAACCAAACAATGAGTTTAACACGCGAAATCAGAAATTATTTTGATGCATTCCTTATTTCAAATTCATTGGTGGCAACAGTTATTTTGAATAACTTCAAACCGTTAATGTTAATTCTATGGGGATTTTGAGAAGTTCAAACCCGCCCACCCTAATTTTGGTAGACCCCAGAGAATTCGCACATAGTCTATGTTCTTCCCCCGGATGAAGGGAACGTTCATGCAAAGTTTGGAGCCTCCAGCTCTTCTGGGGGCAGAGTGCATAAGATGACAGACACACAAACAAACAAACTTTCTTCTATCTAATGTTAAGTATTAGTAGCAAAAGGCACCCGAGCCCTCATTGTCCCTCCTCCCTCCCCTCCATAATCCGACCCAGTGGCGGCTCGCGTATAGGCACTGTGGAACTGCAGCACCCCCACTGCAATTTCAACTTGATATTATCGATAACATTTAATATAACGAGTTCTTTTTTCTTTAATTCTTACTTTATACTTGTACAATATATAATCCTTAAGCTTAATGTCAGTAGCCATCCTCCAGTTTATGAAAAAGATACAAAAATCTTTGTATGGAACTGTGCGCTTCACAGTACTAGCGGCGAGGTGTTTGACTGTTGTGCGCATGCGCACATAAGAAGCTATACGCTAGGCTGCAATGGAGAGAGAGCACTGTCGTTCCCGCAGTGCCGACTCTGGCGTGCTGGTTAAAGGTAGTTTTTTTTTACTCCGCGTGTGTTGTGCTTAAAAACCGTGTACCATATTCTTGAATGTGATAAAGTGTAGAATTAGATTATTATCCTGCTTCCAGCTATTCTATTTGATTCATTTTTTTTCGCGCAAGTTAAAACAAGAAGAATGGATTTCATTTTTAAATGAATAGATTAAGCTTGAACTGTAACAATTTAGGTTAAAGTAAAAAATGTTTGATTTTGTTCTTTTACGATTTTATCAAGTTTGTGAATAAATTTTCTTTTTATACATGTTTGTTTCCTTTTACACAATTTTAAAACAAAGGCTAAAAATTTTCTGGAGCAGCACCCCCACTAATTTTAGCTACGAGGCCGCCACTGATCCGTCCCTGGTTATAAAGGTGTATGGGGGCGGGAACACTGAAGGAAAAACAACAAGTAAAAGGATGGTGATGGAAAACACGAGGTCAATGTACGAGACGGGGTTGTTGTTCCTTGCAGACAACCGGCAGGCAACAATAGAGACACTCACTTGCGAATACAAAAGTGGAAAATCACAACAGACTTTAAGTAGGATAATACATCAATATCTTCCATCGTCTGGAATATCAGAGCAGATGACCACATTGATGTGCGCTTAATTAACCTCCAACACAGAAAACTTCCAACTTGCATGGTGGCGGAAACATTGGACTTCGGACGATTGGATGGGGCTCTGTGGTAGAGCGCCAGGCTCGTAATCTGCAGTTCCCAGGTCGAGTCCAGCTGGGTCAGCGTTGAGATTTATCTCCACAAACTACCCACCCTATCTTCAGTCAGTAGGGGACACCGATGGCATTGTAAATTCAGCCATCCATTGGATGTGACGTTAAGCCGTGGCTCTGTGTGCGGGAGAGCCATACCATGTGCACGTTAAAGAGCACGCTGGATGGCCTTGACGGGAGGCTGTCATCTGTTTTCCAACAGCTGTTCCAGTGGATCCCCTCCCCTAACTTTCTCTGACCCTTCGGGGTACTTGCGACCTGTCATTTAGCCCATTGTGTGCAAAAATGGGCCTCTCAGAGGTAAAACAACTCAATCCAACAATCGGACGACTGGAAAAAGATCTGCTGGTTCGCTGAATCGCGTTTTTTTGCGCCTTGCAGATGGGTTCACTCCGCCTATGGCAAAAACATAAAGAGGGGGGGGGGGCTCAGTCGGTAGCGCGCTAGCCTCGTAATCTGTAGTTCCCAGGTTCGAGTTCCAGCTCGGTCAGCTTTGAGATTTATTTCCACAAAATTCTCCGCCCTTCCCACGGTCAATAGGGGACACCGATGGGCTTGGAAAGGACGCCGTCCGTCGGATGGGACGTATTCGGGAGAGTTATATCTTGTGCACGTTAAAGAACACCATTTAGCCCATGGTGTTCAAAAAAGTGCCGCTCAGAGGTGAAACAACCCAACGAGCGCAGCAGCAGAGGAGGTGAAAAAATTCGATTCCAATCGTGGTATCTTTCGATCTGCGAATGTAAAGTGAACAACAGCAAGTACAGCATCACCTTCAGCCGAAACCTGGTTCCCCACTAGCCTTGCCCCACCCCCATCTCTGACATCGCAGCCAACAGCCCTCTTCAAGGCTGGAAGAGGTCGTCGTCCCTGTTATGGTGGCGTCAGGAGCCTCCTCACCTCGCTTGCAAGCAGGCGCTACCAGCATCTGATGTTCCCTCTCCGCCTCTTCGAAGGTGGACTCGATGAGACGTTGTTCTGCAGAACAAGGCTCTCGGAGCTGTTTGCGAAAAGTGGAAGTCATTGACTCTGGTGGACCCTTGCTTTCGGAAGATGACGCAGAGTCAGTCATCTGAGCGGAAACTCTACACTTCAAACATCGGATGGAGGGGGAAGTCTTGTGGGTGGATGTGTAGATGGATTCTGGTGGGATCGGGGGATAGGTGGATGGATTGGTATGTGGATGAGTTTGCGGATGGATAAATGAATTAACTAGTGGGTGGGTTGGGTTGTTTTACCTCTGAGTGGCACTTTTTTGCACACCATGGGCTAAATGGCCAGGTGCTAATGCCAGGTGGCATGGGCTAAATGGTCCCGAAGGCTCAGAGAAGGTTGGGGGAAGGGGACCCACTGGAACAGCTGTTGGGAGACAGATGGATCCTCTCACCAAGGCCATCCAGCGTGTTCTTTAACGTGCACAGGGTATGGCTCTCCTTCACACGGGGTCACGGCTTAACGTCCCATCCGACGGACGAAGGCCTTTTCAAACCCGTCAGTGTCCCCTACTGATCGTGGGAAAGGCGGGGAGTTTTGTGGAGATAAATCTCAACGCTGACTCGGCTGGGACTCGAGCATGGGAACTACAGATTACGAGCCTGGCGCGCTACCGACCGAGTCACCCCCGCCCTGGATAGATGGGTGGATAAGTGAGTGGATAGATGAGTGGGTGGGTGGATAGATGAGTGGGTGGGTGGATAAGTGAGTGAATAAGTGAGTGGATAGATGAGTGGGTGGGTGGATAAGTGAGTGAATAAGTGAGTGGATAGATGAGTGGGTGGGTGGATAAGTGAGTGAATAAGTGAGTGGATAGATGAGTGGGTGGGTGGATAAGTGAGTGAATAAGTGAGTGGATAGATGAGTGGGTGGGTGGATAAGTGAGTGAATAAGTGAGTGGATAGATGAGTGGGTGGGTGGATAAGTGAGTGAATAAGTGAGTGGATAGATGAGTGGGTGGGTGGATAAGTGAGTGAATAAGTGAGTGGATAGATGAGTGGGTGGTGGATAAGTGAGTGAATAAGTGAGTGGATAGATGAGTGGGTGGGTGGATAGATGAGTGGGTGGGTGGATAAGTGAGTGAATAAGCGAGTGGATAGATGAGTGGGTGGGTGGATAAGTGAGTGAATAATTGAGTGGATAGATGAGTGGGTGGGTGGATAATTGAGTGAATAAGTGAGTGGATAGATGAGTAGGTGGGTGGATAAGTGAGTGAATAAGTGAGTGGATAGATGAGTGGGTGGGTGGATAAGTGAGTGAATAAGTGAGTGGATAGATGAGTGGGTGGGTGGATAAGTGAGTGAATAAGTGAGTGGATAGATGAGTGGGTGGGTGGATAAGTGAGTGAATAAGTGAGTGGATAGATGAGTGGGTGGTGGATAAGTGAGTGAATAAGTGAGTGGATAGATGAGTGGGTGGGTGGATAAATGAGTGAATAAGTGAGTGGATAAATGAGTGGGTGGGTGGATAAGTGAGTGAATAAGCGAGTGGATAGATGAGTGGGTGGGTGGATAAGTGAGTGAATAATTGAGTGGATAGATGAGTGGGTGGGTGGATAAGTGAGTGAATAAGTGAGTGGATAGATGAGTGGGTGGGTGGATAAGTGAGTGAATAAGTGAGTGGATAGATGAGTGGGTGGGTGGATAAGTGAGTGAATAAGTGAGTGGATAGATGAGTGGGTGGGTGGATAAGTGAGTGAATAAGTGAGTGGATAGATGAGTGGGTGGGTGGATAAGTGAGTGAATAATTGAGTGGATAGATGAGTGGGTGGGTGGATAAGTGAGTGAATAAGTGAGTGGATAGATGAGTGGGTGGGTGGATAAGTAAGTGAATAAGTGAGTGGATAGATGAGTGGGTGGGTGGATAAGTGATTGAATAAGTGAGTGGATAGATGAGTGGGTGGTGGATAAGTGAGTGAATAATTGAGTGGATAGATGAGTGGGTGGGTGGATAAGTGAGTGAATAAGTGAGTGGATAGATGAGTGGGTGGGTGGAAAAATGAGTGAATAAGTGAGTGGATACATGAGTGGGTGGGTGGATAAGTGAGTGAATAAGTGAGTGGATAGATGAGTGGGTGGGTGGATAAATGAGTGGATAGATGAGTGGGTGGGTGGATAAGTGAGTGAATAAATGAATGGATAGATGAGTGGGTGGGTGGAAAAGTGAGTGAATAAGTGAGTGGATACATGAGTGGGTGGGTGGATAAGTGAGTGAATAAGTGAGTGGATAGATGAGTGGGTGGGTGGATAAATGAGTGGATAGATGAGTGGGTGGGTGGATAAGTGAGTGAATAAGTGAATGGATAGATGAGTGGGTGGGTGGATAAATGAGTGAACATGTCGGTGGAAAGATGAGTGGTAAATGGATAAATGAGACGATGGGTTGATGAATGGATGGAAGAGTGGATTGCTCTATGAATAGTTTGGGGTGTATTGCCAAAATATCGGTCGCAGAGATGAAACGGAAGATGTAATACTTTTTTTCTTCCAGTACTTTTATGCTTTCTAGCAATGCTCCATCTTTTTATAAGCTTTTTTTTTTCCCTTTGTCCCCACTCGGCTAAATAGCCAAGTGAAAAGGACCCCAAAGGCTCAGGAAAAGTTGGGGAAAGGGGATCCCCTGGACAGCTGTTAGGAGACGGAAACCTTCTATTAAGTTATCCAGCGTGTTTTTTAACGTGCACAGGATATGGTTCTCCAGCGCAGGAGATGCGGCTTAACATTCCTTTTCAATCTCAACGATGTCCCCTTTCTGAGCAAGGGCAGGGTGGGGATTTCAGGGAAGATAATCTCAACTCTGGCACGGTTGGGACGCGAATAACCTCAGCAAAACTCATTTCCCCCCACAATTTATTGATTTAATGACTTTCGTGTCAAGAGGCAATTCCATGTTACTATTGATTAAAAATCTCGATGATTTGCGCAGATCTAAAGGCACGGGCTGTGACAGCGAGAGCTGACCTCAGTAACGCAGTTGAATTCTTCGTGTTGAATCTGTTTGGTATGATGTTGTTGCGGGGGGGGGGGGGGGGTTGCTCACGAAATTAACCGTTAGCTCAATGAAAATAACGATATTCAGATTAAAAGTGAAATATGGGCAGAGCAGAGTCCTTTTCAGCTAGTATAAAATAAACTGCTTCAGTTACACGCAAAAGTAATAGAAAAGAATTGGTAAGAATGTGTAATCCGTTGTAAAAATTGTGTAAGAATGTTTATATCGTTGTAAAATTTGTGTAAGAATGTGTGTATCCAATGCAAAAATTGTGTGTGTATCCAATGCAAAAAAGTGTGAAAGAACATATGTATTCCATGCATAAATTGTGTGAAAATATGTGTTCAATGTAAAAATTCTGTAAGAATGTATGTATTGAATACAAAAATTCTGTAAGAACGTGTGTATTCAATTTAAAAATTGTGTAAATGTGTGTACTCAAAGTAAAAATTGTGTAAATGTGTGTATTCAATGCAAAGAATGTGTACACAGTCGTATCAGAATAATATGACCACCTACCATAGTATATGTATGGTAGGTGGTAGCTGGTAGGTATTCTGATGCAACTGTGTATATTCAATGTAAAACAATGTTTTCCAATTTGGGATGATAAGTACTAAGGGATTCATAGGGTTGGGTTGTTTTACCTCTGAGCGGCACTTTTTTGCACACAATGGGCTGAATGGCCAGGTCACATGGACCCCGAAGGCTCAGAGAAGGTTGGGGGAGGGGACCCACTGGAACAACTGTTGGGAGACAGATGGTAGCCTCCCGTCAAGGCCATCCAGCGTGTTCTTTAACATGCACAGGGTATGGCTCTCCCGCACACGGGGTCACGACTTAACGTCCCATCCGACGGACGGCGGCCTTTCCAAGCCCATCGGTGTCCCCTACTGACCGTGGGCAGGGCGGGGAATTTTGCGGAGATAAATCTCAACGCTGATCCAGCTGGGACTCGAACCTGGGAACTGCAGATTACGAGCCTCGCGCGCTACCGACTGAGCCACCCCCGCCCCAAGGGATTCATATCCATTTGAGAGTCCCAAACATTGTACGCTACAGAATAATTTGAACTACCGTAATAATAGTTTTCACCTCGTCTCCAGGTATAAGTTAGAAATGCTCTGAGTAAAGAACTCTAACAAAGAGATAACACCTCTAACAAAAGCAACACCTACTCCAAAGCGAAGAACATCTACTACCCTCTGTTCCCAGAATGCTGCCGTCCATCACGTGGTCCTCATCTGGAAGCGAGCCATCTTCGCGCACCCTATTGGCGTCATAACGCCCAAATGTACGTGGGGGAGATCATGTGATGCGCCTACAGCTAGTTGATGTAGTGGAAGATGCAGAGGTCGCAGAGATACTTTTTTTCTTCCAGTATTTTTATGCTTTGTAGCAATAAGAAGATGGGAGCGGTGCTCCAAGTGTGTGTGTGTGGGGGGGGGGGAATAAGAAGAAACGCTCTCAAAAGTAAAAATCACTAGGTGAGGTTATCAGAGTGGATTTTTTCATTTTTGATTTTTTTCATTTCACCATTTTTAGTTAATGATCAGCTCCACTTTAATTGATTATTACCGTATATTTCCGCAGATAAGACGATAGTTGAATCATAAAAAAAGGCCCCCAAAATCCGGGTCGTCTTATAGGACAGATGCAAAAAAAATTAGATTAAAATTTATATAAATTGAAACCATTATTTCTACAACTATTCGAAAAATCTATCATATTATTTAAATACGCCATATGATAATACATTACATTGTAATAGTAAAAAAATACTAAAACAAAATAAATATTAAAAGTTATGTTTATTGAGCTACTGAGGAAAAAACGGACAACCCGTAATTATTTACTAGTACCTCTGTGGCAAGCAGCTGCTTGAGGGGGTATTTATTTATTTTTATTTACAGAGTAGGGTATGTCCACAAAATAGAATAGCCCATACGACGCTTTTGTGAATAGTCAAGGTGATTACCCGAATGCCCGAATCAGTGCGAATGTTTGCGAATAGGACATAATTCCGTATACGCTATACAGTATTATTATCCAGATGATGATCGCCGATCTAAACTAAATTCATAGGCCGTTGATAGTTTGGGGTCGTCTTATAGGACAGATATATGCTAAAACTATAAAACTTTGACGAAAATTTATACCTCGTCTTATCTGAAGGTAGTCTTATCTGCGGAAATATACGGTAAATCAAATGAAAAAATACATTACCTTTAAACGAAATACCTCTTTTTTTTTAATTTTAATGATACTTTTTTTAATATATATATAGAGTTCCGAGTAATGCTATTCTTCAATTTTTAGTATTTCCAAATTTATCGGTGAGATGTCTGTTGGAGTACAATTGCGCCAGGAACCGGAGAAAAACAAATGAATCTAATCACTTTTAGTATATATCATTCATTCTTGTTGATTGCCATCTCTCCCAAATTTTTCTGGGGGCGGGGGTGGCTCAGTCGGTAGCGCGCCAGGCTCGTAATCTGTAGTTCCCAGGTTCGAGTCCCAGCTGGGTCAGCGTTGAGATTTATCTCCTCAAAAATTCCTTGCCCTGCCCACGGTCAGTAGGGGACACCGATGGGCTTGGTAAAGGCCGCCGTCCGTCGGATGGGACGTTAAGCCGTGGTCCCGTGTGCGGGAGAGACATACCCTGTGCACGTTAAAGAACACGCTGGATGGCCTTGACGGGAGGCTACCATCTGTCTCCCAACAGCTATTCCAGTGGGTCCCCTCCCCCAACCTTCTCTGAGCCTTCGGGGTCCATGTGACCTGGCCATTTAGCCCATGGTGTGCAAAAAAGTGCCGCTCAGAGGTAACACAACTCAACCCAAATTTTTCTTAAATAAATGGGGTTTGCTTTATCAGCATTTGGTTCAGACCAGGGCCCGATCTATAGGAAGGGGGAGGGGCAAGTCGCCTTCAAGAAACTTTTTTAAAGGCCGGTAAAACTGAGGAGAAAATGAATATAAAATAAATATCCCCTCAAGCAGCTGCTTACCACAGAGGTTTGACAGGAGCCTGTCAGTTTATATTTATAGGTTGGGGGGGGGGCGAAATGGAGTCTGTGAGGATGACAGGACCTCAGCGGAAAAACAACACACACATCCATGCCCTTACCCAGGGCTCGAACCCAGCAGGTCCCTTAGATCAAGTAAACAAGCGCGCTAACCACTTGGCCAAATACTGCATTGGAAATCCAGTCTCACCCCCCCCCCCCTTATATTATCCCAGCTCAATTTTCTTTCTTGCCTTCCCCCTTCCGCTCGATTTTTTTCTAGTTCCGTGCCTGGTTTTAAACTATTCATACGAAAAAACATTTTCACAAATGCAATTCGCATTAAAGTCAAAGCAAAATTGCCTAAGAAAGAAAATTCTGGTTCGATTAACAATCTCAAAAATATCAAATCTAAGCACTCAAGTTCAGCAACACGGAGGAAAGGTCACCGTCCAGAAGATGGAACGTTAAGCCGTGATCCAGTGTGGGGGAGAATCGTACTCTGTGTACATTAAAGAACAAGCTGGATAGCTTCGACGGGAGGCTTCCATCTGTCTCCTAACAGCTGTCCAATCGATCATCTTCCTCAAACCTTCTCGGAGCACTTGGGGACCTTGTGACCTGGCCATTTAGCTCATTTCGTGCAAAAAAAAAAAATGTCATCAGAGGCAAAAGGACTCAAGTGAAATCTTCAAAGCGCTATTGCTTTTAAAACAGAAATATTATATTAGTATACGAATATATGCATTAAAATTATCCCTGACACTGAACCATTACATTTTACCTTGCAGAGAAAACACATATATACACTCTCGACAGAAAAGGAGTGAGTTGGGTTGGGTTGTTTTACCCCTGAGCGGCACTTTTTTGCAAGCTAATGCTATGCTTGGCCCAGCTATGGGGTGGCTCAGTCGTTAGCGCGCCAGGCTCGTAATCTGTAGTTCCCAGGTTCGAGTCCCAGCTGGATCAGCGTTGAGATTTATCTACGCAATAATTCCCCGCCCTGCCCACGGTCAGTAGGGGACACCGATGGGCTTGGAAAGGCCGCCGTCCGTCGGATGGGACGTTAAGCCGTGGCCCCGTGTGCGGGAGAGCCATACCATGTGCACGTTAAAGAACACGCTGGATGGTCTTGACGGGGGGCTACCATCTGTCTCCCAACAGCTGTTCCAGTGGGTCCCCTCCCCCAACCTTCTCTGCGCCTTCGGGGTCCATGTGACCTGGCCATTTAGCCCATGGTGTGCAAAAAAGTGCCACTCAGAGGTAAAACAACCCAACACAACCCAACAGATTACGAGCTTGGCGCGCTACCGACTGAGCCACCCCGCCCCTGACATCTATTGACAACAGTTTTCAATTTATCTAAACTCATTAAAGCATCCTGATAAAAATGCTGAAAACTACGAAGTTCGTTTTTTATACTTCTCTGTAGTCTAAAAGAATCAAAGATTCCTTCATCAGTAGCAGCATCATCTCTTGCGCCTCTTCATTCTCCTGGAGACTGGCACCATCCTCTAACATCCTCCGAAGGTCGCATTACCTTTAATCTTCCTTCGTCTCTCCCCATCGAGATTTCTTTTTCTTTCTTCCTGCCTCGGGCGCATTTCTTCTAGCAGAAAAGGGTTCGAAACAGAAACAACACGACAAGCCCATCTCATTCCGCGGGAAAAAAATAAAAAGCTGAAAGGGGGAGCAAAACAGAAAAAGAAAATGTCACCGTCTGCTGCTTGAATTTACTCTAACGAGATTTGTTTCGAGAAGATATTTTAAAATTGACGGAGAGGTGTTTCGGAATCGGACTTTGTTTCACTGTTTTTTTGCGAAAAGTGAAAAAAAGACCATTTCTTTTTCTTTCCTTCTATTCAATACCGACAAATATTCTTTTCGATCGAAAGATGTTACACAATTTCCAGTTTCCTCTTAATTGGTTGTTTTACTTTTTTGAGCTTCGTTTTTTTGCACGCAATGGGAGAAACGGTCAGGTCACAAGGACTCCAAGGGATCATGGATCAGAGGAAGTTGGAGAAGGGGATTCGCTGGACAGCTGTTAGGAGACAGATGAGATCTTCCCGTCAAGACCATCCAGCGTGTTCTTTAACGTGCACATATAAATGCTCTGGTCTCCTCTGCCTTACGTCAGGTTTTTTTTTTAAACTTTTTTCCTTGGCGGCGCAAAAAGGAAACAAAGGCATTGGCTGAGACCCTCAGACCCTGAAATATCATGAATGACAGTGTAGATAAACTGAACGTTAAAAAAAAATTTCAATATTCCGACATTTTATTCTATGTAAGATATATAGTATATTTTCAAATCAAATTTTATTCTAAAACAACTGTTAATATACGGACCAGGATCTAGAAAGTATAGGTGGGGGGGGGGGGCGAAATGGAGGCAGGAAAAGATAAAATGTTGGAGGAGGGAGGCATGAGACTGGATTTCCATTGCGATGTAAGATTTTCCCCTTCGTTTTAGAGATTTAAAAAAAAATCACGAAAAATGCAACAATTTAATAATTTTTTGGTCTCCATTACCCTTACTATCATTCTCAGAAGGGGGGGGGCTTGCCTCCCCTCCCTTAGATCGCCCCTGTTAATTCATAATATAATTAGGATGACCCTAAGTCGCTATTTAGTCATGACAGTCGCGGATTTTAGATGCTGCCCCGGCCGGTTTAGCATTTGCCTCTGTTATTTCAATTCATAAATGAGGAACAAAGCAATCAAATTTTCTGTCATAACCTTTATTTTCAATGTTACGAGTGTTTTGAATGACAGAAATTGGAACAGCTCTGAGCCGTCCAGATTTGACAAAGCTAACACCTGGACATTTCAGTAAATGTCCCGATTTTAACTAATCGAAATCTGTCACCCTGATTATAATACTTTTCAACCGCCTGAAAAAATAATCATTAAATTGAAATATCTCTAGTTACATCCCTATTTCTTCTTAATTAATAAATTTCTACTTTGAATATCTAACAACCAATTAAAAATTACTTCCTACGATATAGTGAACGAATTTTCTTCATATTCTGTTTATTATGTAATTTATTAAGCAAATTAAGACCAATTTATTCTGTTTAAATTTTAATTTAAAATATCTTGGGTATTCCCAATTTTCTAATATTCTTTAATTATATTTATTTAATGTCGTTAGATTTAATGCCAACGATGTAATTACCTAATGAATGAATAGGCCCAAGATGATGACATTAACATTCGTAAAAAAAAAATTGATCCTTTCAACTTCCATTCAATCGAGTTGGAATTGTAGGGCGGGGGTGGCTCAGTCGGTAGCGCGCCAGGCTCGTAATCTGCAGTTTCCAGGTTCGAGTCCCAGCTGGGTCAGCGTTGAGATTTATCTCCGCAAAACTCCCCGCCCTGCCCGCGGTCAGTAGGGGACACAGTTGGACTTGGAAAGTCCACCGTCCGTCATATGGGACCTTAATCCGTGGTTCCGTGTATGGGAGAGTCATACCCTGTGCACGTTAATAGAACACGCTGGATGGCCTTGACGGGAGGCTACCATCTGTATCCCAACAGCTGTTCCAGTGGGTCCCCCAACCTTCTCTGAGCCTTTGGGGTCCTTGTGACTTGGCCATTATAGCCCACGGTGTGCAAAAAAAGTGCCGCTCAAAAGTAAAACAACCCAACCCAGCTGGAATTGTAAAAAAAAAAAACTCTTAAGAAACAAAATCCGATGAAATTTATTAATATTGTAGTACATATAATCTAATTTGCGCATGCAAATGATTTAATTATTGTGATATTCAGTGTGAACGATGAACTTCGTTATTTTCCACTAAGGTTGTACATGTGTTTATATTGATTTTAAAAAGGTTCCTCTCAATTAGGTGAGGGGCGGAGGTGGCTCAGTCGGTAGCGCGCCAGGCTCGTTATCTGTAGTTCCCAGGTTCGAGTCCCAGCTGGGTTAGCGTTGAGACTTATCTCCACAAAACTCCCCGCCCTGCCCATGGTCAGTAGGGGACACCGATGGGCTTGGAAAGGCCGCCGTCCGTCGGATGGGACGTTAAGCCGTGGCGCCGTGTGCGGGAGAGTCATACCCTGTGCACGTTAAAGAACACGCTGGAAGGCCTTGATGGGAGGCTACCATCTGTCTCCCAACAGCTGTTCCAGTGGGTCCCCTCCCCCAACCTTCTCTGAGCCTTCGGGGTCCATGTGACCTGGCCATTTAGCCCATGGTGTGCAAAAAAGTGCCGCTCAGAGGTAAAACAACCCAACCCAACTCTCAATTAGGTGGCTCAATCAGTAGCGTGGTTCGAGTGTCAGCGTTGAGATTTATTTGCTTTAAAGCCCCAGCCTTCCCTCGGTTATAAAAATGGACACCGATGGGCTTGGAAACACCGCCGTCCGTCAAATGGGACGTACAGCCGCTGCTCTGTGTGCTGGAGGGCTATATCTTCCGCATATTAAGTAACACATGGCCTTGAGAGGAGGCTTCGATCTGCTGTTCAGTTGGTTCTTTTCCACAACTTTCTTGGGGATCGTTGTGACTTGGCCATTTAAACCAATGTTTCCCAAAGTGGGTATACCGCCCCCTCGGAGGCGCTGGAACAATCCAGGGGGTCGGTAGTAGCCTGGGTGCAATTGGGGATCGGTGGAAGCATCAAGAAAGAAGGGAAGATAAGAAAAATTTTGAAAAACCGTTCGTACATGTTTCATCTGTTATGTAATGTAGAGTTAACGTCGTAGTGATTACTTTATTTTCCAAATAAACACATAAAATTATCCTTCGTTATCTTAATTTTCTGTGTGTAATGCGAATGTTACTATGGTTGATTTTAATAAATAATTTCAAGCTTCAAGGTGTCTTATTTACAACAACATCTTTCTTTACTATGTTGTAGGACGTAGGTAGAAATATAGATACATAAAAGAACGCAAATTTGTCACTGCATCTTTCTGTTTGTTCGCTTAAAGAAGGTAGATTTCCAGGGGGGCGCTGAGTAATTTTTTTTTCTGAAAAGGGGGCTGTAGGACAAATAAGTTTGGGAACCTCTGATTTAGACCATTTTGTAGGGAAAAAAATGTCGCTCAGAAATAAGAACAACCCAGCAGCAGTTTTGAAAATTTGAGGAAATTTCTTCTGAGGTTTTTATGGCATGAATGGGTTTTAAAACATAAGTTTTCATTCTGTTTTACAGAAAGAAAAATCAAAGTTGCAATTTAAAATAGTAAGGTTTGGGATATTAGAAAGAAGAGTATGGGAGAACTCAGAGGAGAGAAAAGAAGACTAAAAAAATGCAGAGGACCAGAAAGAAGGATCAGCCAAAAAAAGTCAATAGAGAGGAAAGAAAAAAAAAAAAGAATATGTGAAAAGAGGACAAAAAGGAAAGATGCGTTGGGTTGTTTTACCTCTGAGCGGCACTTTTTTGGCCAGGTCACTTAAATGGCCAGGTCACAAGGACTCCGAGAAACTTGAGGGAGGAAACCCACTAGAACAGCTGTTAGGAGACAGATGGTAACCCCTCCCCTCGTCAAGGCCATCCAGCATGATCTTTAACGTGCACAGGGTATGGTTCTTTTGCACACGGTGCCACGGCTTTATAACCCATCTGACGGAAGGCAGCCTTTCCAAGCACATTGGGGTTCCCTACTGACTGAGGGCAGCGAGTTTGGCAGAGATAAATCTCAACGCTGAGCCCAGCTGGGACTCGAACCTGGGAAACTCAGATTAAAAGCCTGGTGTGCTACAGACTGAGCCATCCCCACCTTAAAAGAAAAACTGCAAAAACCTAGAAAAAGAAATGGAAAGACACAAAGGATGAGAAAAGAAATTAAGAAGGGGAAGATAAAGATGGCCAGAAAGGAGGAGATGAAAAAATGATTAAAATAAACTAGGCCTGAAAAAAAAAAATTAAATTATGCAAGAACACTAAAGATCTTGGATAGCATCCTGGAACTTGCAATCGCTGTTAGAGCCTCTCCATTACTTTAATTGCCTCTACATCACTAATAAGTGTTAATTACCGGATGTGCAGCACCCAGCCTCATTATCACCTCTGCCTAATTATGATGACTGTTGACCACTCTCTTATAAGGAGGTTAACAGACAGTGCAGAAGTTTATGTCAACTTTGCCCATCATTGTTAATGCTATGAAAGTTAGCACCATTTCATTTCAGAATGTTGTAAGATTTCTTAAAATAAAATTTCTTCAAATTTTTGAGGTTCCAAAAAAAAAGAATTAATTTAATTAGTAAAAAAAAGTGGATTGTGGAAATTAAAATAACTCTTCATTTTCATAAAAATGAATAACAAAATGTTTGGGTTGTTTTACCTCTGAGGAGCACTTTATTGCAAATAAAATAAAATAAATACCCCCTCAAGCAGCTGCTTGCCACAGAGGTCTGACAGGAGCCTGTCAGTTTATATACCATAGTAGGAGATCTGAGAGAATGGCAGGACCTCAGCAGAAAAACGACACACACATCCATGCCTAATCCGGGGCTCGAACCCAGGTCCCTTAGATCAGTAGCCAAGCGTGCTAACCACTCGGCCACGGGACTGCTCTTTATTGCACACAATGGGCTAAATGGCCATATATATTTGTGAATATTGGCTAAATGGCCTATATATTTGTGAATATTGGTTAAATGGCCAATATTTATTTGTGATGTTTTGTTGAAGTTCCGCCATGGGCTACATGAAACATGCATTTTCAGGCTCAATTTTCTTGAAAATCGTCCTGGTTTGAAAGTATTAACTTGTTTTTTGAGAATTTCAAACAGTGGTCCAATTTGCGTAAAACTGTGAACAATTGTTTCAAGAATCATCTGCTTATTACCACCAGAGATCTTGTACCCCAAAAGATCGATGCACATACCTATATATATATAACAAATATACAAAGCAACAATCTTTATAATATTGGCAATTCTTTGTTTTAAATTCAGTGGCCACTGAAGCATAAAATACAGTTGGTTTTAAGCTAAAATTCAGCTTCTATCAGAGATCGACTCGATTTTGTAACCCAAAACAGGATGGCCACTGTGGAACTAGATTTTAAGTAAATGGAGAATTACAGTTGTAGGGTGGGAATGGGAATCGAAATTTGTTAAAAATGATAAACTTCTGCTCGCGCCGTATTGGATGACTGCCAAGTCGCATGCGTTATCGTTACTGAGTAATTTTGCTTACTGACTGTCATTGACAGGTACTCTTTTGTAGCTTTTAGGCTTAGAAAAAGTTCGTAAATATTATTAATTAAGTAAAACTCCTCGTGATTAATTAAGAAAACAAATATTATCTTGAACTTTTCTAGTCCAATTAATAAATTTTGCTCTTGACGTCAAAATGGAAAAAAATTTAATTAATGCAAAATTTAGTAGTACCCGTTGGCAACAACGTTGTCTTCTGTTCCCAGAACGTCAGGCGTAAGTTTAGAAGTGTAGTCCTTGTAAAGGCTTTTTCAAAACTGTTTTTTTTTATAATCTCATTTAAAATAATTGCAGAATAGAGCTGTTCCTATGATTTAAACACTAAATCAGCTTAAATTTTGAACAGTCTTGAACTCAACATGTCTAGGAAATGTTATTACAATTCGCGTAGTAACCATAAACAAAATATCGAACCTCTTTCAGCTGAAAGAATTTAAGCGCCATAAATTTCCGAACTTTTGCTCTCTCAGATTTCTTTCTTTCCTTTTATTAAATGTGATAAACTTCAGACTTGCGAAATATGCTTTTCGTGAAGTAAGAAGCAGCAATTTTTTACTTTTGCTGCTCTCATTCTATGCATACATTTATTGAATTTTTAAGAGAGCTCCGTTATGACATTTCGTAGAGAGGAAGGAGAATGGGTATGTATGTAGAGATGGGAGGAGGAAGAGAGGGAGGGGGGTTATGAATCGATATTTCAAATGCACCTGCTTCACGTGAAGGATTTTTTTTACTCCTCCTTCAGGGACGTCTGCTTACAATGGCAAACTTATGGAGGGGATTTTCAAATATGGAAATCTGTTGGCCAAATTCATTACCGCACAGTTCTTGGATTCCTTCAAATTGCGTTTTTCATTAGGATGCTTTAAAAAAATTAAAGTTGGGAAAATAGGAAAAAAATAAGGAATCGACTCATTCCGAATGAAAGAATGGAATGGGGAAGGTTTTTCTTTTCCTTCTGAAGATTAATATTTCTTTCATTCCTAAAAGCTGTTTTTTTTTAAATGTTATTTTAGGCTTAAACTTATAAAATAAAACACAATTAAATTTCAATATGAATGTGATATTTAACAAATTTTTAATCAAATTATTCAATAACCATTATTAATGTTTCTAAAACTGATTCATGAAAAACGACGATTTATAATGAATTACAAGTCTTACGAAATAATTAAAAAAAAGGAAATATTTTAAAAGAATCTCGTTTTGAGAAAAGAATTTTAATAAATTTTTTCGGGATATTAATATTAAACAGATTTGGTATTCTTTAAAAAAGAAAAGTATGATAGATTTGGATTTCGTATAAAAAATGAAATATAAGAGTAGACAAATGTATCCTAACACAGTCGATCCCGAGTTAAGTGGAGGATACGTTTTAAGGAGAGCTTTTTTTTTTATAAAATAATAAAAAATAAATACCCCCTCAAGCAGCTGCTTGCCACAGGAGCCTGTCAGTTTATATGCCATAGTAGAAGGTCTGAGAGGATGGCAGGACCTCAGCAGAAAAACAACACCAACATCCATGCCTTATCCGTGGATCCCTTAGATCAGTAGCCTGGCGCGATAACCACTCGGCCATATTATAGCAGATTAAATTTTAACTTAGAATTTTTGCAATGTAAGTGAAAGAATAAAAATATATTTTGAAGCGCATTCATGACATAAATGAATTGTAATAAATGAATCCTTAACCTTTAACTACATCCAGGAGTTTTTAGAATACTTTCAAAACTGAGAGCTAATGTTTTCATTTTGTCACCTGACCTGCAGACGTTCAACTTTTTATTTTTAGAGATGTTCTCTGAAGTTTTTTTTATGTTGAATAGGTATCGATGAAATATTAGGATTTGGATTTTCCGATTCTCCCAAAAGTAGCAATTGCTCTCTCTAACGGCAGAAAAAGTCAAAAATGGCGAAACTTTAAACGAATATTTCATACGATTTATTTATGCCCTTCTAAACGATGGAAAATTCAGAAACTGCAAATTTTTAAAAGAATATTACAAACGATGTATTTATGGTAGAAATTCCAAATTTTGGTGGTGTAATGTGTAGGTCGCGAAGTTTCCATTGGCAACATTGAATTTGGTGTTAGGTGCCAAGAGATATATCACTGGCAGCAATATTCTGCCCTACTTTTCTCAGAGGGATATAAGAAAAGCCTGCTCTAAATTTTAAGGAATAAAGAAAATGCTTTTCATGTTGTAAAATTACAAATAAAATATTACTATTTATATTCCCAATCAGCCATTATTTCGTATTAAGTTTAAAGAAATGCTAAAAGTTTGTAAACTTTATTCTCTTTGAAAACGAGATTCCCATATGCGCTAAAGGCGATATGTATTCTAGTTTTTTCTCGATTCTGCATTTAACTATTTTAAATTCCGATCTCCGTCGTACCTCCGCAAATAATTGACTGTTCGGTCCCAAACGTTTACTGTTTCTATCTGATAAGATAATTCTAAAACTAAAGTTCAAGTCTCTTCCGTGACAGAAACTAAATTCGAGTTTAAAAATCACTTATTTTTCCACTTTAAGAACCCGTTGAATTTCAAAGAGAAATTTAATAGTTGTGAAGCAGTTCTTGTCGCGTACGACTGATATCTACTATATTTAGTCAGTCTGCAGATTTCACACTTTATAAGGTTCTAAAGTTTGCAATCGATTCGTAATGTATATCGAAGAAGCGAGTTTGTTTGTGTTTGTTCGCTTATGACTCAACCCCCTCAAGGGCTATAGGCAGCTAACTTTGAACGAACTTTCTCTTCACCCAGGTGAAGAGTATACGTAGAGGCTATGCGCGTGGGCTTTGTCAAGTGTGTGGGAAGGGGATTATGGGACAGCTGAGAATATAACAATCATACATACATACATAATGCCAGGCCCGGATCTAAAAAAAATAAATTGGGATGGGGGTTGGGGAAGTGACGCAATCGAGCAGGGAAAAAGGTAAAGGGGGAGTTTACCTCTGATCGGCAGTTTTTACAAATAATGGGTTAAAAGGCCAGGTCACAAGGATCCCGAGGACTCAGAGGAAGTTGGGGGAAGGAAACAGGTGGTAGTCTCGCTTCAAGGACATCCATCGTGTTCTTTAATGTGCACAGGGTCATCGGGGCGCAAGCGCAATCATAAACCCTACTTGAGCGTGACTTGAGCCGTCCCTCGGGTTAGCGGTAATCTCAACGTTGGCTCAATTGGGTCTCGAACCTGGGAACTGCTGATTACGAATCTGGAGTGCTAACGATTGAGTCACTTCCGGGGTGACTCAGTCGAGAGGCTCGTAATAAGCTGGAATTTCTATTGCAGAAGAACATTTTCCGCTTCTTTTATAGCGTTTTTTTTTAATTTTTAATGCGCGAAATATGCAGAAGTATAATGATTTTTTATCTCCATTACCCTTACTACTAGCTCTCTCAAAAAAAAAGTTTTTTTTCATTTTAATAAATGAAAATTAATGGCATGCCTCCGAAAACAAAAAAGATTTAAAAAATTCAAAATTGCATTTCGTTGGGGGAAAATACATAAATTTTTGATACACTTAACATTATTAAACATAAATTAATTTTTGAATTATGTCAGCCAGCTCTTCCGAATTAAATTCCGTTTTAAATGATTGCATCAATTTAACCAATCATCTTCCTCTACATGGCGATACATTCACGAGATTTGGTCCATCAAGAACACCGTCTTTTCTCCATCATAACTAAAACTGCGCCAAGGTGTGGATCATGCCAATCGTGTTCCCGAGTGCGGTCCAATTACGATCGTTTTAGAGTTCAAAGGCAGAGCCCAATTATCTCTGACAGCTGAACTCCTCTGTTACTTTAACACCACACAATCTACAAACACTCAGATATATTTCTCTTTCAACATGGCTATATGTATCAGGAACGCGAACGTAAGCCGTTTTCCTTTTCCGGGGACGGGGGTGGCTCAGTCGGTAGCGCGCCAGGCTCGTAATCTGTACTTCCCAGGTTCGTGTCCCAGCTGGGTTAGCGTTGAGATTTATCTCCGCAAAATTCCCCGCCCTGCCCACGGTCAGTAGGGGACACCGATGGGCTTGGAAAGGCCGCCGTCCGTCGGATGGGACGTTAAGCCGTGGCCCCGTGTGCGGGAGAGCCATACCCAGTGCACGTTAAAGAACACGCTGGATGGCCTTGACGGGAGGCTACCATCTGTCTCCCAACAGCTGTTGCAGTGGATCCCCTCCCCCAACCTTCTCTGAGCCTTCGGGGTCCATGTGACCTGGCCATTTAGCCCATAGTGTGCAAAAAAGTGCCGCTCAGAGGTAAAACAACCCAACCGTTTTCCTTTTCCCATTTTTCCCATTTCTGTTTGTAAAAGACACGAAAGTCCTTATTCTTTAATGTCCCTGAAATGTATGATATTTTTTCTAATTAAGTTTTAGGAAATAACCTCTTAAATATACAATTGATTGGAAAACGATATCTTAATAGGATTGCACCGAATACTGGGCAACAATTCAGTATTCTGACTAATATTGAGTATTCGATAAGAGGAACTCGGTCGAATTTCGCAACCTATATCACTATTCATGGTAATATTGAGTATTCTGCCGAAAATTCAGTGTTCGGCTTAATAATATGGATAATTCCGCTTTGATGAGAGTCTGTCTGTCAAGCTTATTTTCTTCTTTCTACCCATCTCTCAACACATAGGGTCTTTGTGACCTGCTCATTTAGTCCATTAATTGTGAGCAAAAAAGTGCCGCTAAGTGGCTAGAGAGCTGAATCAAATAAAACACGAAAAGCTATAGGGTGATCATTAAAGGGAAAGACGATTTCCTCATTTATAAGTCTATAATGAGATCCAGCTGGACCAGAGTTTAGATTTATCTCTGCAAATCTCTCTGCCATGCCCACGATCGAAACGTGGACACCGATGGGCTTGAAAAGGCCGCCGTCCGTCGGATGGGACGTAAAGCCATGGCTCCATGATGGAAGGTTTCCATCTGTCTCCTAATAGCTGTCTGGTGTGTCCCTTCCCCAAACCTTCTCTGGCCTTTGTGTCCATGACCATTTAGCTCACTCACCATTTATCCCCGCCCTGCCCACGGTCAATAGGGGACACCGATGGCTTGGAAAGGCCGCCGTCCGTCGGATGGGACGTTAAGCCGTGGCCCCGTGTGCGGGAGAGCCATACCCTGTGCACGTTAAAGAACACGCTGGATGGCCTTGACGGGAGGCTACCATCTGTCTCCCAACAGCTGTTCCAGTGGGTCCCCTCCCCCTTCTCTGAGCCTTCGGGGTCCATGTGACCTGGCCATTTAGCCCATGCTGTGCAAAAAAAGTGCCGCTCAGAGGTAAAACAACCCAACCCAAACCCTTCCCCAAACATTCTCTGGCCTTTGTGTCCATGACCATTTAGCTCATTAAGAGGGGGGGGGGGGAGCCCTGTCGGTAGCGCGCCAGACTCGTAATTTGCAGTTCCCAGGTTCGAGTTCAGCTGGAATAGAATTGAGATTTATCTCCGCAAAACTCCCCGCGCTGCCCTCGGTCACCTAAACTGTGAAAGGCAGCCGTCCGTAGGGTGGGACGTTAATCCGTGGTTCCGAGTATGGGAGAGAGCCTACTCTGTGTACGTTAAAGAATACATTGCTTGGGAGGCTACCATCTGTCTCCCACAGCTGCTCCAGTGGGTCTCCTCCCCCAAAAAATTAATCAATTTTTACATTTTATGTAATCCGTAGTAAACTACACTGATCATCAAATATAAAATAAGCTTTTTTAAAAAAAAAAGCCCAAAATAATAAAAATATAAAATATGCTTTTTAAAAAAAAAATATTCCAAGAATAAAATATGCTTGTTAAAATAATCGCAAACTGCTTTGAATATTCACATAGCAGAAAAAAAAATAAACATTTCATTTACTGTCAAATAAAAATGTGCTCGTAACTGCTGAATGATATTCATGTAATCCTTTAGGAACTCGAAAATTTTGAGAACTGCTTTGGCAGGATTAATTTAACTGAAATCACATTACACATTTATTCACCAATAGATGGCAGCACAAATCAGACAAAGCAATCTCGACTTGCGGTTTTTTTTTTTCTCTTTTTAAAATTTCCTATCTAGTTCAAACACAGTATTTAGAAAAATAAATTTCAGTGATTCAAGCTGGGGAAAAAAAAAACACATCTACCCTCGGCGGGACTCGAACCCGCAATCCCCGGTTTAGGAGACCGATGCCTTATCCATTAGGCCACGAGGGCAAGTGGCAAAAAGTCATTAAGTTAGAGTTTTGGTACAACTGGAACCAAAAAATAGTGTTTTGTTTTTTATTTCAAAACTGCAGAAAAATGTTTATTTGACAATACAACATTCGGTGCTTATTTTTTGTCAGCGATGAAAACCATTTGTTGCACATTTTACGCATTTATCATTCTGCTTCTTGGTTTACTTCAGAAATGCTAAATTCAGATTTCACTGCTTATGGGGCCTCAAAACTTGATTTTTTTTGAGCATCTTATTCAGTAAAATATAAATACCCCCTCAAGCAGCTGCTTGCCACAGAGGTCTGACAGGAGCCTGTCAGTTTATATGCCATAGTAGAAGCTCTGAGAGGATGGCAGGACCTCAGCAGAAAAACGACATATACATCCACGCCTTACCCGGGGCTCGAACCCGGGTCCCTTAGAACACTAGCCCAAGCACGCTAACCACTCGGCCAAGGGACGGCTCAATAAAGTATACTGCTCCCAAAAATTAGGGGATATTTCAAAATGAATATGAAGCGATAATGTATCCCCTAATTTTTGTGAGCAGTATCTGGGTTCGAGCCCGGATTAAGGCATGGTTGTGTATGTTGTTTTTCTGCTGAGGTCCTGCCATCCTCACAGACCTTCTACTATGGCATATAAACTGACATGCTTGGTGCCTCTGTGCAAGCAGCTGCTTGAGGTTTTTTTATTTTATTTATTATATGTCGCAAGCAGTACAATGCACTAGTTAAGTACACATCTCATGTTTTTTACTTAAATCAACACCAAATGTAATGCAATTTTTTTAAAATGCAAATCATTTCTTTTCGCTTGTAATTAGTTTAACGAAATAGATATTTATTGTAGTTTGAAATTAAGATTTTGTTTATTTTTCAGTACGTGCAAGTTTATGTATGCAATACACATTATATTTCTATTTATGCATTCATGTAATTAAATTTATTTAACCAAATATATAATTATTTAATTTTTTTTTATAGTAATTTGCAAAATATTTTTTTACAAAGTATTATAATTCACTGTTTCCATCCATCGTTCGATGCACCTAAGTTGAAAAGTCACCAGAACTATGCTTTAAAATTTTGAATGTTGCAGAAAAAATAAATAAATAAAAATAAATAGCCCCTCAAGCAGCTGCTTGCCACAGAGGTCTGACAGGAGCCTGTCAGTTTATATGCCATAGTAGAAGGTCTGAGAGGATAGCAGGTCAGAGGAAATTGTGTTCAAAATTTAACACAAAGCCATTTCTTTAAAAATGCAGCTATTCCGGAAAATAATCTTCTCATAATCCTTTAAAATACATTCCGACCAGTGGCGGTCATAAGGAGAGGTCCGCGAGAGGATCCCAAGAGGTCCGCGAGTGTTTTTTTTAAAGTAATTTTTCATTCCTGAAGGAATTAAGGATGCAAGGTTTGTTCACCATTTTCTTTTCTTGTTAGGAAGGAATATGAATTGCTAAATAATCCATCGCAAAATTAGAAGTTTCATTTCTGAGATGTAAAATTTTCAATGTGCCCTTAAAAGGCTCCTTCCAGGCTTGAGGCTTATGAGCGCCCTGATTCCGACTTTGACGATTGGCAACCGGACTGCGTTACACAGTTACAGGTCGGGTTGTTTTACCTCTGAGCGGCACTTTTTTTGCATACTATGAGCGAAATGGCCAGGTCACAAGGACCCTGAAGGCTCAGAGAAGGTTGGGAGAGGTGACCCACTGGAACAGCTGTTGGGAGACAGATGGAAGTCTCCCGTCAAGGCCATCCAGCGTGTTCTTTAATGTGCATAGGGTATGGCTATCCCGCACACGGAGCCATGGCTTTATGGTCCATCCGACGGACGGTGGCCTTTCCAAGCCAGTGTTGTCCCCCACTGACCATGGGCGGGGAGTTTTGCGGATATAAATCTCAACGCTAGCCCAGACTTAATCTGGGACTTAAATCTGGGATCTGCAGATTACGAGCCTGGCACGCTACCGACTCAGCCATCCCCGCTCCACACAGTTTAGGATAGTTACACAATTACTGATGCCAGTTCAACTGGCGGCAATAAGTTGAGACTTTGAAAAATTAATTTACCATGCATGCATAAATCAGTTGATGCTTACATTGAGCCAAGTCGTTATTGGCACCAGTAATCCATACCAGTGTAAACTAGCCTTTAGCCTATTATTATAATAGAAACAACGCAGTGAACAACTCGAAATTCAAAACAGTGTACCACTGTTATTGGATCTTTGAGCTGTTCGTTAAAGAACACGCTGGATGACCTTGACTCGAGGCTACTATCTGTCTCCTAAAATTGTTCAGTGAGTCCCCTTCCTTCAACTTTCTCTCAACCTTTGGGGTCCTAGTGACTTGGCCATTTAGCCCATTGTGTGAAAAAAGCGTCGCTCAGAGGTAAAACAACCTAACCTTCACATAGGTGCAGGGAAGATTCGAACCCGGCAACATCTGGTTACTGACAAGTTACAGATTGATCGACTCCTACCACCCATTGGTTGGTAATTAATAAAAAATAACATTTTGAGATCATTATTAATCACGAGATAGATAATTATATGGTAACGAAATAAAAAACTAAGTTTGTTCTTATTTATAATAAAAAAATAAATAAATACCCCCTCAAGCAGCTGCTTGCCACAGAGGTCTGACACGAGCCTGTCAGTTTATATGCCACAGTAGAAGATCTGAGAGGATGGCAAACGTTGCCAAAAACTTTACTCCAATATTTGGAAAAAAATTTCAATACTGTCTTCTTCGTAACCGAATCAAAGCGAGTTATATTTTGGAAAGCAAAATCTGTCTCCTTTTCGTTCAGTAACATAATACTTTAAAGCATCTTCTTAACTCTTTTTTACTGTCTGGGCGAAAGAATTCGAAGATGTCAGGATTGATGTTGGCAATCGATCATTTCAGTGGAGAGGCCAGATGGTTGCGCAATGATGTGGAGAATATGGAATCAGCGGAGAGCGAAAAACAAGTCGTCTGTGCAGAAATTCTTCTTCTTCGCCAGTACCATTTTGCTTCTTGTCATTTGGCCCATCCCTTGTCTCTTTCTCTCTCCCTTTTCCATCCTCTCCCATTCCATGATGCTGCAAAAGTGCTCCAATGTTGAATGGAGGACTCAAAGATAAGCGTAGTCAATATTCAATCAATAATACATATGCAGCTGGGTGCGGTTTTTATGATCGTGATTGCTGCTTTGGGGATTCAAATATGGATGATGATCACTGACTGTGTTAGCGCTCCTCTTGTTTTTTACCCCCAACATTTCCGCCCATTCCGTCATTTCCTTCTGCTAGTTCTTTTTCATTTTTTTTTTTTGAGAAAAATAACCGTGCCTTTCCTTAGCTCGCAAGGGAAACTTTCCATGAATCTTTGAAAGGTTATTACCTAAAAATATGAAACTTATCCATGAATTGATTGCCTGGATAAGTGATTTGACTGCCTTAATAATTGAAGTTGAGAAAAAAATGATCTATTAATTTTTAACTCAACCTATAGCTGTGTTTTAGATGCAATGGTGTCTAAGGGTATGTTTGGATGCAATGGAAAAGATCATGTTGGGTTATTTTACCTCTGAGCGACACTTTTGTTCACGAAATGGACAAGTCACAAGGACCCCAAAGGCTAGGAGAAGGCTGAGAGTAGGTGTTCACTAGAGAGCTTTTTCGTTAGGCTGTTTTATCTCTGTAGGGCTTTTTTTCACACAATAGGTTAAATGTACAGGTCACAAGGATGCACGCTCAGAGAGGTGACCCACTGGACAGGGGCGGAGGTGGCTCAGTCGGTAGCTCGCCAGGCTCGTAATCTGCAGTTCCCAGGTTCGAGTCCCAGCTGGGTCAGCGTTGAGATTTATCTCCGCAAAATTCCCCGCCCTGCCCACGGTCAGTAGGGGACACCGATGTGCTTGGAAAGGCCGCCGTCCGTCGGATGGGACGTTAAGCCGTGGCCCCGTGTGCGGGAGAGCCATACCCTGTGCACGTTAAAGAACACAGTGGATGGCCTTGACCATCTGTCTCCCAACAGCTGTTCCAGTGGGTCTTCTCCCCCAACCTTCTCTGAGCCTTCGGGGTCCATGTGACCTGGCCATTTAGCCCATGGTGTGCAAAAAAGTGCCGCTCAGAGATAAAACAACCCAAACAACAACCCACTGGACAGCTGTCAGGAGATAGGTGGTAGCCTCCCATCAAAGCCATTCAGCGTCTTCTTTAATGTGCACATGGTATGGCTCTCCCGCACACGGGACCGAGGCTTTACTGGTCATCCGACGGACGTCGGCCTTTCCAAGACCATCGATGTCCCTTTCTGACCACGAACACGGTGGGGTTTTTGCGGAGATGAATCTGAAAGCTGGCACAGGTGGGACTGGAACCCAACGTGCTACCGGCTGAGACAATTCCCCCCCCCCCCACAGTTAGTGAGATAATTAAGCTCTCGCCATCAACGAGCAACCGGCTGCAATTGGAGAATTGCCAAGAGAACGCCATGAAGTTTCTATTATAAAATGATGAGCTTCTATTATAAATCTGGGGCGGGGTTGGCTCAGTCGGTAGCGCGACAGGCTCGTAATCTGCTAGTTCCCAGGTTCGAGTTCCAGTTGGGTAAGCGTTGAGATTTATCTTTGCAAAATTCCCCGTCCTGCCCACGGTCAGTAGTCGACACCGATGGGCTTGGAAAGACCGCCGTCCATCGGATGGGACGTTAAGCCGTGGCCCCATGTGCGGGAGAGTCATACCTTATGCACGTTAAAGAACACGCTGGATGGCCTTGACGGAAGGCTACCATCTGCCTCTTAACAGCTGTTCTAGTGGGTTTCCTCCCCCAACCTTCTCTGAGCCTATGGGGTCCTTGTGACCTGGCCATTTAGGCCCATTGTGTGAAAAAAAGTGCCGCTCAGAGGTAAAACAAACAACCAAATATTATAAATCTTTTTAAGTGCAATGATATTTTTTCCTTAAGCGCAATAATATTTCATATTTTCTTAAGTGCAATAAATTTCAACATCAAATTTGGGTATTGGTCCAATTGAAGAATATTTTCGTTGCCTTTATTTTATTTCTCGACGGTAAAAATTTATTTATTTATAAAATCGAGTAAATTGGCAGATTACAAAGATACCTTGGGTTCAGAGCTACATTGGGAGCGGTGGATCTGCTGAACAACAGTTAGGAAATAAATAGAACTCTCTCTTGAAGACCATCTAGCATGGTCCTTAGGAAACATGCTTGTTATAAAATTTATTTATTTATGAAATCGAGTAAATTGGCAGATTTCAAAGATGTCTTGGGTTCAGAGCTATATTGGGAGCGGTGGATCTGCTGAACAACAGTTAGGAAATAAATAGAACTCTCTCTTGAACACCATCTAGCATGGTCCTTAGGAAACATGCTTGTTATAAAATTTATTTATTTATGAAATCGAGTAAATTGGCAGATTACAAAGATACCTTGGATTCAGAGCTACAGTGGGAGCGGTGGATCTGCTGAACAACAGTTAGGAAATAAATAGAACTCTCTCTTGAAGACCATCTAGCATGGTCCTTAGGAAACATGCTTGTTATAAAATTTATTTATTTATAAAATCGAGTAAATTGGCAGATTACAAAGATACCTTGGGTTCAGAGCTATATTGGGAGCGGTGGATCTGCTGAACAACAGTTAGGAAATAAATAGAACTCTCTCTTGAAGACCATCTAGCATGGTCCTTAGGAAACATGCTTGTTATAAAATTTTCTGAACATAAGGGGCCTTGTGCCGGAGACTCTGTGCACATAAAACTGGATGGTTCCCAAACAGCTGTACACTAAATTCCTTTCCCTAACCTTCTCTGAGCCTTGGGGTCCTCGTGATCTGTACCATTTAGCCCAATGTTTCCCAAAGGGGGCGATACCGTCCCCCTGGTGGGGCGCTGGAACGATCCAGGGGGTCGGTAGTAGTCAACACCGATGGGCGTCAACACCGATTAGCCTCGGGTGCAATTTGGGGGCGCTAGAAGCATAAAGAAAGAAGGGAAGATAAGAAAATTTTGAAAAAACTTTCGTACATGTTTCATCTGTTGTGTAACATAGAGTTCAGGTCGAATGTTACTATGGTTGATTTTAATAAATAATTTTATAATTTAAAGCAACAAGGTGTCTTATTTACAACAACATCTTTCTTTACTATGTTGTAGGACGTAGGCAGAAATATAGATATATAAAATAACGCAAATTTGTCATTGCATCTTTCTGTTTGTTCGCTTAAAGAAAGTAGATTTCCAGGGGAACGCTGAGTAATTTTTTTTTCTTAAAAGGGGGCGGTAGGACAAATAAGTTTGGGAACCTCTGGTTTAGCCCATTGTGTGCAAAAAGTGCCACTCAAAGAACCTTGAATACGATGGACGATGGTTTTCCCCTGAAGCAGTCAATATCTCTTTCTTCACCGAAGGTAGAAAGGGAATTACCAGAAGCAATCACTATGCAAGCACACTAAGGGTTGGGTTGTTTTACCTCTGAGCGGCACTTTTTTGCACACCATGGGCTAAATGGCCAGGTCACATGGACCCCAAAGGCTCAGAGAAGGTTGGGGGAGGAGACCCACTGGAACAGCTGTTAGGAGACAGATGGTAGCTTCCCGTCAAGGCCATCCAGCGAATTCTTTAACGTGCACAGGGTATGTTAGCGCTCCCGCACACGGGACCACGGCTTAACGTCCCATCCGATGGGCTGCGGCCTTTCCAAGCCCATCGGTGTCCCCTACTGACCTTGGGCAGGGCGGAGAATTTTGCGGAGATAAATCTCAACGCTGACCCAGCTGGGACTCGAACCTGGGAACTACAGATTACGAGCCTGGCGCGCTACCGACTGAGCCACCCCCGCCCCAGCACACTAAGGAATCGAACCTGGGAACAATAAGATACGAATCTTATTTCCTACAGTCTGAGTTTCACTGAATCTCAGCCTCATTAAAGGACTAGTGACGAACTGTAATAAAAAAAAAAGACTGCTGCAATTTAACGACTTATTTGCGCAAGACATGACCTAATTTATTTTGCAAGATTCTAAAATTAGCTTCAGAAAACTAGGTCAACTAGTTGATCGTATTTGTTATCTTTGTAAATTGTTTTATATAAATTAACTATTCCTACCATCATACACCGGAAAGAAGAAAAAGAGGGAAAATATCGGAGAAAGCGAACTGCCCAAAAAAGACATTAGCGTCATTGATCGCTCTGATGAAGCTCGAAACATTTCCGAGGATTGTGAAAAAAAAAGAAATGCACGAGACATCTGTGTCTCCTTTTTAGATTAATTAGAGGAAGTTTCGTTACAAGGATACCAATGCCATTTGTTTCTGAATCATCCAAGGCACGTTCTGAACATGCCGTCGCCGAAAAGAAAAATGGTTCTGCTTTTAATTTACGTTTCAATTAAAGTCCAGAGCATGTAGGAATCTAGAGAACATCCCTTTCCTTATCAAGAAAACTCTTGGGGACAAAACTCTGAGCAGTTTTCAGCTGCAGGCAAGGGATTGATAATTCGAATAAACACCGCTGGGGAAGAAATGAGCCTCTCTTCTCTTTCTCGCTCGCATTTCTGCAAAAATAAATTGTTTGGTGGATACAAATGAAGTGGAAAATACTTCGCGAAATTAAACAAAATGATCTCTCGTAGTGGAATAGCTCGTAATTATGGGATTGGAATGATTGCGAATAATGAAACTAAGAACTACAATCGTCTCAGGCTGGGGCGGGGGTGGCTCAGTCGGTAGCGCGCCAGGCTCGTAATTTGTAGTTCCCAGGTTCGAGTCCCAGCTGGGTCAGCGTTGAGATTTATCTCCGCAAAATTCCCCGCCCTGCCCACGGTCAGTAGGGGACACCGATGGGCTTGGAAAGGCCGCCGTCCGTCGGATGGAACGTTAAGCCGTGGCCCCGTGTGCGGGTAGAGCCATCCCTGTGCACGTTAAAGAACACACTGGATGACTTTGACGGGAGGCTACCATCTGTCTCCCAACAGCTGTTCCAGTGAGTCCCCTCCCCCAACCTTCTCTGAGCCTTTGGGGTCCATGTGACCTCAAAAAAGTGCCGCTCAGAGGTAAAACAATCCAATCGTCTCAGGCTGATGTGGAATGCTGGTTTAGAAAGGATTAACCCATAGTTTCCTTATGGGGTTGGAAAAACTAATCGCGGTTGGCTCCCTTCATTACAATATTTTGCCAACTAAATATCAATTTTCTACAATAAATAGACTGTTTAGAATAAGATTTTACTCAATTTTAGTGCCCCCCCCCCCCACTAATATAAGTGTTTTTCAACCGGCGTTTCCGCGAAATGTTTAACCGAAAATTAGGTTCTTTTGTTAATTTAAATATTTTAATATACCCACATTTAACATATGGAATCAGTGTTTAGGGAATACAGTTCAGCCAATTTGAATAGTGATATATTCTAAGATTGAATTAAAGATCAGGTACAACACTTGATGGCAGAAAATGGAAACCTAAATATATATAAAATTTATAAATATGTTACGAGAAATTTTCTGTGAAGCGTTAAGAATAAAATGATAGAGTACTCTGAACTTTACTGCTGCTTGGAAAGAATTAAGACTTTCAGTTAAAATATAGACTTAAGAATAAGAGATTCCAAAGGATACTGTTGCAATTGTACAACATAGAACTTTTAAATATAAAACATACCTGTTATCAAGTCAACGATAGTGTCAGACCACAAAAATAAGCACGCTCATATATGAAAATGCAAAGATTAAAGCCATTTGTAATCTTTTAAATATAAAAGTGTTTCAGGAAACATTTATTCAAAAGCTACGGCTTATTATGTTCCCCTTTTTCACCTGTGAATTGTCTGTGTTTTGTCTACCAATATATGTATATTTGGGTGAAATAAGCTTATTCAATTCAATGCAAGGGACGCTAATGGGTTTGGAAAGGGCGATGTCCATCAGAAGGGACGCTAATGGGTTTGGAAAGGGCGATGTCCATCAGAAGGGACGCTAATGGGTTTGGAAAGGTCTATGTCCATCAGAAGGGACGCTAATGGGCTTGGAAAGGTCTCTGTCCATTAGAAGGGACTGGTGGATTTTCATAACTCAAAATCCAAAGATTATTCGACAGTTATTCAGAATACCAGCCATGATTTTGGGCACGGTCTGGTTATAACTATGAAAGTCAGTTGAAATGGTTTGTCTAACGGATACGAATATTGGCTCCTAGCAGACAGAGAACAAGCACCTAGACAGAGCTAACCCCATTGTCTGTTACCGTTCCGCCCACCACAGAAGTCCAATGATTTCAACTGGCGACAAGTGCGAATCTCTGCATATAAGGGTGAGAACACAGATTTCAGAGGATATTCCAATTGCAGTTGCCAGTGAGGGCTTTCGGAACGCTGCGGCTCGAGATAACATATATATAGTTTGTACAAAAGAGAAGATGTCAAGCTCCTGCTTAGGCGTAAGTGGCGCTGCCTGTTGGATTTTCGCCGAACCTGATAGCGGCAAATTCAAGTTACGCAAAAAAATCAGCTCTTTGGTCGTGGTTAGGTTCTCTCTTCAATTTTATGATATTAATAGAGTATTTTATTAATATGCAAATTAGAAACCTCTATTTAAATATTAAATTAGTGTTTGGGGAGACACTAGTTCAGTCAATTTGAATAGTTTATTTTGTCTGCAAAAGAGAATTATGAGATATATTCTAAGATTAAATTACAGAAATCCGGTACAACACTTGATGGCAGAAAATGGAATACTAAATATATATAATATTTACAAGTATGTTATGGGGAATTTTGTATACAGAGTGAAGAATAAAATACAGAGTACTCGGAACTTTACTGCTGCTTAGAAAGAACGAAGACTTTCAGTTATGATACTCGACTTAAGAACAAGATCATGTTGCCCCTTTATAAGAAATCTATAGGCCAGAGATCAATACGGTACATTGGCATTAAGATTTGGAATGACGAGATACCAGAGGATACTGCTGCAATGGAACATTATAGAACTTTTAAATATATATATAAACTACACTTATTATCAAGTCAATGATAGAGTCAGACCACAAAAATTCATGTGCTCAAATAAATGTTTAAATGTATAAATGTATAAATTAAGGTCACCTGCAATGTTTTAAATTTAAGTGTATTCCAGGAAACATTTATTCAAAAGCTACGGCTTATTATGTTCTCCTTTTTCACCTGTGAACTTGTCTGTGTTTTATCTACCAATATATGTATGTTTGGGTGAAATAAACTTATTTGCTTCTATTCAATATACATTGTTGCAGAAAGGGCGATTTCTCTCCTGATGGCAACCGCTCTCTAGTCATCCAATATACATTGTTGCAGAAAGGGCGATTTCTCTCCTGATGGCAACCGCTCTCTAGTCATCCAATATACATTGTTGCAGAAAGGGCGATTTCTCTCCTGATGGCAACCGCTCTCTAGTCATCCAATATATATTGTTGCAGAAAGGGCGATTTCTCTCCTGATGGCAACCGCTCTCTAGTCATCCAATATACATTGTTGCAGAAAGGGCGATTTCTCTCCTGATGGCAACCGCTCTCTAGTCATCCAATATACATTGTTGCAGAAAGGGCGATTTCTCTCCTGATGGCAACCGCTCTCTAGTCATCCAATATACATTGTTGCAGAAAGGGCGATTTCTCTCCTGATGGCAACCGCTCTCTAGTCATCCAATATACATTGTTGCAGAAAGGGCGATTTCTCTCCTGATGGCAACCGCTCTCTAGTCATCCAATATACATTGTTGCAGAAAGGGCGATTTCTCTCCTGATGGCAACCGCTCTCTAGTCATCCAATATACATTGTTGCAGAAAGGGCGATTTCTCTCCTGATGGCAACCGCTCTCTAGTCATCCAATATACATTGTTGCAGAAAGGGCGATTTCTCTCCTGATGGCAACCGCTCTCTAGTCATCCAATATACATTGTTGCAGAAAGGGCGATTTCTCTCCTGATGGCAACCGCTCTCTAGTCATCCAATATACATTGTTGCAGAAAGGGCGATTTCTCTCCTGATGGCAACCGCTCTCTAGTCATCCAATATACATTGTTGCAGAAAGGGCGATTTCTCTCCTGATGGCAACCGCTCTCTAGTCATCCAATATACATTGTTGCAGAAAGGGCGATTTCTCTCCTGATGGCAACCGCTCTCTAGTCATCCAATATACATTGTTGCAGAAAGGGCGATTTCTCTCCTGATGGCAACCCCTCTCTAGTCATCCAATATACATTGTTGCAGAAAGGGCGATTTCTCTCCTGATGGCAACCGCTCTCTAGTCATCCAATATACATTGTTGCAGAAAGGGCGATTTCTCTCCTGATGGCAACCGCTCTCTAGTCATCCAATATACATTGTTGCAGAAAGGGCGATTTCTCTCCTGATGGCAACCGCTCTCTAGTCATCCAATATACATTGTTGCAGAAAGGGCGATTTCTCTCCTGATGGCAACCGCTCTCTAGTCATCCAATATACATTGTTGCAGAAAGGGCGATTTCTCTCCTGATGGCAACCGCTCTCTAGTCATCCAATATACATTGTTGCAGAAAGGGCGATTTCTCTCCTGATGGCAACCCCTCTCTAGGCATCCAATATACATTGTTGCAGAAAGGGCGATTTCTCTCCTGATGGCAACCGCTCTCTAGTCATCCAATATACATTGTTGCAGAAAGGGCGATTTCTCTCCTGATGGCAACCGCTCTCTAGTCATCCAATATACATTGTTGCAGAAAGGGCGATTTCTCTCCTGATGGCAACCGCTCTCTAGTCATCCAATATACATTGTTGCAGAAAGGGCGATTTCTCTCCTGATGGCAACCGCTCTCTAGTCATCCAATATACATTGTTGCAGAAAGGGCGATTTCTCTCCTGATGGCAACCCCTCTCTAGGCATCCAATATACATTGTTGCAGAAAGGGCGATTTCTCTCCTGATGGCAACCGCTCTCTAGTCATCCAATATACATTGTTGCAGAAAGGGCGATTTCTCTCCTGATGGCAACCGCTCTCTAGTCATCCAATATACATTGTTGCAGAAAGGGCGATTTCTCTCCTGATGGCAACCGCTCTCTAGTCATCCAATATACATTGTTGCAGAAAGGGCGATTTCTCTCCTGATGGCAACCGCTCTCTAGTCATCCAATATACATTGTTGCAGAAAGGGCGATTTCTCTCCTGATGGCAACCGCTCTCTAGTCATCCAATATACATTGTTGCAGAAAGGGCGATTTCTCTCCTGATGGCAACCCCTCTCTAGTCATCCAATATACATTGTTGCAGAAAGGGCGATTTCTCTCCTGATGGCAACCGCTCTCTAGTCATCCAATATACATTGTTGCAGAAAGGGCGATTTCTCTCCTGATGGCAACCGCTCTCTAGTCATCCAATATACATTGTTGCAGAAAGGGCGATTTCTCTCCTGATGGCAACCGCTCTCTAGTCATCCAATATACATTGTTGCAGAAAGGGCGATTTCTCTCCTGATGGCAACCCCTCTCTAGTCATCCAATATACATTGTTGCAGAAAGGGCGATTTCTCTCCTGATGGCAACCGCTCTCTAGTCATCCAATATACATTGTTGCAGAAAGGGCGATTTCTCTCCTGATGGCAACCGCTCTCTAGTCATCCAATATACATTGTTGCAGAAAGGGCGATTTCTCTCCTGATGGCAACCGCTCTCTAGTCATCCAATATACATTGTTGCAGAAAGGGCGATTTCTCTCCTGATGGCAACCGCTCTCTAGTCATCCAATATACATTGTTGCAGAAAGGGCGATTTCTCTCCTGATGGCAACCGCTCTCTAGTCATCCAATATACATTGTTGCAGAAAGGGCGATTTCTCTCCTGATGGCAACCGCTCTCTAGTCATCCAATATACATTGTTGCAGAAAGGGCGATTTCTCTCCTGATGGCAACCCCTCTCTAGTCATCCAATATACATTGTTGCAGAAAGGGCGATTTCTCTCCTGATGGCAACCGCTCTCTAGTCATCCAATATACATTGTTGCAGAAAGGGCGATTTCTCTCCTGATGGCAACCGCTCTCTAGTCATCCAATATACATTGTTGCAGAAAGGGCGATTTCTCTCCTGATGGCAACCGCTCTCTAGTCATCCAATATACATTGTTGCAGAAAGGGCGATTTCTCTCCTGATGGCAACCGCTCTCTAGTCATCCAATATACATTGTTGCAGAAAGGGCGATTTCTCTCCTGATGGCAACCGCTCTCTAGTCATCCAATATATATTGTTGCAGAAAGGGCGATTTCTCTCCTGATGGCAACCGCTCTCTAGTCATCCAATATACATTGTTGCAGAAAGGGCGATTTCTCTCCTGATGGCAACCGCTCTCTAGTCATCCAATATACATTGTTGCAGAAAGGGCGATTTCTCTCCTGATGGCAACCGCTCTCTAGTCATCCAATATATATTGTTGCAGAAAGGGCGATTTCTCTCCTGATGGCAACCGCTCTCTAGTCATCCAATATACATTGTTGCAGAAAGGGCGATTTCTCTCCTGATGGCAACCGCTCTCTAGTCATCCAATATACATTGTTGCAGAAAGGGCGATTTCTCTCCTGATGGCAACCGCTCTCTAGTCATCCAATATACATTGTTGCAGAAAGGGCGATTTCTCTCCTGATGGCAACCGCTCTCTAGTCATCCAATATACATTGTTGCAGAAAGGGCGATTTCTCTCCTGATGGCAACCGCTCTCTAGTCATCCAATATACATTGTTGCAGAAAGGGCGATTTCTCTCCTGATGGCAACCGCTCTCTAGTCATCCAATATATATTGTTGCAGAAAGGGCGATTTCTCTCCTGATGGCAACCGCTCTCTAGTCATCCAATATACATTGTTGCAGAAAGGGCGATTTCTCTCCTGATGGCAACCGCTCTCTAGTCATCCAATATATATTGTTGCAGAAAGGGCGATTTCTCTCCTGATGGCAACCGCTCTCTAGTCATCCAATATACATTGTTGCAGAAAGGGCGATTTCTCTCCTGATGGCAACCGCTCTCTAGTCATCCAATATACATTGTTGCAGAAAGGGCGATTTCTCTCCTGATGGCAACCGCTCTCTAGTCATCCAATATACATTGTTGCAGAAAGGGCGATTTCTCTCCTGATGGCAACCGCTCTCTAGTCATCCAATATACATTGTTGCAGAAAGGGCGATTTCTCTCCTGATGGCAACCGCTCTCTAGTCATCCAATATACATTGTTGCAGAAAGGGCGATTTCTCTCCTGATGGCAACCGCTCTCTAGTCATCCAATATACATTGTTGCAGAAAGGGCGATTTCTCTCCTGATGGCAACCGCTCTCTAGTCATCCAATATATATTGTTGCAGAAAGGGCGATTTCTCTCCTGATGGCAACCGCTCTCTAGTCATCCAATATACATTGTTGCAGAAAGGGCGATTTCTCTCCTGATGGCAACCGCTCTCTAGTCATCCAATATATATTGTTGCAGAAAGGGCGATTTCTCTCCTGATGGCAACCGCTCTCTAGTCATCCAATATACATTGTTGCAGAAAGGGCGATTTCTCTCCTGATGGCAACCCCTCTCTAGTCATCCAATATACATTGTTGCAGAAAGGGCGATTTCTCTCCTGATGGCAACCCCTCTCTAGTCATCCAATATATATTGTTGCAGAAAGGGCGATTTCTCTCCTGATGGCAACCGCTCTCTAGTCATCCAATATACATTGTTGCAGAAAGGGCGATTTCTCTCCTGATGGCAACCGCTCTCTAGTCATCCAATATACATTGTTGCAGAAAGGGCGATTTCTCTCCTGATGGCAACCGCTCTCTAGTCATCCAATATATATTGTTGCAGAAAGGGCGATTTCTCTCCTGATGGCAACCGCTCTCTAGTCATCCAATATACATTGTTGCAGAAAGGGCGATTTCTCTCCTGATGGCAACCCCTCTCTAGTCATCCAATATACATTGTTGCAGAAAGGGCGATTTCTCTCCTGATGGCAACCGCTCTCTAGTCATCCAATATACATTGTTGCAGAAAGGGCGATTTCTCTCCTGATGGCAACCGCTCTCTAGTCATCCAATATACATTGTTGCAGAAAGGGCGATTTCTCTCCTGATGGCAACCGCTCTCTAGTCATCCAATATACATTGTTGCAGAAAGGGCGATTTCTCTCCTGATGGCAACCGCTCTCTAGTCATCCAATATATATTGTTGCAGAAAGGGCGATTTCTCTCCTGATGGCAACCGCTCTCTAGTCATCCAATATACATTGTTGCAGAAAGGGCGATTTCTCTCCTGATGGCAACCGCTCTCTAGTCATCCAATATATATTGTTGCAGAAAGGGCGATTTCTCTCCTGATGGCAACCGCTCTCTAGTCATCCAATATACATTGTTGCAGAAAGGGCGATTTCTCTCCTGATGGCAACCCCTCTCTAGTCATCCAATATACATTGTTGCAGAAAGGGCGATTTCTCTCCTGATGGCAACCCCTCTCTAGTCATCCAATATATATTGTTGCAGAAAGGGCGATTTCTCTCCTGATGGCAACCGCTCTCTAGTCATCCAATATACATTGTTGCAGAAAGGGCGATTTCTCTCCTGATGGCAACCGCTCTCTAGTCATCCAATATACATTGTTGCAGAAAGGGCGATTTCTCTCCTGATGGCAACCCCTCTCTAGTCATCCAATATATATTGTTGCAGAAAGGGCGATTTCTCTCCTGATGGCAACCGCTCTCTAGTCATCCAATATACATTGTTGCAGAAAGGGCGATTTCTCTCCTGATGGCAACCCCTCTCTAGTCATCCAATATATATTGTTGCAGAAAGGGCGATTTCTCTCCTGATGGCAACCGCTCTCTAGTCATCCAATATATATTGTTGCAGAAAGGGCGATTTCTCTCCTGATGGCAACCCCTCTCTAGTCATCCAATATACGTTGTTGCAGAAAGGGCGATTTCTCTCCTGATGGCAACCCCTCTCTAGTCATCCAATATACATTGTTGCAGAAAGGGCGATTTCTCTCCTGATGGCAACCGCTCTCTAGTCATCCAATATACATTGTTGCAGAAAGGGCGATTTCTCTCCTGATGGCAACCCCTCTCTAGTCATCCAATATATATTGTTGCAGAAAGGGCGATTTCTCTCCTGATGGCAACCCCTCTCTAGTCATCCAATATACGTTGTTGCAGAAAGGGCGATTTCTCTCCTGATGGCAACCCCTCTCTAGTCATCCAATATACATTGTTGCAGAAAGGGCGATTTCTCTCCTGATGGCAACCGCTCTCTAGTCATCCAATATACATTGTTGCAGAAAGGGCGATTTCTCTCCTGATGGCAACCCCTCTCTAGTCATCCAATATACATTGTTGCAGAAAGGGCGATTTCTCTCCTGATGGCAACCCCTCTCTAGTCATCCAATATACATTGTTGCAGAAAGGGCGATTTCTCTCCTGATGGCAACCTCTCTAGTCATCCAATATACATTGTTGCAGAAAGGGCGATTTCTCTCCTGATGGCAACCGCTCTCTAGTCATCCAATATACATTGTTGCAGAAAGGGCGATTTCTCTCCTGATGGCAACCGCTCTCTAGTCATCCAATATACATTGTTGCAGAAAGGGCGATTTCTCTCCTGATGGCAACCCCTCTCTAGTCATCCAATATATATTGTTGCAGAAAGGGCGATTTCTCTCCTGATGGCAACCGCTCTCTAGTCATCCAATATACATTGTTGCAGAAAGGGCGATTTCTCTCCTGATGGCAACCGCTCTCTAGTCATCCAATATACATTGTTGCAGAAAGGGCGATTTCTCTCCTGATGGCAACCCCTCTCTAGTCATCCAATATATATTGTTGCAGAAAGGGCGATTTCTCTCCTGATGGCAACCGCTCTCTAGTCATCCAATATACATTGTTGCAGAAAGGGCGATTTCTCTCCTGATGGCAACCCCTCTCTAGTCATCCAATATATATTGTTGCAGAAAGGGCGATTTCTCTCCTGATGGCAACCGCTCTCTAGTCATCCAATATATATTGTTGCAGAAAGGGCGATTTCTCTCCTGATGGCAACCCCTCTCTAGTCATCCAATATACGTTGTTGCAGAAAGGGCGATTTCTCTCCTGATGGCAACCCCTCTCTAGTCATCCAATATACATTGTTGCAGAAAGGGCGATTTCTCTCCTGATGGCAACCGCTCTCTAGTCATCCAATATACATTGTTGCAGAAAGGGCGATTTCTCTCCTGATGGCAACCCCTCTCTAGTCATCCAATATACATTGTTGCAGAAAGGGCGATTTCTCTCCTGATGGCAACCCCTCTCTAGTCATCCAATATACATTGTTGCAGAAAGGGCGATTTCTCTCCTGATGGCAACCGCTCTCTAGTCATCCAATATACATTGTTGCAGAAAGGGCGATTTCTCTCCTGATGGCAACCCCTCTCTAGTCATCCAATATACATTGTTGCAGAAAGGGCGATTTCTCTCCTGATGGCAACCCCTCTCTAGTCATCCAATATACATTGTTGCAGAAAGGGCGATTTCTCTCTCCTGATGGCAACCCCTCTCTAGTCATCCAATATACGTTGTTGCAGAAAGGGCGATTTCTCTCCTGATGGCAACCCCTCTCTAGTCATCCAATATACATTGTTGCAGAAAGGGCGATTTCTCTCCTGATGGCAACCGCTCTCTAGTCATCCAATATACATTGTTGCAGAAAGGGCGATTTCTCTCCTGATGGCAACCCCTCTCTAGTCATCCAATATACATTGTTGCAGAAAGGGCGATTTCTCTCCTGATGGCAACCCCTCTCTAGTCATCCAATATACATTGTTGCAGAAAGGGCGATTTCTCTCCTGATGGCAACCCCTCTCTAGTCATCCAATATACGTTGTTGCAGAAAGGGCGATTTCTCTCCTGATGGCAACCCCTCTCTAGTCATCCAATATACATTGTTGCAGAAAGGGCGATTTCTCTCCTGATGGCAACCCCTCTCTAGTCATCCAATATACATTGTTGCAGAAAGGGCGATTTCTCTCTTGATGGCAACCCCTCTCTAGTCATCCAATATACATTGTTGCAGAAAGGGCGATTTCTCTCCTGATGGCAACCCCTCTCTAGTCATCCAATATACGTTGTTGCAGAAAGGGCGATTTCTCTCCTGATGGCAACCCCTCTCTAGTCATCCAATATACATTGTTGCAGAAAGGGCGATTTCTCTCCTGATGGCAACCCCTCTCTAGTCATCCAATATACATTGTTGCAGAAAGGGCGATTTCTCTCTTGATGGCAACCCCTCTCTAGTCATCCAATATACATTGTTGCAGAAAGGGCGATTTCTCTCCTGATGGCAACCCCTCTCTAGTCATCCAATATGAGAACCCAGGCAATATATGTATATATATATCCATACTTCCCGTGATTTGCAGATATCTGTCCATGTCTTTCCCCATGTGATCTGCATATTGTGCATTCGATCAACAACTGAAATAATTTTATGAGAACGCTATCCAGCTAATAGAACTTAATGAGATAAATAAAAAATAAATACCCCCTCAAGCAGCTGCTTGCCACAGAGGTCTGACAGGAGCCTGTCAGTTTATATGCCATAGTAGAAGGTCTGTGAGGATGGCAAGGACCTCAGCAGAAAAACATCCATGACTTACCCGGGGCTCGAACCCAGGTCCCTTAGATCAGTAGCCAAGCGTTCCAAGGGCGCAGAGAAGGTTGGGAAAGGGGGAGCCACTGGAGGGCTGTTAGGAGACAGATGGAAATTTCCCTTCAAGGCCATTCAGCGTGTTTTGAACGTGCTCAGGATGTGCTTAACATTCCATCCAAATGAGAGCCTTTTCTATCTCACCGGTGTGACCTTTCTCGCCGAGAGTAGGGGGGGGGGGGGGTTAGCGGAAATAAATCTCATCGCTGCTGCAATTAGGATTCGACCTTGGGAACGGCAAATTGTGAGTCTGGCAATGTAAATGCAGGAATAAAAAAGTAATCCTTATGCTGGGCCACTTTCAACCACGACATCTGTTTGATGAAATTTATTGTACAACAACAAAAAACAGCAGCGAATGGTTATAACTTTAATAATTTTTGCCTCTATTATCCTTACTAGCATTCTGAAGGGGGGGGGGAGCATATAATAACGCTCATATATACAAATGCATAGATCTGTAATTATTATGCATAGATTAAAGCCATCTGACCCTGGTTATAATAATTCAACCCGAACCCGTATTACCAGAAACTATGGTAAAAAGTATTCAAACACTATGGTTGATTACAGAATTCAGAAAAAATATCTGGCAAAGATTTTTTTAGAAATTAGTGATCTGGCAACTTTCGTAAGAATGTGAAGGTGTCACGTGACACAAAGGTTGCCAGATCACTATTTTCAAAAAAAATCGTTGCCAGATATTTTTTCTGAATTCTGTAATCAACCATAGTGTTCGGATACTTTTTTGAGCGACTGTAGGTGGTCATATTATTTTGATACTAGATCGTGTGGGCTCACTCACGGAAATATTGAGCGTGTGCAGTTACCGTTCACAGCAAACTGGAGCGTGTGCAGTAACTGCACACGCTCCAGTTTGCTGTGAACGGTAACTGGAGCGTTGCTGTACACGCTCCAGATATTTTTCCTGATTTCTGTAATCACGTGACACGAAGGTTGCCAGATCACTAATTTCTAAAAAAATCGTTGCCAGATATTTTTTCTGAATTCTGTAATCAACCATAGTGTTCGGATACTTGTTTGAGCGACTGTACAGAAGAGAAAAAGGCAGTGATTCCGAAGAACTCCTTCTGCTGCTAATATAAGAGCGGGAAATCCTAATTGGAGATTGCCATCGACACTGTCCTTGATGAGATGTGGTCGAGGTCAAGGTATTAATCCTCTTGGTGGTCTCAGACACAAACAGGAGAGATGGAGACCGCTTTGGTGGCTGGGATGCGATTGGATTAAGGCAAGCTGCGCCTTCTTCCCCGACACGCTGAGAACAAAGGCAGCCGGATAAGTTCTACCGTTTCCAATCAACAGAGACGAAAAGGATTTCTTTTGTGTTGCTATTGCTCCAAAAGGCCAGGCAGTCTGTCGTGTTAAGAAGAACATCCCAGATAGGAGTGAGATGGTCGGTTTCTCTTTATTGGAAACGAAACTGGCAGTCACTCGTGAAAAAGGCTGACATGTCGTGAAAAAGTCTGACATTCCACATCAGCCTGAGACGATTGTAGTTCTTAATTTCATTATTCGCAATCATTGCAATCCCATAATTACGAGCTATTCCGCTACGAGAGATCATTTTGTGATCATTTTGCAATCATTCACGTGATTACAGAATTCAGGAAAAATATCTGGAGCGTGTACAGCAACTGTACACTTTGGTTTGGTTTGCTTTACCTCTGAGCGGCACTTTTTTGCACACCATGGGCAAATGGCCAGGTCACATGGACCCCGAAGGCTCAGAGAAGGTTGGGAGAGGGGACCCACTGGAACAGCTGTTGGGAGACAGATGGTAGCCTCCCGTCAAGGCCATCCAGCGTGTTCTTTAACGTGCACAGGGTATGTCTCTCCCGCACACGGGGCCACGGCTTAACGTCCCATCCGACGGACGGCGGCCTTTCCAAGCCCATCGGTGTCCCCTACTGACCGTGGGCAAGACGGGGAATTTTGCGGAGATAAATCTCAACGCTGACCCAACTGGGACTCGAACCTGGGAACTACAGATTACGAGCCTGGCGCGCTACCAACTGAGCCATCCCCGCCCCTCAACTGTACACGCTCCAGTTGCCGTTCACAGCAAACTGGAGCGTGTGCAGTTACTGCACACGCTCCAGTTTGCTGTGAACGGTAACTGCACACGCTCAATATTTCCGTGAGTGAGCCCACACGATCTAGTATCAAAATAATATGACCACCTACAGTCGCTCAAAAAAGTATCCGAACACTATGGTTGATTACAGAATTCAGGAAAAATATCTGGAGCGTGTACAGTAACTGCACACGCTCAATATTTCCGTGAGTAAGCCCACACGAGCTAGTATCAAAATAATATGACCACCTACAGTCGCTCAAAAAAGTATCCGAACACCATGGTTGATTACAGAATTCAGAAAAAATATCTGGCAACGATTATTTTTAGAAATTAGTGATCTGGCACCTTTGTGTCACGTGACACCTTCACTTTCGTACGAAGGTTGCCAGATCACTAATTTCTAAAAAAATCGTTGCCAGATATTTTTTCTGAATTCTGTAATCAACCATAGTGTTCGGATACTTTTTTGAGCGACTGTACAGCAATTTTATACATATATTAGGCATTATAGCCATTTAGTTATTATTTCTCAATTAAATTCAATAAATTATTTTTGATATTTTGTTTAGTCTCTGTACATGATTTTAGATCGAAAAATTCCCTTATTAGTCAATTAAAAATTTCTGGTATTTTATACTTTTTTTTCAATTTTTACGTAATTATTAGAAAGACTGGGATACGATAATAATTGTTAGTTTGGAATCTGGTACTGATCCCATGAAAATAGTTTTAATTTATGTGTATTATCAAAGTAATTATAAAACTTGGCTACTGATCTACGGGACCTGGGTTCGAGTCCCGGGTAAGTCATGGCTGTTTGTGTCGTTTTTCTGCTGAGGTCCTGCCATCCTCTCAGACCTTCTACTGTGGCATATAAACTGACAGGCTCCTGTCAGACCTCTGTGGCAAGCAGCTGCTTGAGGGGGTATTTATTTTTTTATTTATAAATATTGAATCAAATTCAGCATTACTAGCACGCTTGGCTACTGATCTAAGGGACCTGGGTTCGAGCCCCGGATTAGGCATAGATGTATGTGTCGTTTTTCTGCTGAAGTCCTGCCATCCTCTCAGATCTCCTACTATGGCATATAAACTGACAGGCTCCTGTCAGACCACTGTGGCAAGCAGCTGCTTGAGGGAGTATTTTATTTTCAGTAGAAGTACGAACTCAGTAGAACTTGATAATGTGAGTATTAAAAGTGTACTACTGACAAGGGTATGAAAATATCTCACTACTATAAAAAATATCCTGAGTTCCAAGTTTCGCGGTCAAGCATAACATAAAGCATTCCCCAAATCACTTGGCATGAAGGTCTAACATTAACCTTGACTATATGATACGCTATCGAAGAGATTTCGGAAGAAAGCGAAATCTCAATAAAACCTCATCGATTTTGGCAATGGGAAAGAATTTTAATATATTAGTATCATTTTTCCTAAAAAAACTTACTTAAGAAGTTTCTGGAGTTTCGAACATTCCACGCGCATGACACAAAAGTTCATTGCTGATTTGTTAAACCTTTTGTACATACGGGTAATTCTCGATTGGCGCCGTTAATGCCTTCCTGAAACTACCGCGTAAATCAAATTCGCGGAAAAAGAGTCCAGCTTAGGGAGAGCACGTTCCTTGTGTTATTAGCCTATAAAACAGCACCGAAAATTCCAAATTGTGATTTAGAATGCAATTCAATAAGTGCAATACAGCAATTTAAAGTTGAAAATGAACTTAAATCCGAGAGAAATCAATGTATAGTAAGAAAGACACATTAACTACTGCATGGGTTGTTGGGTTGTTTTACCTCTGAGCGGCACTTTTTTGCACACCATGGGCTAAATGACCAGGTCACATGGACCCCGAAGGCTCAGAGAAGGTTGGAGGAGGGGACCCACTGGAACAGCTGTTGGGAGACAGATGGAGGTCTCCCGTCAAGGCCATTCAGCGTGTTCTTTAACGTGCACAGGGTATGGCTCTCCCGCACACGGGGGTCACGGCTTAACGTCCCATCCGACGGACGGCTGCCTTTCCAAGCCCATCGGTGTCCCCTACTGACCGTGGGCAGGGCGGGGAATTTTTCGGAGATAAATCTCAACGCTGACCCAGCTGGGACTCGAACCTGGAAACTACAGATTACGAGCCTGGCGCGCTACCGACTGAGCCACCCCCGCCCCTACTGCATGGGACAAGCTTACTGGAGATGGTGGGGGAGGAGTAATTGGGGAAGGGGATCGTTAAGGCATGGAAAACATTAAAGGCGACAATGGGGGGGGGGGGGGGCGTTAAATTGCTCATCGGTCCTTGGTCTACGAGATTTTTGGGTGTCCATGCGGGACTTGGGATTATAATATGCAAAACTGTACAATCCAGCACGAAACGGGACGTCTGAAAATCTCGGTCCGATCCCAGTGGGAAGTGACTCTCTTGTTGTAACAGCCTGGTAATGAGTTGGGATTCTCTTCTACTCTTTTTTTTTCCTTTTCTTTTCGCTCGTCATTTGTCTGTTTGAGGATTGTCAAAATAGTTGTTCCACCATATCTTTCGAACGCGACAAACCTTAATGATTTATGTGTCAAATGAAAGCTTATGACGAGGGGAATGTCTCTCCCCCCCCCTGACCTTTGATGATGCCGTTGTGGGGAATGGAAACGGAATATTGTTAAACTTCAGCATATGTCAGGCATTTTTCAACTAATTATTTTAAACCTCTAAAACGAATGGGAAAATATTACGTTATGTTGGAAATCCAGTCTCTTGCCCCCCCCTCCCCCTCTATTTTTTTCCTGGTTTCCTAAATTTGCTTTATGCGTTCTTATAATAGTACCTTGGGTGCACTATTTGTGTGGAACTTTTTATTCTATAATTTGTTAATTACAATGGGTTAAAACCGTATATAACATCAATTCTGTAATCAACGATAGTGTTCTGATATTTTTTTTGAGCGACTGTATTTAAAATTGTGTTTTGTTTTTGCTGTTGTGAGCAAACGGGTTTAAAATGATGTTTTACCGCAATTTTTTTTTTAAATTTGTATATACTTATGTTTGATGGAAAAAGTATTCACTATATATAATTTTTAGCAGGTCGGTTTCTTTTTAATAAAGACTTGCCATGGCGTGAATTACGAGGTCAGGAAAAGTCTTAAACAAACGCAAATGGAATGACAGATTGCAGTGTATGCAATTAAGTTTGTGTAACCAGCAATATTTACTAAAATGTGATGTGCCTCAATAAGAAATATGGCCTCCATAAACAACGATACAAATTGCCAAATATCATGGTAAGTGAGTCGAAATGCTGGCGAATGTCATCCTGGTAAATATTGAGCCATGCTTCATCCATCTGTTCCGTGAACTGGTCAACAGTGATAGTCGGTAGTCATGAACGTCCCATCATATCACAAATGTGTTTCAATAATGAATATGGCCCACAGATCCAGGGAGCGTGGAGGCCAAGGAACATATCCAGAGGCTTTGCTGGGTTGTGTTCTTTTACCTCTGAGCGGCACTTTTTTTGCACACCATAGGCTAAATGGCCAGGTCACATGGACTCCAAAGGTTCAGAGAAGGTTGGAGGAGGAGACCCACTGGAACAGTTGTTTGGAGACAGATGGTAGCCTCCAGTCAAGGCCATCCAGCGTGTTCTTTAACGCGCACAGGGTATAGCTCTCCCACACACTGGACCATGGCTTAAGTCCCATCCGACGGGCGGTGGACTTTTCAAGCCCATTGGTGTCCCCTACTGACCGTGGGCAGGGAATTTTGCGGAGATAAATCTCAATGCTGACCCAACTGGGACTCGAACCTGGGAATTACAGATTACGAGCCTGGCGCGCTACCGACTGAGCCATCCCAACCAGAGACACTCTGGGGATATGGGAGTCGTATTGTGGAAGGGCAATGTTCTGCTGAAATAACCATGATTCTGGATGTTGGCCTAGTATGATGCTCCTTGATGCAGGCTAGATTACTTCTGTCCCTGGCTTGTCTACAGATGCACGTACGACTGACGCTGGATCCCAAAGAGAAACGGGATTGATCCCTAAAGACGATGCAATAACCAGTTTTGTCCTCATGGTATCAGAGATAGACAAGCCAACAGACAACGCAGTCCTGATTCTCACAGTCGTCTTCTAATTGCGTTCCCCAACACATGGCAGGGGGAAACATATGGAACACGTGGAAATCTGGAGGCTTAAGATAGATCTACCTCCTGTCACTAGTCAGCAGATCCCTCGATCCTCCTATTCGGTCATTTTTCTATTTCTACCTGAGCCATGGTGATGAGTTCGGGGTACTTTCTTGTATTGATTGTTGTCAACAGCCGTTCCTAGTATTACGACCCACACGATCGGTGATTTGACTTGTTGACCATTGAGCTTCTGAACAACCCAATGCTCCTCTTTTCACATTCCATCAGCTGTATCTAACGTCTCCTTAAATATCTTAACCCAACCAGCGAGAGACAGGCTGCAACGCCACAGAACTCTATTAGGAATCAAAGAGCCACTATCCCCCCTTAGGAGGTCGATTGTTCTCCCTTGTCTCCCTCCCAGCGTGGGACTGGAAATTCAGGTTTACCCACTCGAGGTCTCTACCTACTTGGGGTTATCCCGACTGTTCAGAAGTCAACAGAGAAAATCAATCACCACCAGGGGGCAGCAGCTATCCACATAGTTTCCGTGTTATATAAGGAAATCATCACTCTTTGGGTCACATCTTTCGTCCATTAATACATCCATCAATCTTCAACATATCCAAAAGGCATCCATAAGCCTATATCTCATATTCATGATCTCTTGACCATGGAATTGGATTATTACCTTCAATATCGGAATCGGACTATGTACTACATTTAGTTATCGGACAGAGAGCTGTCATCTTTATATGAGATGCAGCGTAAGGGATAAAAGTATTGCACATTTTCGCAGGTCATTCGCTCACCATTTTGTTTACCTGCTGACGTTTATTTCTGTTTTCATGATCTCTTGAGATTCCTACATCAGAATGATATCAGACACGTTATTGGACACCTTACTGTACCAATCAGCCTGACATGTAAATCGTTTATATCCTTATACACCACAACTCTGTAGACAAATTATCGAGTTAATCGGTCCAGAGTTTCTAGGTGTGGCAATTTCAATGACGAGCTTTGTACATTGAAAATGGTTTCATTACTGCTGAACTGGCCAAAGATTTCCATATATCCGTATGGGCCATCCAGCATGTTCTTTAACATGCACAGGGTATGGCTCCCCCGCACCCGGGGCCATGGCTTAACGTCCCATCCGACGGATGGCGGTCTTTCCAAGCCCATCAGTGTCCCCTACTGACCGTGGGCAGGGCGGGGAGTTTTGACGAGATAAATCTCAACGCTGATCCAGCTGGGACTCGAATCTGGGAACTGCAGATTACGAGACTGGCGCGCTACCGACTGAGCCACCCCTGCCTCTATTGTCATTAGCCTGGTGTAACTGTTCTCGAGAAGAAAAAGGGAACACCTCTATGCTTTGAAAAACCGTTTGCACCTCTATATTTTGTTAAACCGTAGCTCAGTGTGCAACTGAGCAATGCTCGTGCATTATAGAGAACATACTGGATGACCTTGACAGGAGGTTTCCATCTGTCTCCTGGGGCGGGGGTGGCTCAGTCGGTAGCGTGCCAGACTCGTAATCTGTAGTTCCCAGGTTCGAGTCCGAACTGGGTCAGCGTTGAGATTTATCTCCGTAAAATTCCCCGTCCTGCCCACGGTCAGTAGGGGACACCGATGGGCTTGGAAAGGCCGCCGTCCGTCGGATGGGACGTTAAGCGGTGGCCCCGTGTGCGGGAGAGACATACCATGTGCACGTTAAAGAACACGCTGGATGGCCTTGACGGGGGCTACCATCTGTCTCCCAACAGCTGTTCCAGTGGGTCCCCTCCCCCAACCTTCTCTGAGTCTTCGGGGTCCATGTGACCTGACCATTTAGCCCATGGTGTGCCAAAAAAGTGCCGCTCAGAGGTAAAACAACCCAACCCAACCCATCTGTCTCCTAAGAAGTGAGTGGATCTTTGGGGTCTCAGTTCTTAAAGGTATGACATTCCAACAGCCATTCTCAATATGCTAATGCAGTGGTTCTCAACCTTTTATGCTTCACGTACCCCCTGAAAATGTATGTAACTAGCGCACCCCTTCTATAGATAGATAAAACTATAGTTAGAGTATAACAATATTTATTTTTACTTTGTTACTAGATCTAGAGACTTTTGTGCTGTCACGGCGTACCCCAAAAAATTTTACCGCGTACCTCACGTTGAGAACCCTCTACACTAGTGTGTTACCCCAAAATAATCTCGAACACCACAAGTTGACTTTCTTGATTCCGTATTTCCCAAGTTTCTATTCCCCCCAATGGCATCACTGAGAACGCGAGACATTCCCCTAAGAAACCTTTGCCATATTCCTCCCAAGTTTCAGTGCGGGACTATTCTCTTTGAAGACGCCGCCGATTTCTTCGCATGGTTGGGAGGTGGCACATGCATTCGCCATTACCATTCAAGTCGTCCACGCGCCGCAGCCGTTCCTCTTCCTCCTCCTCTTCTGTCGCCATGGCAACGCCCCAGCACCATGCATGACCTTTGATAATCAGACTCGCTTCTTTGACTGGATGCGGGTGTGGGGTGTTGTATTCCGTCCCCTTTCGCTCATTCATTTTATTTCTTTCGCTCATTCAGTTTTCTTCATCTCTACCAATAACCGGAAGTTGCATCACACTGATCGAAAGATTTTTTTTTTCTTTGGTGATTTGAGCGATATAAGTCATCTCAGATTGCCTCTCGCCCTTTTACACACACAACCTTCCATTTCCGACTAGACGTAATTTCTTGCTTTTTATTGGCTACGAGCGACTTCCGTTGCCGTTTACGTCTCCGTTAAATGATCGTCTTTTTTGTGGTTATTGACTGGCTCGGGTTTCTTCCGGTTCAGCGGTTGATGACGATGGCCGTGGGGGGGGGGGGGGGGGGTTAAGTATTTTTAGTAGAGTCACAACTGGTCGTAAAGCTGAAGCTTGACTTGACTCGCTTGGTCAGGATGCAGCCGTTTCTCTTGGTTTTCTTGCTCGCATTTTCGCAAAAGAATGGTTACGTAGTTTGCGGTTACGGTTTTAGTACGCTTATTTAATGATTTGCAAACACGTAAAGATGGCAGAGTGGGCCTAACAGTGCGGAGAGTTGAGGGTCAGGTTCATATTCTGCGAAATTGCACTTTCCTCTCTTTCAGCAATGGTAGGTTAATGATGGTTGTGTTGCCAATAGAGTTCACAAACTTTGCTTTTGGAAGCATTCTTGAGATAATTTTGAGATAAGTATTTTAGCGGGGTTGAAATTTGTCGTAAGCTTCAAATTAAATCATTTGGGTTGTTGTTGTTTTACCTCTGAGCGGCACTTTTTTGCACACCATGGGCTAAATGGCCAGGCCACATGGACCCCGAAGGCTCAGAGAAGGTTGGGAGAGGGGACCCACTGGAACAGCTGTTGGGAGACAGATGGTAGTCTCCCGTCAAGGCCATCCAGCGTGTTCTTTAACGTGCACAGGGTATGGCTCTCCCGCACACAAGGCCACGGCTTAACGTCCCATCCGACGGACGGCGGCATTTCCAAGCCCATCGGTGTCCCCTACTGACCGTGGGCAGGGCGGGGAATATTGCGGAGATAAATCTCAACGCTGACCCAGCTGGGACTCGCACCTGGGAACTACAGATTACGAGCCTGGCGCGCTACCGACTGAGCCACCCCCCGCCCCCCAAATTAAATCAAATTTCTGTTAAATCTCTAATGCAGAGATCATTAGTATACGGTATTTCAAAAGGCTGAAATCTGAGATCTGAAATTTGCAAAAATAAAAATAAGTCAAAATAACGTTAAATTGAAATGCTTCAGATTTAGAAAAACTGAAATAGGCTGCCTAGCCTCAATTCGATGAACGACCGCGATTTCCCGTAATGGGGGGAGGGGACTCAGTGCATAGGGTACCAGTGTAGTTTGGGGCGGGGGTGGCTCAATCGGTAGCGCACCAGGCTCGTATCTGTAGTTCCCAGGTTCGAGTCCCAACCGGGTCAGCGTTGAGATTAATCTCCACAAAATTCTCCGCCCTGCGCACGGCCAGTAGGGGACACCGATGGGCTTGGAAAGGCCGCCGTCCGTCGGGTGGGACGTTAAGCCATGGTCCCGTGTGCGGTAGAGCCATACCCTGTGCACGTTAAAGAACACGCTGGGTGGCCTTGATGGGGGGCGACCATCTGTCTCCCAACAGCTGTTCCAGTGGGTCCCCTCCCCCAACCTTCTCTGAGCCTTCGGGGTCCTTGTAACCTGGCCATTTAGCCCATTTTGTGCAAAAAAGTGCAGCTCAGAGGTAAAATCTTCCAACCCGGTATGACTATCCGGGACACATGACGGGCCTTAACCCGCTTGACTGATCGGGCCTCGCGCTAGGGTTATGACCTCCGCAAAAGGAGAAAATTTTCATTCTAATGAGGAAATCGTTGTCCAATTTTGTGAGAGCTACAGATTTTAGAGTTAGCAACATTGTGTGCGAATTTTTTAATTCGTGGGGTAAATTTTTTAGCAGTTTAGTTTTTGTTTAATTGTTGTTTGCTTTTAAACTTATGGGCCCCGCATTTGCTAAGGCCATTACTGACCACGGCTTTTCTCCCCATCTGACTCATTTCCAAGCTCTCGTTCCTGTCGATTCCAAACATCAGTGTCCCCTACTGACCAAAGGCAGGGCGGCGAGTTTTGCGGAGATAAATCTCAGCTCAGGTAGGACTCGAACCTGGTAACTGCTGATTACGAGCCTGGCAAGCTACTCACTGAGCCAGTACTCTCGGAAGTTCCAAGCTCTCGTTCCTGTCGATTCCAAACATCAGTGCCCCCTACTGACCAAACGCAGGGCGGCGAGTTTTGCGGAGATAAATCTCAGCTCAGGTAGGACTCGAACCTAGGAACTGCTGATTATGAGCCTGGCAAGCTACTCACTGAGCCAGTACTCTCGTTCCTGTCGATTCCAAACATCAGTGTCCCCTACTGACCAAAGGCAGGGCTGCGAGTTTTGCGGAGATAAATCTCAGCTCAGGTAGGACTCGAACCTAGGAACTGCTGATTACGAGCCTGGCAAGCTACTCACTGAGCCAGTACTCTGGAAGTGCAGATGCTGAACTGCTCAATAACTAAGAAACACGTTTAAAAGGAAATAAAAATAAACGAAAAAATAACTTCTGATCCATGAGCTTCGACAACAAAGATTTACATAAAAGGAAAAATTTTGATCCTAAGATATGAATGCGTAAAAATAAAACAGTGAGAAGGGGATAAAAGAGAAAAAAGGTTTTCACGAGATAAAAACGAAATCCTCTCTTACCTTCCTTTATGCATAGCGGTGTTTTCCAAAACACCAGTCGATTCAAAGCGTCCGAAAAAACGCCCTTCGAATAAGAAATATATTGAAGCGATTTTCCATTTCTTCCTCTGAATCCTGTACCCGGATGTGATCTATCTGTGAAACTCTTTAATTAAAACTGAACCCGTTGCTCTCTTTAACTCTCTCTCGAGATGTTTCTATCTCCCAGCACGCTCAGCATCCTTACTCTTCCTTATCCTCTGCGTTCCCCTCCGATTCGATGGGAAGAGAATATGATTAAAATCTCCTTCTTCGTCTTTTCACTCTCGGTGGATTTTCTGTTCTTTTCTCCTTCTACTCTGTTTCCTACCTGTAATTTTATTTTGAAAAGTGTTTGGAGAACTCTGTGTCCAACTTTGAAGAAAGAGCGGGAGGAGGAAGAAGACTGTTGGGAAAAAAATTTAATTTTTAAGGGAATAATAAAAGAAATGAAAAGGAAAAGGAGAACCACGTGCGAATGTTGGATCTTTGGATGTTGTTTTTTTAAATGGTTTGGTAGATATGTAACTACCAACATACGTGGGATAAAAAAAAAACACGAATTTGTTTGTTTGTTTGTTTTTTTTTGTAAAAAGGAATGTCTGCGCGTGTTTTTTTTTTCTTTTCCTTTTTTTCTCAGCAGGTAATCAAATTAGCATAATTCTTTTCTTTCCTTGTTTTCTTAATTTTTCTTCAGTGAGAAAATAAAGGAATGATCCCAGCAAAAATTTAGCTGTTTCTGCATTCATTATGATGTTCATTCAGTTTTGTAGAGTTACTCTTGGGGATATATATATATCTTGATACTGCGGAAGAAAAATCCTTCTTTCGAAAGACATGAAATCAACGCAGTACACTAATTTATTCTCCAAAGAAAAAACAAAAGAACAGGTGGTTTGTTTAAAATCCTATTTCGATCACATTGGATTTTTGTCCATTGTCTGAACGTTGGACGGAAACACAGTAAGGGATGTTCATAACAAGAATTATAGATTAATGACGAAACAGTGTTTTTAGGGAATGAATAGCAATCGCTTTAATCTATAGTAATCTTATTTATTTAATTATATTTTATCTTCTGATTCAAGTTGCAGAGATTAAATTGGATCTGTTTTCATCAAAATGGTAGTGAAGATTGAAATCTGATTAAGGAATTTGTCCGATTCTAATTTCGAAGTTTTACATAAATTTAAAACAGGAAGATAATTTAATTCGTCTTTCCACATTAGAATTGGGTGCCAGTGTTCAGTTTATCTAGACAAAATTCCCTGCCCTGCCCTCGCTCAGAAAGAAACCGCTGGGCTTGTAAAGGCCGCCGTCTGTAGGATGGGACGTTAAGCCGTGGCTCCGGACCTTGTGTATGTTAAAGAATAACTTGGATGGCCTTTACAGGAATTTACCATCTGTCTCCTAACAGCTGTTCAGTGGGTCCCCTCCCCACAACCTTCTCTATGTCTTTGGAATCCTTGTGACCTGGTCACTTAGCCCAATGTGTACAAAAAAGTGCCCCTCAGAGGTAAACACCCCACGACATTAGAGTTTATACTTTAACATGACCACTGACTGCACTGTTCTACGAAGAATGCTATTGTAGCAGGTAACCGTAATATTAAATCACATACAAAACAAATATAACAAATATGAACCAATATAAAAGCAGGATTCAGGGGTGTATTTAGGAGGGGGGGGGGGCGTTCTTACAAATGTAAATGTTTCAAAATGTTTCTCATTTCTATGTTTTTGAAATGCTTAGCAACATCTTAGAATTAATGCAAAATATATTTATTTTTTTTATTATTTACTTACGTTTTCCCTTTTTTTTTCGTTAATATTTTTTCAAATCTTTAAAAAATAAATTGACCACAACCCACAAACATTTAAAAATACAACACCCGCTGCATTATTCAACTGTGTTTATTTTTAAAATGCTTTAATAATTGCCAAGAAATATTACAATGTAATTAATGCAATAAAATTTTAAAATGACTTTAAATTTTGGTTATTGAGATAGGCATGCCCGGATCTAGAAAAAAAAAGGAGGAGGGGGGGGGGAGGCAAGAGACGGAATTTCCACTGCAGTATAATGATTTATTTTCCCCTCAGTTTAAGACGTCTTTAAAAAATTTCCTTAAAAATACATAAAACATACCCAAGTTTAATTAATTTTTGCTTTTATCTACTGTGGTGTATAAAATTGATAGGCTCCTGTCACACCTCAGTGACATGCAGCTGCTTGAGGGGGTATTTATTTTCTGTTTTATTGTTTTTACTATCATTCTTAAGGGTCCTCTCTCCCTCGCAATTTAACCCAACTTAAAAAAAATTCTATTTTTTAAAACCGAAAAAAAAAAATTATAAAAAAAATGCGATCCATTCTCAAAATAGACCAAGAAAATTGATGAATTAAAAAAAAAAAGCTTCTGTTATTTTCATAACTGAAAAATTGAGAATATTTCTAAAGCGTTTATTTTCATAATTCAAATTTTCAGTACGAAAATCGCCAATCTTTATTTTGGACAGAGAGTGTCTTTCATAGCTAATTGATTGAGCAGGTACAGTCGCTCAAAAGAATATCCGAACACTAAGGTTGATTAAAAAAATAAAAATAAATAAATAAATACCCCCTCAAGCAGCTGCTTGCCACAGAGGTCTGACAGGAGCCTGTCAGTTTATATGCCACAGTAGAAGATCTGAGAGGATGGCAGGACCTCAGCAGAAAACAACACGAACATCCATGCCTTACCCGGGGCTCGATGCCCAGGTCCCGTAGATCAGTAGCCAAGCGCGCTAACCACTCAGCCACGGGACGGCTAAGGTTGATTACAGAATTACAGAATTCAAAAAAAATATATATCTGGCAACGATTTTTTTTTAGAAATTAGTGATCTGACAACCTTCATGTACTGTACACGAAGGTTGCAAAATCACTAATTTCTAAAAAAAATCGTTACCAGATATTTTTTCTGAATTCTATAATCATCCATAGTGTTCGGATATTTTTTTTGAGCGACTGTAAAATTGGCTCTACATACAAAAAAACTTTGACATGAATATGTAGCTTGAGAACTACAAAAACATCAGCCAGGCTCGTAATCTGCAGTTCCCAGGTTCGAGTCCCAGCTGGGTCAGCATTGAGATTTATCTCCGCAAAATTCCCCGTCCTGTCCACGGTCAGTAGGGGACACCGATGGGCTTGGAAAGGCCGCCGTCCGTCGGATGGGACGTTAAGCCCCGTGTGTTGGGAGAGCCATACTCTGTGCACGTTAAAGAACACGCTGGATGGCCTTGACGGGAGGCTACCATCTGTCTCCCAACAGCTGTTCCAGTGGGTCCTCTCCCCCAACCTTCTCTGAGCCTTCGGGGTCCTTGTGACCTGGCCATTTAGTCCATTGTGTGCAAAAAAGTGCCGCTCAGAGGTAAAACAATCCAAACCACTGAAAATTATACAGAAGTCTCTTTAACTTCCAGTCGAGATCTTTTACCGTTCGGATTACTGCATTTACTGCATTGATTTTGTGGATACATTCAATCTATTTACAGATAAAAGCCTCATCAGAATTATATCTATTCTCGGAACTCTTTCACAATATAATACAGTCCATAAACCAAGTGCCGAAATGATTTCTAAACGGATCATTCTGCCTTGAGTAATATCATTATCTTTCGCATTTTCATAAGACTAAGCCTGCTGCTGCTTGCTAATCGGTATCGCCACCAGAGAAGCATTATTACAGTTGAATTTCTGCGAATAAACAACGGTCGTTAAATTGGAGCCGGTTGTTCCGAGTACCTCTAGCGGAAACGTGGCTCAAAGCCGAACAAAGTCCCTAATTATATCAGAAAACAGAAACAGGGAAGACCGGACCAACAACAAGGAGGGACAGCCATCTGAATTTGCGCCGCTAAGAACAGAACCGCAAACCGTGTTGTTGGAATCTGACAATGGAAATATCAGACGTGCACAGAGAGAGAGCACGCGCGAGGACGATCAGAAAGCGGGAATGGAGAGAGAATGGCGGGAACTTGAGCAGATGGCTTCAGGTGATGCATCATTTGCGTCATAAGGTGACGTCAGAGAGTGGTTTTCAGCGTTTAAAGGAGCTTTCGGTAAAGCTGTCGTTCAAAGTAGCTCCTGACGAACAGCTGGGCTGTTGATTACAAAGAGAGAATGTCTTGTTCCATCATTCATGGTTTCCAGGAGGTGTGGTTTACATAATCTATTGAAAACAGAAAGATTTTCGAGATGACTGACAAAGCTTAAATTGCAGTCATCGCTCTTTCATTTTCTTATGATGACTGGTCGTGAAGACGAGTCATTAAATAATCAAATAATAAAATAAATCCGTGTACAGGAGAGAGACAAACCATGTGCACGTTAAAGAACACGCTGGATGGTCTTGACGGGAGGCTACCATCTGTCTCCCAACAGCTGTTCCAGTGGGTCCCCTCCCCCAAACTTCTCTGAGCTATCGGGATCCTCGTGACCTGGCCATTTTACCCTGTGCACGTTAAAGAACACGCTGGATGGTCTTGACGGGAGGCTACTATCTGTCTCCCAACAGCTGTTCCAGTGGGTCCCCTCCCCCAACCTTCTCTGAGCCATCGGGGTCCATGTGACCTGGCCATTTAGCCCATGGTTTCAAAAAAGTGCCGCTCAGAGGTAAAACAACCCAACCCAACCCACACACATACATACCACTTCCGTGTCCTGTGCACGTTAAAGAACACGCTGGATGGTCTTGACGGGAGGCTACTATCTGTCTCCCAACAACTGTTCCAGTGGGTCCCCTCCCCCAACCTTCTCTGAGCCTTCGGGGTCCATGTGACCTGGCCATTTAGCCCATGGTGTTCAAAAAAGTGCCGCTCAGAGGTAAAACAACCCAACCCAACCCACACACATACACACCACTTCCGTGTCCTGTGCACGTTAAAGAACACGCTGGATGGTCTTGACGGGAGGCTACTATCTGTCTCCCAACAGCTGTTCCAGTGGGTCCCCTCCCCCAACCTTCTCTGAGCCTTCGGGGTCCATGTGACCTGGCCATTTAGCCCATGGTGTGCAAAAAAGTGCCGCTCAGAGGTAAAACAACCCAACACACATACACACCACTTCCGTGTCCTGTGCACGTTAAAGAACACGCTGGATGGCCTTGACGGGAGGCTACCATCTCTCTCCCAACAGCTGTTCCAGTGGGTTCCCTCCCCCAACCTTCTATGAGCCTTCGGAGTCCATGTTAACCCACTGTGAGCAAAAAAAGGGCAGCTTAGAGACAACATAACACAGAAAACTTTCATCACTCGTGATTGTCACACAAATGTTTCCATGGTGACCAAAACGAGTCAACCTTAATGATCAAAATATACTTGTGTACTCTTTGACAAATTTCCGAATTTTATGGGTTTTGCCTGTGACGCATTCTGAAAGCTATAACATTGGAATCAGCGAATGATGCAAAGAATTGACATTTTGAGACAAGCAAATCATACCATTAGTTAAATATCGTTGCTTTTCTTATTATTTGGATTTCAGAGCAAGGAAATAAATAAGAATAAGGAAGCTAACAAACATGTTGGGTTGTTTCACCTCTGAGCGGCACTTTTTTGCACACCATGGGCTAAATGGCCAGGTCACATGGACCCCGAAGGCTCAGAGAAGGTTGGGGGAGGGGACCCACTGGAACAGCTGTTGGTAGACAGATGGTAGCCTCCAGTCAAGGCCATCCAGCGTGTTCTTTAACATGCACAGGGTATGGCTCTCCCGCACACGGAGCCACTGCTTAACGTCCCATCCGACGGACGGTGGCCTTTCCAAGCCCATCGGTGTCCCCTACTGACCGTGGGCAGGGCGGGGAATTTTGCGGAGATAAATCTCAACGCTGACCCAGCTGGGACTCGAACCTGGGAACTACAGATTACGAGCCTGGCGCGCTACCAACTGAGCCACCCCCGCCCCCCTAACAAACATGAATTATTCCTAATTTAGGTTACAGCAGTTCGATTATAGAATAAAATCTGAAACTCGATGCACGTACTTCACAACTAACGTAGGCAAACTGCAATAATTCCTCGTATTCCGCGAGTCACTGGTCACATTTTGCAGCGACATCTGCAGGCAAGAAAAATCATGGCTTTTCATGCAAAAAATAACCCGTTTGTTAGATTTTCATAAATTTAAACTGGCAACGTTGAAATGTTCACATCTTTAGGAGCACGTGCACTTTCAATAACGTTCATGCAAATAGTACAAGTATAATTGAATATATTTTATATTTCATTTCAGAGAAATTATAACTTTTCATTTTTTTTTTCAAATTCTCAGTTCTTTAACACGAATAGTTACAATTGGTAGAATGTTGCTTTTTATAAGCAAGGTATGCTATTATATTAAATAAACTTTTGCAGAAAATAACATTTTTTTTTTGATTAGGTGGATAAGATGCAAATTTCATCGAATCCCATGGCCGGAGTGGTTAGCGCGCATGGCTACTTGATCTAAAGGACCTGGGTTCGAGCCCCGGGTTAAGGCATGGATGTATGTGTCGTTTTTCTGCAAGGGACCTGTGTTCGAGCCCCGGGTTAAGGCATGGACGTATGTGTCGTTTTTCTGCAAGGGACCTGGGTTCGAGCCCCGGGTTAAGGCATGGATGTACGTGTCGTTTTTCTGCTGAGGTCCTGCCATCCTCTCAGACCTTCTACTATGGCATATAAACTGACAGGTTCCTGTCAGACCTCTGTGGCAAGCAGCTGCTTGAGGGGGTATTTATTTTTATTTAAAATTGCACATAGGCACCAGTGAGATCGCCGAATTCAGTGAAATTTTAAAGCGTGACCATCAAACTCGACACGCGTGCACGATATTGAGAAATTTCCCTAGTACGCATGCGCAAATTACATTCGTTGGAAAGTCAGACTGGCAACGAGAATAACAAGAACTGACAATTCAATCTGATTTTTTCTGCAATAGCAAACAAAGAAAACTCAATAAAGTCTTTTTTTTTTCAACTTTGCTGAGGAGTGGTCAACTTTACAGGGTTCTGGTGCTAACGATTTATACCTACTAGATTGTCAAAAGTCCTTTCAATATATTTCGTGCTCTGCCTATGGAAAATAAAAGTCTACGAATTTTAGCTATCGATATTAAAGTGCTTTTAAAAATTTTTAAACAAAAAAATTCAAATTGCTTCGAAATGAAGCAGCAGCAAATTTTTAGCAGGAATACTTGTGCTATTCGTATGCCCATGTATACTTGATAATAGATGGACTCCTTTATCATGTTTAATTTAAAGAGATTTCAAAAATAAAAGCCCTCTTCGCCCGGCTTTTGTTTTTTCTTTAAATTCTCTGTCTGCATTCATCTTTTTTTCGTTTCTACAGAAAAAAATGACAACTTTTCTTTGGGTTGAATGGGGACCAATGAAATATTAGGTTTCCCATTTCCTGATCTTCCATTAATTTTAATTTTCTCCGTTAGCGTTACAGTTGAAATGTGATAAATTTTGAAAGAAATGTTTGAAGTTAGTACTGAAAATCAGAACTTTCGGTGGTAGAGTATAGGGGTCAAGGAGTTTACACTGGGAGCAGAAATTGTCTCCCTTACTCCAAGGGGGAAGTCACGGAGACAATTTGTTTTTTGAAAACGACCATTCGTGTTTACTAGAAGCGATTACAGGCCTTGTAATGCCTTTTGGTTGGGTTGTTTTACCTCTGAGCGGCACTTTTTTGCACACCATGGGCTAAATGGCCAGGTCACAAGGACCCCGAAGGCTCAGAGAAGATTGGGGAAGGGGACCCAATGGAACGACTGGTGGGATACAGATGGTAGGCTCCCGTCAAGGCCATCCAGCGTGTTCTTTAACGTGCACAGGGTATGGCTCTCCCCGCACACGGGGCCATGACTTAACGTCCTATCCGACGGACGGCGGCCTTTCCAAGCCCATCGGTGTCCCCCATGGAGGTAGGAAGATAAGAGGAGGAGCCCTAAGCACTTGAAAATGATGCTACGGCGACTGCGCGGCAGCCATGTTGTTCTATTCAAACATTGATCAGTAGTATAGATGAGTAGCGAAGTGTTGCGCTATAAAAATTTAATTTTTTTCGATATTTGTATTATGGCAGCCTGTTCAGCGTACGGCTGCACGAATCGCCCTTCAAAAAAGATAACAGGAATTACCTTTCATCGGTAAGTTTGTCATTTTTACAAAAGTTTAAATAATTATATAATGATGCAAGCAACTTCGTGTTGAAATTACGCCTCTATGAAATCGGTTTTATTTCGAGTTACAAACCTCGATTCTTCACCAGATTTTTTTTTTATTTTCTTCGGATTGTACTCAGCGATAAATGTGAAGATGTACTTCTTATATTGATTGATTGATTTTACGTTACACTTATTTGAGAATTCCTTCTGCAGGCTTTCTCAGTTAAAAAATTTTGTTGGCTGTAATTGAATATTAGTGTGTATTCTATTTAATGGATGATGAATTTACATACTTTTAAATAGAGGTGATTAAAATATCAGGGAGTTTCTTTTTTGTTTTTTATTTTATTTTAGGTGGAAGTATTAGATATTATTTTGTTCAAATATTTCAGTGTTTAAATTCCTCTCTTTTCATGATTTAATAAGTTCAGTGTAAGAAGGGAAAAGTAAATTACAATAAAGTATTTTCATAAGGTGAGAAATATAATCTTTCTTTTTTTTTTAAATTTGGATAGCATTTAAGGGTTTTGTTTAAATGCTCCCTTTTTTTCTTGGATTGGAGTCATATTTTGAATTTCGTTTTAGATTAATTTAATGTATCTGGTGTAAATTGTCATAGGTGAGTGACAG